>VXBC01010811.1:80410-113210 GCA_013399945.1 Ploceus nigricollis
AAAAAAAAAGAGTTAGTTCATAAAGAAAACTACAGCACAGTTCTTTGTTCAGCTGTACCTTTATGTGTCCACACAGCACAGGTTCCCCACCTCCAGCTTATGCATCTCAGGATTTTAGTCCATATGGAAAGTCTGTCATTCGCTCTCACACTCTAACACACACACACACGCATGCTCATGCACTCCACACCACACCCGCACTCTTGCTCCCCAGCACACACTGCCTGGAACTGCTCCGAGGATTTTAGAATTTCCTCTTGCTAGCAGATTCCTCCCTCCCCTCACATCCACTCCACCCCGTTCTGTAATTAGGCTTAACAAGAACAATTAACAAAACAAACTCCTCTCCGCCTGGTGGCCTGATAATTCTGATTGTCATAATGTATTAAGATGTGTAAGCCAGTTTAAAATAAAGGTAAATTACAGCATTGCACAAGGGTCATTTTGCACCTATTTCTACTGCTTTTATCATAGGGATAATGAACATTCAGCCACGCCTTTAATTTAAAACATAAAACACCAAAACTCCCATCTGAACAGCAGAACTCAAAATTGATGCTTTTGAACCAACAAGACTATTTGATTTTTTTCCTAGTTTGCTAGAGGGAGCTCCCTTCTCCTTTGCACAGCAAACTGCTTAGAAAGATTTTTCTTTATGGAGTTACTTTGTGATCCTAAACATTCAAGGTGTAAAATCAAGTTTTAATGCATCTTCTGGCTTTACAGTTGTCCATGAATAAACGGATTGCAATTGTTCCTTTTGCCCTGCCTGGTGTCTAATAGCATGGTACAGGAGACCAAAGCCTCAACATTTTTCTGATGGTTTCTCTGTCTACTTTTAAATCACTTTCCTTCAGCAAGCAAATCACATAACTTTAGTGTCAGAATCATAAAAAGACCCAATTGAGGATTAACTGATTTCATGTGGTCAGTGGAGAAACTTTGATGTTCCTTGATTTCAGTGAGCTATGGATACAACACGCAGAGAAAATTTACAGACAGCCTGAATTCAGTTGGAAAACATAGCTAGTTCTTGTTCTGCTTATACACTCTACGAGTTTGTAATTAAAACTATCAACATGAAATGAGTAAACATATTGAAATCATAAGCACACAGAAGACCTGAAAATAAAACCGGTTTGATATGTGACAGGGATTTGGGTTCATGTGAACTGAAAAAATCATTCTGTTCCCTCAGTTACGTACAGTCTGATTCACAATACCATCTGCCAACTAACCACAAACAATTTTTTAAAAAGAGACAAAGAAAGAAAAAAGAAGGCTGGTGTTGCTAGTATATTGTTGGAATTGTGCAGTTTCTGATAAGCTAGTTGTGTTTTCCCAAGTCAATGATTTAATCTCTGCTGGGTGTCAACATTTACACAAGAATAATTTGGGGGGTCAGAAAGACATCAGCAAATGAGATTTCAAAAGGTTTCATAACAGCACAGATTGCTCAAACCCAAGGAAAGGAGGGTTTCAGAAGTTCACTCTTCTGCTTCTTCATTCCTCCTTCCCTGAAGCTGAGTCAAAGTTCTGTAAAAACCTACAGCCAGCCATGAGATTTGCAAGACAACAGACTCACATAAAAAACCCCAAGCTTTGCAGTGAGACAAACACTCCAAAATGTCAGTAAATGGGAGACCTATTATGGTGCAAACTCAGGCATTCTTTCACTTGGTAGGAGATGCCAGGAGATCTAAGATTGTGTACAGAAACTCAGTTCTGCAGTCTTGGCATAGGAAGCAGCATCTTTTTCTCCACCTCATTCAGTGTTTAGAAAGAAGAGTGCTGACTAGAACAGCCATTTTTCCAGAATTTTTTCTCTCTCCTTTCTCCAGTAAAGGCCCAGTGCCTTACTTTAACCACAGCCCGTTCAAATGAAGACAACCAATTTTGTCTTGTATTTTTCCACTTTGCTCATCAGAACAGCAGCACTTGAACGCTTCACAAACATCAAATAATGACTAATCTGATTTTCACAATACCTCCCCCATATGTTGATGAAGGTATTATTGCTATTCTCGCTCTGCAGAAGGGGTATGGAGACACAATGACATTAACATCAAAAGCATACATTACTTTTGGGATGCAGAGCAGCCGATTTACTCAGCACAGTGCATTATTTTATATGTTCAAAGCATTTCTCTTCCTGGCATCTGTGATGGCTCTGTGTTTTGCAGGGCTTCACATCAGGCATCCAGGAAGATGTCAAAATTATTGCCCACCTACAAAAGGCTTTGCTGAGGTGAACTGGCCCGAATCTTATTCCGAATCACAGGTAGGAATAATACACAGTTCTTCAGAGCAGAGCTCACCTGCTCTGAGGAGAGCAACACTTCTTCCTGCCATGGCCATTTTACTTCCTTATGCAGCAGCAAATGAGATGGCGGGAAGAGGTGTCTTAAAGACAACATTTCATTACACCACCCCAATTCATCTCCCCTAGCAAGCTTGTCTTATGCCTGAATGAGGCACGTAGCCAGCTAACAGTAATTAAATGAGTAATTAAAGACTGTATCATAATGCATAAGAGGATCAAATTGGAGTTAGGCAAACAACCTTAAACTCTGGAGAACTTGAATTTGCAATTTTAGTAAGATTTTTCTACAGCTTTTATGCTGATTTTTGAAACTGCAAATAGAAAAAGCAGAGATCTCATGACCTGGCACTACTCTGATGCCTACACAGATCAAGAACAAAGCTGAGGTATTCTGATCTGCCACAGGCAGACCTCTGCAGGGACACTGGCAGACCTGGCTCAGAGCAACCATACAGTTGTTTTTGGCAAGGTCAGCACAAGCATTGTAAGGGATAGGACACTTCAGTTGATGGGTTTCATCAGGTGATAGGCTGGCAGCGAAGGAATGACTGCTTTCAGGCACCTTGATTTCATGCCAGGTGTGGTGTAGAGTTTGTTCTTCCTCTTCCAGTGCTCGACTCAGACTTCTGATTGGTTTCCTTGCCTAGCAAGTCCTCAGCTTGTTCCTCCTGACCCCTCTTGTAGTTTCCCTTTCCAGTCACTCACATCTACCACTCCCACACCCAGGCTCCTGTGCGCCAAGTCTTCTCATCAAGCCAGTTTCAGTCCCTCCTGGTTCCTCATCTGCACTGCACTTCTTTCCTGTCCCACTTTAGGCAAACACGACATGCTCTCCATCCCCATGTGCCCCTACTGCCCTGCTGACCAGCAGGCCTGGCCTCCACAGCGTCCTCATCAGTGTGGTGCAGTCAAGTCTGCAGGCATCTCCTGGTGCGTCTGTGCAAGCGCATAGCCCTGAGCGCAGTTCACACGTTGAGCAGACATGGTGTCAGGCCAACTGGAACTCCTGTGACTATGTTAGTATGGCACTGAGCCCGAGCTAATAAGCCCTGGTGAGAAGCCGGATATATTAGCTTGGGCTTAGCACTGTGCTAATGCAGCCAGGCAGCTTTTGGATCAGAGCTGGCTTACATCCCGCCCGCTTTTAACACTGAGCTTGCTCGTCTTCGTCTACAATAACCCATAAAGATAAATCCCCTGGTCTTGTACTAACCTTACTCTCAGTTTCCCTCTTCCCTAACACTGCTGATCTCCAGGCATAGTCTCTCCTCCTTCATAATCCCTCCAGGTTCAGCTCTTGTCCATAGGCTTTTAAAAAGAGTTCCTTCTGATCACTCTCTGGCCTCAGGACGGTTTGCAATGAGCATGTACTGAACATGCACTCCACTGCTCTCAGCTCCAGTGTTCCATTCCAGACCCAAGGGTGTTTGCCCATTGAAGGGAGCTGTGATGCCCTTCTGCAGCTCCTGGGAGGGCTGCTCTGCCAATCCTCTAGGCTGGCTTCTAGCTCAAAAGCAATTCTCCTGGGTGTCGGAGTCAGAGATAGAGGTGGGGACATTACCAGAGTGTGTTCTGGTCTTGCTCTGACAGAGACCCAATGCAAATGAAGCACACGTGGAGATCCAAGAACTGGGAAGTGCACCTGACAGAGAGGATGGCATTTGAGCATCCCAGACAATGACACTCACCACCCTCCCGTGCCACTGAACCTGTCACTCAAACTTTGCTCCAAAAAATGGGGGCTGTCATGGTGGAGATTACTTTTCAACAGAAAAGTCATCACACTCCTAATGTTGCAATACAATTTTTATCATAGCCAAATTCTTGGAAATGACAGAACAGATTTTGGGGGGAAATGCATCCATAGGAAAATAAAATGCAAGAAACACCTGAGGCAGATGTTAAGAGCTTGGTAGATTTATGAGAACCTTAAAGTGAGATCTCCTAATGCAAATTGTCTGTCTTAGCAATAGGTGATGCTAGCAGGGAGTACCCTAGGTATAGTTCCCTGAGATTTATTTTAGGGGCATGTTATTGAAAACTCTCCTTTGTATGAGAATGAGAATATTTCCATCAGACACCAGCCACATACAAAGCATGTGCATAGATTTAAGCCCTTATTCCTTGGTCTGCTGTTCCCCTTTCAGTGACCCAGGCCAATGCACTGGAATTTTATTACTTATACAACATGGCAAGATTTGATAGAGACAGAGAGGATGCTCCTATTCCAGTAAGTTTATACAATTTTCTCCTTTTCTTATACTAAATCTTAATGGGAAATGCAGACAATGGAATGCTGAAACTCCTAATTTTCATCACTTTTAAGATTAGAAAAGTAAACAAGTGACTATGTAATTGCAGTAGCTAGCTGTAATAAAACCAGATCCTTAAATGACTAATCTCATCACCAAATAATAATAATAATAGAAAATATTTTTGAAATAATAAATTTGCACCAGTCTGTCTCAGCATATCCCTCTCATTTAAAACTATTAGCACTACGTGCACACAAATCAGGCAACGGGGAGTAAGGGAAGCTTGCAATCAGACCTAATGTCTTCCTTTCCTCTCAGCCCCCAGTACAGGACAGCCACTTCCTTTCTACAAACGCTTTGCTCAGATCTGTACGCAAGACAGGCCACATCTTCCGGGGAGGCTCAAAGTCTTTGCAGACACACAGTTGCCTTCAAAGCATCACTGGAAATCTGTGTGGGAAGACTCTAAAATATTAAAACCATCCTATACTCTTTTCTTCTAAGCCAACAACAAACCGCCTCTAAACTTATCTATCACTTCTCTTCTCAGTTTATTCTGGGCTTCAGAATAAACTTTCTGACTACTGAAAAAGATACACAAATGCATAAGCTGCACCACATGTGCAAAGGAAAACAAATAGAGAAAATATGTATGTCCCTTCCAGGAAGACAGTTCTTTTCCAGAACATTAAAATTATGCACAAGCTTTTCCCCTATTACAAGAAGCAGGCAAAAAGAAAGCTGGTGTGAAAAAAATGCATTTCCAAATGTAGTTTATCTGTCCTAAACCCAAACTGACTTACCTCTTAGATCAACACTTCATTGCCATCTTGCCTGATTTTCTTCTTCCACAAGTGAACACTTGCCCTCTAGCAGATTCATAAGTCATTTAAGCCATGTCTTCAGTTTTAAGCAATCCCCATCTGAAAGTTTGCTACAGCACTTGTAACCACAGCCCGGCAGCAACAGGACGCGATGCTGCTCCTCCTCGCGCAGTGCTTGGGCAGCCAGCCCGTGCTCACCGACTACAGACCAGAGATTGTCATGTTTTCTGTTTCCCCATTTCTACCCTGAGAGCCAGCCTGTGCAGCAGGATGGCTTTCAGAGACACATCCTTCATACCCTCTCCTTGCTGCCAGATGTCCTCTGTAGCCAGTTCAGTGCTTTCATTTTGTATTTCACAATAGCTTGGAAATTTTAATAAAAATTCCCAGGCTACTACTCCTGAAAAAAAAGTTATTATTCTTAAAGAAGGTGGAGAGGCCAAAAGAGCTGATGTCAGTTAAATCTTCTGAATTTCTCTAATTTGACATTTCTTTCTGACTGTCAGATCCAGGCTGCTGACAGTCCTTTATATATTTATCCCTTTGAAATATGTCAAGTTGACAAGGTGTGGGGCAGTACAATAGTGATGCTGTTCCCTGAAATACCTGGCACATTTGCACTGTGCTATCACAGCTCAGTGTGCAGAGAGAAGAGGGCACTAACAGACCGTCAGAGGCTCCTGATCAGTTTCTGTGGATGGATGCTCTGACCCCACAGATAATGATGAGGATGAATCAATTGGTTTAAGTCTGGCGAGGAAGTAAAGACAAACAGGTACCAGAAATTCAGTGTACATACTGGTTACTGAAAACAGGCAAGGCACAGGGAAATATTTTCTCTGATTAATTTACATAAAAATAAATTTGACTTTTGTAGAATTGATGTGATTTTGCAAATCACCACATCGAAGACATCTAAACAAAGTCCATCTGCATGTTTATAAACATGTACAAGTGTTTAAGGGACGCAATATGTTGAAAAAAAGTCAACAATAATGGTTAGTCTATGCTTCCAATTATATTCTTTCTTCAATTAGTCTTGAAGAAACTAACACCTCTATTAATCATTTCAATTAACTCCACGCACCACATGACATCCGCACCAGCAGCCCATATGTTGCGTTCCAATCACCCAAATATTAAAGCCTTTTTAATTGATTGATCTAAAGAACATTCAACAGGCTCAAGGTGGCAGCCAGCCAGGAAATCCCAAAAGAAGATGACAAAAAGGTGGGGGTGCTAAACCAGCTTCCCAATTTGTTTTTCCTCTTCCTCCAGGGTTCACTAAGTTAATCCAATCACAGCCCATAAAGCCCCTTTTTAATAAAATAAATAAATAGATAAGAGAACACACATGTTGGCTTTCCCCCAGAGAAGCCCCCTCCGCTAAAGCTGGAGAGCCATCCTGTTAAGAAAGTGCTGCATAGGAGGGTGCATTTTTTATCCAGCAGAAATATTTAGCTTGGCTGCCCGCCAGGGAATGCTGAAAGAATAGACTGAATTAGGGGATTTACCTTCCACGTGTTTGGCACGCGTCATTAGAGGCTCTGAAGAGCTTGACTCTTTCGCTCTCTCACTCTCTGTTTTTACTCCCCCCCACCAGAGCTTTGATGCAGAGAATAAAGTATGAGCTATAAGAGCGGTTGATGTGTTGCAGTTCCAAATGTTGGCACAGTGGCTTTTGTGCTGTCGAAGAAAACCGATGCCCAGTTTCTGGAGGTTTTCTTTTTTTTTTTAAATTCCAGTCAGGTATGGGGTGATACATTTTAAAAGCATTTACTTTAACACAGAAAAAAAGAGCATGCTATTTTTCTTTCTCTCTTTTCCTAACAACAACAACAACAACAAAAAGTTTCTGAAGTTTTCTGTAGACAGATTTAAACTTGGAGAAAGTGGCTTAAAAGTAAATTCCATAAATGAAACTCCAACCACAGAGCATTTTAGGAACTCTTTTGAAAGGTTTGTTTTGTAACAATAACTCATTAATTGCTCTGTCATTTGACTTTTATATGCTGTCACGTAGACTTAGGTTATTTTAAAAAACACTTCTTTACCTCAGTACTTTGGTCGTGCAAAAACCTATTAAGATCTATAACCAGAACATGTTAGTAGAGGTGGTTGGTCTATACCTCAAGTAACTTGAGCACCTTCTCAGAATTTCTGATTTGTGAAAGGAAAGGCTATGTTTTAAGTTAGCCTCTGCCACCTTAACTTAGGGCAAAGAAAAAAAAAAGAAAAGGAAAAAACCCCACAGTTTCCAGGTTAATAAAATCATGGAGGTCCTTAAACCAATAGTAAATGTAAATGTTTGTGTCTGGTACATGTGCCAACCCTGTTTACAGGGCAGAGTCTTGCAGATCGACTCCCAGTGCCACTAACACCCATTCACCGAGGTGGTGTGAGCACTGGAAGGGCCCAGCTGCAGCTGCCTCTGCTGTACTGTCTCATCACAGTATAAGATAAATACAGACCCTATTCACTCACAGTTTTTATTGCTATTGATTAAAACAAATCAGTTTAGAAGCTACTTGCTGACATGCTTACTCAAAGCAAGACTCAAGCAGAGTTTCTGAAATACAGTACTGGCTGTATCTTTATCCCATCTTCACTCGCAAAAAAATCTGGGTCTGACTTCAGTTCAGCTAATTCATGCCACCAGATGACAGATCACATGTGAATTTTCACCTCTCTTTCAGTAAAACTATTTCATTGGGCCTTGCATGTCAGGAGATCCTGTGGGCTGCAGAAAAACAACTTAAGGGATGGATACTACCCCTCACATGAAAATACAAGATATTAACTCCAACATCAGAAGGGCGCTGAGGACCATCTCCTTGCTGAACCTAAAACACCTCAGCTGTAGGGACCTCCTCTTAGCTTAAGCGCAGACCGATAGTTTATCACTTCTTAAGTAAATCATTCATAATTCATAGTCAGGTTGAAAACCACACAAATAATGAGCTCTCAGTATTACTCAGCGGAAAGTGAGAACTGGAGTTTTCCACCTAAACCTGTAAAGGCTGACAAGTTCAGACATGATTTTGTGAGCTCCTTCCTGGACCCCATGTTTTTAATTCAATTTAAAGAAAGCTAGGCAGCCACTTCCCCCCTGTCTTTGAAGTAAAGATGTTAACATCCGTGCTAATAATACAAACTACCCCTTCTTTTATCAAAGGCTTCAGCAATCGCAAAGGCTTTCTTTTCATCACAAAGAAAAACTGCAAAGTAAAGCTGCCTGGTCCTGCTACTAACAGGGCAGATTTGGCTCTGTACACTGCACAGATGCCAGCCAGTGCCCAAAGCACTGCTTTATAAATTCATAGAATTGTTTCAGTTACAAAAGACCCTTAAGATCACACAGACCTTAAAGATCATTCCAACCATGAGTCCAGCACTGCCAAGTCCACTGCTAAGCCATGTTTCTAAGTGCCACAGCTACATGGCTTTTAAATGCCTCCTCCCAGGATGGTCACTCCACCACTTCTCTGGGCAGCCTGTTTCATTGCTTGATAACCCTCTCAATGAAGAATTTTTCCTAGTATATCCAGTCAGAACTGCCCTTTATGCCAGAGGCTGTTTCCTCTTGTCATAGAGAACAACAAGGTCCTCACTGAGCCTCCTTTTCTCCTGGCTAAACCTCCCAGCTCCCTCAGCTGCTCCTCATAAGACTTTTGCTCCGAATCCTTCAAGAGGTTTGCTGCCTTTCTCTGGACTCACTCTGGCACCTCAATGTCTTTCTTGTAGTGAGGGGCCCAGAGCTGGATATGGTGTTTGAGGTACAACCTCACCAGTGCTTAGTACAGGGTCCTGGTCACTGGCTAGGTCCTGCTGACCACGCTGTTGCTGATCCAAGCCAGGATGCCACTGGGTTTCTTGGCCACCTGGGCACAGGCTGGCTCATGTTCAGCCACCTGTCAACCTCAGGTCCTTTTCTGCTGGGCAGCTTCCCAGACATTCTTCCCCCAGCCTGTAGTGCTATATGAGGTTCTTGTGAACCAACTGCAGGAGCCAGCATTTCACCTTGTTGGACCTCAAACAATTGGCCTTGGCTCATTGATCTACCCTATCCTGTCCAGATCTCCCTGTAGAACCTTCCCACCCTCCAGCAGATCAGCACTCCTGCCCAGCTTGGTGTCATATGTGAACTGACTGAGGTAGTTGATAAAGACATTAAACAAATCTGACCGCAGTACTGAGCCCTGGGGAACACCACTGGTGACCAGCTGGATGTCACCCCATCATTTTTACCCAGTAAGGAGTGCCCCTGTCCAAGCCATAAACAGCCAGGAGATTGCTGTGGGAGACAGTATCAAAGGCTTTACTGAAGTTCAGGTGGACAACATCCACAGCCTGTCCCTCATCCCCTAAGTGGGTCATCTAGTCATAAGGAGACCAGGTTAGTCAAACAACACCTGCCATTCATAGACCCACACTGGCCGAGCCTGATCCCCTGGTTCTCTTTTATGTGTCAAGATGATCTGCTCCAAAACCTTTATGTTTCCAGTGGAGTGTCTTTGCTGCTAACTGAATCTCCAGATGACTGGCCATGCAGAATTTGAGTACTGTACGCTAGTACCATTAGGAACTGCAACAGATAATTCCCCATCAGTTGTTTCCATCTTATCAGAAAACAGAGCATGTAATGAGAGTCCCAAATGGGAAAATTCCTCTGTGGAAAGACTGCAAGTTTAATAAAAGGTGAATGAGTGAATGAGCCACTGAGAGTAGCTCAGTTGGTTAGAGCATGGTGCTAACAATGCCAAGGATATGGGTTTGATCCCTGTATAGGCCATTCACTGAAGAGATGATCCTTGTGGGTCCCTTCCAATTCAGAATATTCTGTGAATTAAGATGTGTATGCTTCAGGCTTGCATTCCATGACAAAGTGCCACAGGGCAGCATGTGCTTCTCAGTAAGGGAAGGCTTCCCTGTAAGGTAAGGCAGGCAGTTTTCCCCACGCCACTGGCACAGAGCTGTTTTCCTGTAAAACACCCACTGACACAAAAGGTGCATTTCTGCAGCTCTGACCCCCATCATGTATGATCCCAGGGACATGTGGATTTCTGTGACTATGATGGGAAAATGCCTGCCTGCTTTACCTCTTTAGTAGACACAGTGAGGCCAAGTGTATTTCAGTATTGTGATTGATAATTTGAAACCTGGGTCAAATAATAGAGAACATTGGCCTGACAATGTCAGTTCTGTGGCAAATTGCTTGATATATGTGTCACCCTTAAAACAAACTTATGTTTAAACACAGTCTGCTTATCATATTTACAGAATAAAAATATGACCTTTAAAGTGAAATAAAAGAGCTCCTTTTTCCTCCCCACATCTCCTCCCTCTGTGTTTTTAATTAAAACCATGAACCAACACATGTATCCATCCTTCCTTCTGTAATAGCTTGGGATTCCACTCTCAAATACTATACAGATAAAATGAACATATATGTGTTAGCGATGCGCAGTGCAGTAAATTCTCCTATCCAAACCTGCCGTCTTCATTAAAATCTTATTTGCTTTGTAATCTCCTTTGATCGCTAAAGTTATAAGAAGCCCCCTCCTCTTCTTTTGATACTATCAGTGTAGCTTTTGACCAGAGAGCGTGATGAATTAAATGTATGACAGATATGACAGGTGAGGAGTGCTTGGAGAGGGCTTAAACAGCAGGGATAAGACAAAGCCCCCATTTAAGAACAAAACCCCTACCCGATGGCTAGCCCGTTAATGACCAACCACTCTATTTGTCCTGGTGGATGAGGAGCAAGCTGATACTACAGACAAAGCTTTGTTAGCCATGGGGCTGTTCTTCAATCAGGCCACACAACCAACTAATTGAAATGTCCAGTTTTTCCCCCTCAGGATTTGATACACAAGTCAGGGGGGTTGTAGGTATACTCTCTTTTCTTTTTCTTTTTTTCCCCTTGTAATGTATTAATTCAGCCACCACAAGTTTACAGCTGGACTAAGTGGAATTACACCATATAAACCTAAAAATCTATCTGCAGGGATCCAGCTAAGCCTCGGAGAGAGACAAGTCCAGCAATACAAATCCAAGGAAATTTGGAAGTCAATCCATTAGGATTACCAAGCCTTTGATTTTGGAAGTCACAGGCTCAAAATATGGAAGTGATGAACTCTATCTTCCTTCATTTTAGCCTCTTTTCAGAGGGCTTATTGACCTCCTTTTTTTTTCTGTTAGAACACATTGATAAATGTGAACAGAATTATATTGGGTTTCTACTATATTTTAAATGAAGGAAGACATGAAAATATCTGCCTTCCTGAACTTGTGGGTAACATATCCTTTAAAATTTCATACGTATTTTCTTTTCACACATTTCGTACGTATTTATTTTCACACATTTAAAACTGCCACAAGCAAAGTCATAACTCTTCTCATCAGCTAAAGGCTCCTGTCCCCCTCTTCAAGGCTCATGTTAACTTCCAGTGTGGCGTGCTGCACCTAAACATGGAGCTTCAGGCACTGGAAACTGTAAACCACTAGCTGCTTCCCAGAGGTGAAGAAATCTCTGTGCCCCCTGCAGACCAGGATTATATTCTCAATGGGCAGTCTCTCATTTTAGCCCACCAATCTGCAGTTAGCAGAAGGCCAGGAGTTTCCAGGGGTAGGTGTCAATGCAATATTCACTGTTAAACCCAAATGGTAAAGAAAAATTAGATTACAGGGATGTAGAAATGATCTGGGTATAATGGAAAACACTACCTGAAGCAAGAATTTTCACTTTCAGAAGAAATTAATTTTTTATCTCTTTGCTCCTTCCTGTCCTGCTCTCACAGTGTGCTGTGGCTGAATCATTTGTGCTGGTATCAGGAAACCTGGGTTCTGTTCTTAGCTCTTCCACAGGCCTAGTATGTGGCTTCTGGCAAACCTCAGACCCTTTCTGTGCCTCAGTTTCCCTATACAAAAATGCAAATATTCCTACCTATTTCAGAAAAAGTGTGGTCCAGTGGTTTAAACCATAGAATCAAAATGTCTGAATTCTTAAACTGAATATGGTATCAATTTCTGCAGTCTTTGAAGCAACTACTCTTACTGTCCCAAGGGGTCAGCTTCCCCTGGGAAATGCTGAATGGCCAAAACCCAGGCTTCCCAGTAGAACCTATGTGCTACTTTCTGGGTAAGTGGTGTTTCTGTCTGGATAAGAGCTCAGCCTCACCTCACACTGAGACCACTTACGTGGAATGCAAAAGAAAAGACAGCCCGAGCTACAGCCAGCAAAGCTTTTGGGAGCTACTCTCACTAGAAGGCCACGGTGACCTTCTCTCTGAGTGCTTGTCTGCAGACCACCCAGCAGAGCTGGCCTGACTCTGGCTCAGCCATTACACTCCTAATTCAGCATGTGGAGGCGTAAGGCCAAAGTTCCAAAGCTTCACCATGCAGGACAAAGGGCTGAAATGACAGCTTTCCCCTTCCCCAGGGAGCACTCTGGAACTTTTGGCCATTTTGCAGCAAACCACTGTGGCTCTCACGCTCTCTCGTCCTCCACTTCTCCTCCATGAAAACTCCCCCAAAGTTTTGAGTCCATTCAACTCAGAATAAGTAGCAATTTGAAAGCTTTTGGAGGGCAGAAAAAGCACTTCCTGTCTGGCTCTATCTCATGGTTCTCTGACTCACTGGACACTTGCAAAGGTTAATTAAATAATGTTTAGATATTCATGATACGTAAAGCCCCAGACAAATGATGTTAACATTATGATGCATAAAACTGTCCTTCAAAGAGAACAACCTTATAGGAATAAAGAGGAGAATATTTTTAACCTCACAGAAATACACATTTTTTCACTATGGACTCCAATAAAGATAGGCAAAGTTGTTACCAGGATTGTCACTAACCCTATACTGAAAAAAACGGGACTGATTTTTAGGAAAAGAGCATAGGGATTCAGATCAGTAAATATAGGGGAAGGGGGGTGCAGGAACAAAAACCCTCATTAATCTGGTGTATTTTGTTTTTGAATGTGCAGATCTGAACGGAAGCTGCATTTTTTTCAGACAGCTTTCCAATCTCCCTATTAGATAGAATGTTATAGTCTTATTACACATGTTGCCTACTAGATGAGCTCTGACTTTTATAGATGTCAACTCCATTTCTTAATTCAAGACATTTGTCTCTTGTGATCTCTGCGCCTCTGGGTTAGAGTTCCAGCCAAAGAGGTGAGCCAGCTTTGTATTTGCAAGGCAGCCATAAAATCCTCTGGTGCTACATCCCTGAAAACTGCTGCTGCCCTGCAAAAAAGCCTGGATTTTGTCTGTCTGCAGCTCAGCACCCAGAAAGGACATTTTGCAGAAGGGCTCAGTGGACATTCAGGAAAACTGCTTTCAGGACCTTATCTGAAGGACAATACTTAACTTTCACCACCTGGGCCTGGCCCCCGAAAGGAAACAGTCACACTCAATTATTGTCTTTTTCTAGACAATTACTATTTAATAAAACCTCCAGCTGATATTAACTGGTGGAAAAAAGGCTATTTTTAGTCAGGACAGTGATTCTCTCTCACTCCTTTCATCTATGAGTAATGTATTTCCTTTTGCTCTCAGTACCACAAACCAGTCCACACCAGATGCTCAGTATTAGGTAAAATTAAAAATGTGGGCATCATACCCTTTGAAAGATGCTTTGAACTCAAATTAATATACCTAAACCCACTATTTAAATTAAAGATATCCTGTCTCTCTGCTGTGTAGTTTTCCCTTTTATCAGAAGGGGAATTTTAGTCCATTTAAAGGTTTTTTGGTTCAGCTCCACAGACCACGCTTTGACTTAACAACACATTGTAATTTCCTTTTAGCCACAAGAATAAAGGAAATGTATAGAAGCAACACCATAATCTTGTCAAGCACTCTCTTTCGTTTCCCTGAACAAGCCTGTTTGAGAAAATGTGAAGCCTAAGATTTTTAAGATGTTATCTGGAAGATGTTTAGATCATGGAACACTTTTATTGAAAACAGACGTATGTATTTTTATGCATCTACTGATGTACCCACACACATAAAATATATGCCTACTAAATTCTTTTATGGACAAGAACAGAACAGTCTGAAACCTGAAGAGGTTTTTCAGACTTCAATCCTCTTGCCTCAGCATTTTACCTTTTCCAGACTTTTGCCCCAAATCTGCACAGATACTTGAGAAAGCCCCACCAGGGAAGTAACAACCAGGGTGCGCCTGCACCCAGACTCACCTGTGAGCAGGGCTCTGTAACTGCTGTCAGAAGTAAAAATGTGGGAGCAATGTAAAATACATTGATTTCTCATCTATCTCTATGCATATATGTAAAACGGGCTCCTGCATGACTTGTGCCATTTATTTATATCTTTGATCTTTTTCAGAACACAATTATTTAAATGCTGCTGCTCTGCTTCTGGAGCTACAGGACTCAAGCAGTTTGCTGAACATACTCAGACTTTACATTTCACAAGCAAACACCACCCACCTTCACATTCAGTCCATCCCCTCCTGATGCTGCCCTTGATGTCATCCCTGACAACGTTCAAACTACAGGCAGAGGTGTAAGAGCTGCGTCTTCCCTTTGGCACTGAACCATGGAGCTGTGGGTCCCCTGGTTTAGGTTCCGTGGGACCAGGAGCCACATCCTGTCACACACAGCGAGCCTGGGAGGCACCCCCACATGCTCTGGGGCATCCAAGTGCGCCTGGGATGCTGTTCCCTCTGCAGACCCCAAGGTCTTTCTTGGTCCTTCGCTAAGGTGCTGGTGAGGCACTGGAGGGCAGCTGGGCCCTGGCCACAGCACAGCACAGTGCTGTGCACAGTCTCCTGGTGGACCTGCCAGGCCAGCCTTGAAACACCAGGCTGTAAAAACTGGTGCTGCTGAACCTGCTGTACTGGACAAGTGGAGAGATAATAGTTGGCAGTGCTAATGATGCCATGAAAACTACTTCAGGACAAGGCAAAAGAGCAAGTTAAGCATCTGCAAGTTCTCTCAGTGCTGGTTAGACAGTGATAGTAAGGAAATTTATCCCCAAGAGCTTTCTCCTCACTGAGGGTGTTGAGTTAACTGGAGGTGACCTCTCACTGACCCACAGGCAGCATCTGCAAGTGGTGTGCGGCGGTGGCGGCCAGGAAGCACTTCTCCCAAACAGCGCCTTTCAAAATACCACTCTGAAAAGCAACAGCTGAGGTGAGCCAGGAGTCAGCAGCTCAGCCCTGTCCAGCATGGAGGACTCCCTGCAATCTCCCTTCACTCTCCTGGGATTTCATCCATCTTCATTTGCTTTTTCTTGCTGCCATTTCCTCTGGCTTTTCAAACTTGGGACACTGGTAGCCATTATTCATTCTCTTGTTTCTTACCAGCCATGCAGCTAAGAGCTGCAACTTTCCATCAATGAATACCACATCGGTTGTTATTTAGGCATTCTTTTAATCACTGCATTTTTTTCTCAGGTATTTCTTGAGCAAAACGGGGTTTACTGCATTATTACAGTTAAGAAATCTAAGAGAGAAATACCTCAGTGCAATTACTAAGTGCCGCTCTGGGTAACCACAAAATAACTTGCTAATGAAAACTCTGAATAGGAATGAAAATATAACTGAGGTATAAAGAAAGTAACTGTCCAAACCATTTGATTTTAAGCAAGTATGAACAAACCTCTTCATTGTGTACCCTTTTTGTCTATAAAAAGGGTGAAGACATGAAGCAGCAGGACTTAACGCTTCCACGACAAACAATGGTGCAAACACCAAGAGATTTTCCAATTTCCAGCTATAACAAACCATTTAGCTCTGGGAAATTCCAATAATTTTACTCATCAACTTGCAAAACTGCATAACTTGTATTCAGCTGACATGACTTTGAGTAATCTTGTTGCCATGTCTTAAGAGAAGACAGATAATAATGTATTTTTGTTTCACAGTAGGGAGGGGGAAAGCCATCTCTTCTCTTCCTCTCCACTTCTCAGTGGTTCAGGAAGAACAGGGGAGAAATGGAGCTGTTGTGACAGGAGAGAATTAGCGTTGGAGATGAAAAGGCAAGCAGGAGTCCTGGTAGCAGATTTGGGCATAGGCTCATGTTCACCATTCTAAGAACAGCCCCCAAAACACTAATACCTCAACTTTCCTCCCCAGATATGAGAAGGCAGGCTCTCTAGCTTGCATTAGTGGATAACAGTGGTGAGGAATGCATGCAAATGCGCAGCTGGTGACAAGAACCTCTCAGCTCAATGGAAAAGACAGAAGGAGTCTGGGATTTTGTGTAAGAGGAAGAGATCTAATGACTTCCCCAAGGTTTAACTGAAAGCAGACAGCAGAGATAGGAGCTGTACCCACGAGTCCTGAATCACAGCCCTTTGTCTCAATCACAATACCCTCTTTCCCATTGGATGTTTTGCACTATTTAGAGTAATCAAGAAAAAGATTGCCTTGCCCTCCTAAACCAGGAAGAAGAGCAATGGGTTTCAAAGGAATGACAAACCTTGGTATTGCTCCAGAAGCAGAGTGTTGTTTCCTATGCTAGTCATCTGTGTTGAATCAAGATCAATTTCGACTGCATTAGGTTAGAAAATGCAGAGCCTTTCTTAGAAAATATGCAAGAGAGCACATCTAACCATGCAGCATGCTCTGTTGCAAAGTCTGCAGAGCCAGCTCCAAGACCCACTGGCTGTGGAAAACTGTAGTGTCCGGAGGGGTATCAGGGCATCAAGAAAGCAATGCAGATACAGTAACAACTAAGTTAATAAGCTTTACATCTCAGAAAGGCACACAAATTCGGGTTCAGGGACATACTCACACAGTTTCTAAGGCTACCTCAATCACTACTCATACTCCTCAAGGCTGCTGAACCTTGTTTCGTTATGCAAGCATGACCTTTCTTGCTTTCTGTTTTTGCCAAGGTTGGGAAAGGATGTGGTTGTGCTCAGTGTCATGAAGTAAACAGCAAGGATCTATTTTTTGAGATTTTTCAGCTAAGAATTTTCCTGAAGAACAAAACTCTCCCAACCAAATTCAGACAAGAAGTTCTTTAGTCTAAGAGGGGCTTTTCCATCACAGCAGTGAGGCAAAAAAAAAAAAGCCAGCCTTGATAAGATGGGCCTCATATGTTAGTAGAACAAATTTTTTTATGAAGTTGCCTTTTCTATCAGAAGACTGTGCTGAGTGGCTGAGAATGACCTAGACTCATCTTTTCTAACAAGTTTTCTAAGGTATTCCTAAGACATATCACAGTGGTCTAGACATTCAGATACTTCCAGAAGGGTGAATTAGTAAAGCATTATGCAGATATTTTTTTCAGGGCAGACCATACATAATAAGTTTTCCATCTTTGGAAAAAATTCTAGCTGACTGAGCATATACATGCATGTGCATGCCCATGAACTCACACTATTTTCAGTATCAAGACCATCTTCAAGCAATTTCTCACTCTTATAACACATTTATCTTATGTAAAACAGATGCATGTCTTTGGGGTAGGCTTTTGTCGTTTAGTCTTAAATTGTGAATACTCCTTTTAATTAAAACGGGAAATACAAATTTCCTCATTTAGTTCCAAGCCTGAAGCCCACTAGCATAAGCAGCCATCTGCAGATTCAGCTGGAATCCTTTCAGCATCCCACAATAAGTCTGCTGGTTAAAATAAGGATCTTTGGACATGTATAGACCAGTGCAGCTCCACTGAGCTGTGCCCTTGTACACCAGCTGTAGCAAAACTGAGCTAGTAGTGCTGTATCCATTCCGAGTCCTGAAACTCCATCGCCAGTTGGAGTTAAACAGTGACATTATCACTATTTAAAAGCTGCAGAGCTGATGATAATGCCACCCTTGTTGGCAATGCCTTTTAATGTCTCTGCTCTATGCTGTGCCTATTGGGATGAAGAACAAAAATGAGAAAAGCAGCAAACATTGCAAATGGAGATTATCAAACTGCACAAGAGGCAAACAGAGGGAGGACACCTAATTATCCCTAATGCAAAATAATTCAGACCTAACTTTCTCATTAAAATATGTATTATTAAAAAGTCTTCCCTTTTCTTCACATACCCAAATGAAGGGGAAAGTAGTCATTTCCTTTCACAATTATGGAAGTGATACCAACTATTATGTCAGTATTAAGTGAACTTCCTCCCATCTATTTCTGTCGAGTTAATGTCATCTGACTCAAATGCGATTATTAAAAGTGGGCTGTTCGGTTCCAACAAACTAAAAGCTTGCAAGTTTATAGGTACAATTGCTTCAGACCCCTCCTACGGGTGATCAGAGAGGGTGTCTATTGAATGGATTCAAAGAAACACATTTTCACACCTGTCAGGCCTAGATTAATATCCCTGCTAATTGCACTTTAAGAACGGCCAATTAGTTCTAGTTATAGAAGCTTTCATGGGTAAGGGGGAGAAGCAGCCTGTTATCACCATCAGGACTCATTGTTCCCCTGAATAGATTTGTGTCCCAAACTGCGCGTGCCTCAGCGGTTTGACTGGAAGCCCTGCTGCACGCCACTGCAATGACGCCTTTATCCCAGCCCCAAACCCGCTTTAATGATGATAGAGACGGCAGAGGTGACCGTAAACATAAAAGGAAAATAAACTAGTGCTATGCTGAGATTACAAAGCCAGTAACTGTTTTCAAGCCAGAAGCGGTTTGCTGAAATTTCTTAATAATCCAAACTTATTTTTCATCTAAGATAAAACCTTGGTTTTGCTCTAAAGCGACAGTACTTTGTAATAAAAGACTTGCTCCAGCAAGGAAAAAAAAAAAAAAAATCCAGTAATGTGGCTGAATTTGCAAAAGGCCGATAAGTGAAGTTGTGGCCTTGAAGTGGCAGTCTGAAGAGTGACACCGCAGCACCAACACCACCGGTGGGACACTTGAAAACAAATCAGGGACCAAGGGTTAGTCCAGCCATTGGAACGTGACAGGAAGGCTAGTTAATAAACACCAGCTAACCCCTTCAATTACAGCAATAAATTGTTCAATTGGCTAAATGTCCACAGGTTCTGCCCCAAACACCTCTGTGAACTGTTTAATTAGCAAACTCTTGCATCACTGGACAATCAGATCCCGGTGAGCATGGGGGACGCTGGGCTCCTGGGGAGTGAAGGGCGCTGGTGCCCCACGCAGCTCAACTCCGCAGGGTTTGCCTTTGAACCACGCAACCTGCTATGTTTTAACAGCTCTGGAGATTATTCATTCAGTTACACCTATTTTTTTTAAAAAACAAAATTAATACTGTGAGGGCAAAATTCAACAGCTTGGTTGCCAATTCTTACCACATCAGTTTTCTGCGTTTCGATAAGAAGCCCCACAAATTACAGCTTCTCACCCACCGTAAGATTAGATAGCCGCGCACGCGAGACGGGTTACGAAGCACAAGAGATACAGAGTACCTGGAAACTGCATGTGGTACAAAACAGACCTGCAGATTAAAAGTCAGCAAGCCTATTTCTTGAAAATATTTAACACACTGAATTTGGAATTATCTCACCAAGAGTTAAGAACATTTGAAACATTGCAAAATGATTTATCATTAAGATTACTGCTGGCTGTGCAGAGTATTTAGAGAATATTCATGAGGCATATGCCACAAAAACATTTTAAAAAATCATGATACAAACCCATGTTTCTGGTAAAAGCTATTTTACATAAAACAAACAAACAAACAAACCCCAATAATTTTTTTCCTGAAAAAACCCCCAAATTTAATTTGATCACTGAGGATCAATTAATAGTTAAAAACTCATGTAAATTGCCTTCACTGGACTTTTAATCACTGTGATAAACCATTGATGGTACATATTGTGTTACCAACTAAAAACCACACACTGATGCAGTGGAAAAGAATGTGTGGCTTTTAAAATGTTTGTATTAATAAGATCCATTTAACAGGAATGTCATGTCTGAAAAACAACTAGCCAAAGGAGATAAGTACTGTTTGTTATGTTTAGACAGTGAGGAGAAATTGCATTTCCCTGATGAAGTTTTCTTAATGAACTAAACCCAAGGTAAATTTATCACAGTTGGGAGTAAAAATACGTGCAGTGTTTGCCTGTGGAAAGCTGTAAGTGATTGCTCCCTGTCTCTCTAGCAAAAGTATTTCTTTGGAAAATGGCTCCAGGCAGAAATATTCATTTAGAACAAGTTTTTTAATAACATTGTAGAAATCTACTATTTTACACTTTTGCCTGAGAGGTTGAGCCTGTATCCTCAAAGGATATCCAAAGAACAGACAAGGCAATTCCGTTTTCTGGGGAAGGATGTGGCTGGACTATGCCCTATCCTCCACTTCGCAAAAATGCACAAGTCATTGAACTAAACTCAGGATGCTCCTGGCTGAACTTGGTGGCTCCTGGGATTCCTCTCCTGAGTACTGCGTTCTCCCACTGAGCCACCCAGAGAGCCTCAGCAGTAACTCAAGCTCTTAGATTCTCCTCCAGGTACGTATCCGACGGGTCCACATCCACTCTGGGAAAGCTGTAGGTTCAGCGTTGTTACTGTCTCAGGTTTAAGGACATAAATGGTCTTATTTGGTTGAACGTGCACATCTTGCACAGCTAAGCAAAGCGAAATTTGGGTTCACAAGAAGATTTCTGTTAACTTTTAGTTACTGGGTAAATCTTGTAAAGAGCAATTTGAATGCTTAATATTAAAGAAAATAGTTCTGTTAAATTGGTGCATATTTAAAACTGTTCTATTAAAAGTTGTGTACTGACTGTTGCAGAATCCAAGGGTTTAATGTCTGTGCCGCTAGAGCAGACAATGAAGAACTACTCTGGTGGTTTTTTGTTTTCTTCTTTTTCTCTCTCTTTTTTTTTTTTCCCTTTTAGTTTTGCAATACTAAGCGAATTAACATCTCTGAAGTCTTGAGGTCTCAGGACAGGCTTTCAGGCGACACCGATTAGCACAGCCTCGCTGAATTAAACAGACTGAAACAATTCAGGCCATTGACAATCCACGGGGGCAGGGTGGGGAGAAACTGCAAATTAGGAAAAGAATAGAGGACACAATACCAGCACTGATGTCCTGGCACACAGGCTTTTATTCTGGAGATAGTTTACAAGCAGTTCGTAACCTTTGGACTCCAGACAGTCTGTAGAACCAACAAGAGGAGGTTCAAGATTTGGTCTGAACTTTCCATCCAGCCCCAGCAGTGTCAATATTTGGAGGATGCACAGGAACTCATAAAGTCTCCATAAAATGGATGATAGTGAAACAAAACAAAAAAACCTCTGAAACTTGTATTCATAAAGTCTTTTTAGACTTTGTCACTTTAAGCCAAGAAGGTATTAAGGAGATAAAAATTTAGAACTTTGCTGTGCTTAAAAGAGGAGTTTCCCAGGAAAAAATCTAATGCATTTTTGTTTAACAAACCTGGAGTTCAAAAGCTGCCTCTTGTTCCAGGTTCCTAATTTCTGATTTGCTTCAAAAATTTTGAATTATAAGTTTAAACTTTTTGCCATTAACAGAATAACTCCTAGAAATGGTGCAAGTGTGACTTTTCTGCCAAATAAAAAAATGACTGGAGAATTCACAAATCAAAATCACTTATGTTCCAGGCCTGTCAAGATTTCATTGATGTGTCTAAAATATGTTAATCTCTCTTTCATTCTGTATTACAAATCAATTCAGTTATCACATCAAACCATACTCTGTCAAAAGAAAATTATTTAAACAAGATAGAAAATTAAGGTTTTGTGCTTTGATAGTAATTTTAAAAGGATAATTTAAAAAAAATTATAGGTACGTATTTTATTCTGTGAATGCAAGATGCTTAAAATAATCATTCTGTATGCCAGAGACTTTTATGCCATGCTAACTAGGAAATGGCATTTACTATTAACTTAGTTGACACAGCTTTTGTGCAACCAAAGTCAAATGAAGTATACTGTTAATAAATAACAAAAAACTAGAAGAAAAAGAGCTGTCTTTTAAGTCTCTCATAATTTTGTTTCTTGTCACATGTTTAATGCTCTAAGTCACAAGGAGCTCAATTGAATTAAATGTACTTACACCGGTTCAAGGGTAACCTAAATGAAGAGATAACTGAGTGACCAACAATATTTTAACAAAGAATTTCTATCTGGTCAAAAAAATACTTTAAATGCATCAAACCGTAAACTTCTGCTCTGAACAGAGGCTTCTACTGTGAGCAATAGTTGCTATACAGTTAAAAATCCATCACTTTATACAAAGCTAGCTTGAGTCTCAAAAAATAACCACAAAGAGACAATTTCTGGTGTAATTAATGCATATCCTACTAGTCAGGATCAAAAAAATGAAATACCAACTTACTCTGCCCATAACTGAAAAAGTGAAACCCACTGGTTTTGCTCTAGATATGCTTTTAAAGCCGTCAATGCTGAGTTCTGGATTTCTACCTGTAGGAACAAGTAGGTTGTTTATTCTCAAAAAAACCCCTAGTTTTTGTATTTCAAATGCATAGAGGGGAATTTGTATTTGCCGTTAAAAAAACAAAAACAAAACCCCAAACAAACTCACACTATTACAAGTCATCCAGAACTAGGGTTTTTTAAACAGTTCAGATTTAAGATAATAACCCATTTTATAAGCCAAGATGATTAATCGAGTTGATCATACAATGCTATCATTGCAAGAACTGTGCTTGGGTGAGAGGTCTCTCACGTACACAAAAACTAGATTTATGCCCTTATGGAATTTCAGAAAACAAGATGGTTTTCCCATATGCCTAATAACAAGCAATTTCCACAAAGATTTTAAAGCCCGCAGCATACAAGATCCACAGTTTTGACTCACCTTATCTATTAATTTTCTGCCTTGTACAGAAAGCTCAAAGTTTCAGCACTATCTTGCCCCTTCATTCTCCATACAGAGTATCTCCACACTGTAACCTCCTGTGTAAAGCATGATCTTGCCTGTTTCTCTCCCCTTTCTCAATGTCTTGGCACAAAGTTACGCCAGCTATCCTGAGAAGCTTCACACTGCGTCAAGCACCTGTTCAGCCCACAGTCAGTTAAAAAATCAAAATAACAGCTGAGTTAAGGTCAGCCACCCTACACACTTCAGAACATACTCAGAAACCCTACTAGCCTCATCCCTCCTGTTTCAAGCGGAAAACAGCAGCTCTAGTAACACGATGCCTTCCTTCCCTTCCCTGTTTGAGCAGGCAGTGAAAGCCCTCCTGCTGTCTTCTACTCCTAAGAGTAAAGCTTTAGTTTCCAACCTGAAGTAGGTTGTCTGCAGAAATAAGACAACTCATAGCTGATAGCGTTTGTTTAAGGAGCACAGGTTCAGCAGAGCCAGTTAACCATTAGCTAGCACCCATGGAGATCATATTACACTCACTGCGCCTACTTGCTGAGCTATCCTAGTATGAAGTTTAGTTGAAGAGAAGCACTTGGGTCAATCAGTCTTCTCTGAGCATCTCTACAGGTAACAGCAACACAGAACATCATGATGAACACTGAGCCAGCTCCAGGCACCAATTCCATGTTCGTAGAAACAATGGTTTTGAAATACCTCACTTAAACCACTCAAATGTTTATTGCCAATACCAAAAACTTCTCAGAAGGAATTCACAGGCCCTAAAAACTCTAGATGTTTGCAGATTTAACAGACATCCCTAAAACCGGTCCATGCAAATATTCCCCTACGTTCATCCATAACCTGATCAACTCTACAGGCTGAAAGCAGCAGCTATCCTCCCAAAAAGTAGTGTAAATTTACCATACTTCTTCAAGTATTTTTTCCTAGAATCTCACAAGTTAATTATGCTAGTCAGAAAACTACTTAATGCTGTCATTAGTTTGTATCAACCTAAATCTTGACAAAAACTTCAGCTGCAACAATACTCTATCATGTCACATGAATCATTTTGTCATGCCCAAAGCACAGGATTTATTATTACGGACTTTTACTACAAAACCTTTTAGAAGGTACAAGCAAGAGCACTGTGCCAGGCATCATGATAATGTGCAGAAAGAAACCTCACCAGCTCAAAGAGTTTGAAAGAAGGGAAGTGGCATCACCTTCCCTTCACAGGACAAATAGAGCGCGCATTGAGGCTTAGAAAGATTAAGTCCCTTCTCCTGCAACTTCAGACTTAGCATGGCAGCTATTAACATTATGGAACTTTTTTATGCATGCCAGGGTTCACCAGCAGCAGGACTGAAACACAAAGGAATGTCAGTCTCCAGTAATTTAGCCTGAAACAGACATAGGAACAGAATGCATATCTCTCCTATGTCCCACCCACGATTTTAACAACCCCAGCTTCACCCCCTTTTTACACCTATACACCCCTCTCCTTGTGACAGTTGGTGCTACCCTGTCCCTGGTTTATATTAATTCAAGATCCAAATCTAGCGCGTAGCTTTCCAATCTTCGTAGCACAAATAAGATTAATTTTTAATTTTAAGGCCCTGATTCAGCAAAACATTCAACTACATGCTTAATTCTATCCCTATTCAGTAAAGTACTTAAGTATTTGCTTAATTCTCATTTACTCTGCTGAGACTTGAACATGTGCTTAAAGATAAGCCTCTTCTTAAGTACTTTGCTGAACTAGGGCCTAAACTGTGACCTAGGAGCCAGGAAGAAAAGAAAAAAATAGATCAATAATGTCCAGTGTTATTTCCTCAAAATATTAGGTTAGCTGACTGCAAAAGATGAAGAAAAAATAAAAATCACTTTGATACGAGTAATACCTACAGCTAATACAGCTGCTGCATTGGAAGAGACCAATTTTATAAAATCTTACCAAAAATATATCTTCAAAAATTCCTTCTTGCTTCCCATTTATATCTACAAATATGCCTTATGGCAATGTGTTGAACCTATCACTCAGTCTCAGTTCCATGACTGGAACCTTGAAGTTTTTCAAGTTAGTAACCTGACATTTAGGAAAAAAAAAATTAGAGCAGAATCCAATTTAATAAGTATGGTTGAATAGAATTGAGTTTTGCATTAACTTAAGAGAAAATTAATGGAGAAGTTGGGAAGATGCCACGGAAGCACGCCATATTAAAAACAACAAGGAGAAAAAACAATAGACTCTGGTACTCCCCTAGAAGAATGGCCTGAGTTTAGTCACCATCAACAGAGACCACATTTATTACATGTACACTGTGTAATACATTTTCTTGTTAAAAGGTCTCATCATGGGTGGATCCTTGGGCCAGGGTGGAGACAATACAAGATCAGGAGCAAAGAAGCCCTTGGCAGGTAGGGAAAAATTTGTCTAAATATCTAAGCTTAGGCTTAGATAGCAGAGAAGGCAAAATACGATTACAATTTTATTTTTTAAAAAAAGGACAAATATATTGGCTAGTGTGGCTAGTGGCTTATTTCTACCTATTTGTCTGCCCTATCCTTATCACCATGAACCACTCCATAAAGCATCTTCCTCGAGCTGTAAGATCCTAAACTGACCAAGCATACCCTTTTTATTGCAGGCTCACTGTTCAAATTAAAGCTACCTTGCCTGTTTCAAGGATATTGGTATCAATTCAACTGACATGGCCAGAAAGTACTGGGAAGGTGTAAGTCAGGAAAAGCATCTGCAGATGAAACTTATGTCCTATTTCTTCCAGCAATCTATCATTTCCTGGCAAAAAGTCTGTTGAAGCCCAAGTACTGAAATCAGATACATGCTTCTAAACTGTACAGGGATGCTTTCACTGGGCGTGTGCCCACGCAAATGGAACTCAATGTTCCAGGTGAGTTCCACCCTTGGAGAAACTGACCCATTGGTATTTTGCCAGGAGAAGAGTCCTTCTCACAAATAAAGACCAAACACGTGTCACTGACAAGTCTTCTGTTGGCAAGTCTTTCATGTTAGCTGCTGCTGCTGCTCTTCCTTCAGGAACTGCATTTCCTCTGTAGTTGGAGTCCCTGTTTGCATCTACCTTTTGATTTCCAGCTAACAGGAATGTTATTTAATCTTTACAATTCCTAACTTACACATATGCTTAGCGTCACGTTCTGTGAATGGTTCCACTGAAGCCTGAATTATGGCACATAAAGCTAAAACATATGCCTGAGCGCTTGCAGGATTGGGGCCTGAAAAATGGACTACTTACCAGCTATTACCCTTTTGATGGATCCCTCCCACTATAACGATGGATAAAAGTGTTTATTAAAATCTTTGAAGACGAGAGGTACTTCATAAGTACATGTGTGGGGTAGGGGAAGTGGAAGGACCTAGAGATACAGATTGGCACTGGCTGCCCTGATGTTTGCCATAGAAACCACACATCATTGTTAGCAGCTGCAGAATTAAGAAGCTTACGTGGTTGAGGTAGTTCCTCATATTTTGGACAAGCACAGCCAGATAGCAGAGAATGCAGTTTCTCAGCTCCCACCTCAGTTCAGTGGGAGGTGGCAGCAAAAGGAAGATGCCCCATGTGGACACACCACTCCTTGGAAGGCTCTGTTGCAGCGACACCCACGCTCAGCATCGAAATGCAGTCACCCCTGTCACCATGGCCTCTCTGTCCTCCCCATGGCCAACTCCTGAGACAGAGGTTGGTGATGAGATGAGAAATGTCTAATCTGTATTCCCATTGTCAGGAGGGTAGGAAAGGTCGCCTGGCACAGAACCAGGTACCTGCTGTCCCCTCCTGAGCCCCAGCCAGGGCTGTGGAGGTATAACATATTTTCTGACAAAAAGAAACTGGATCACTTGCTCAGGGGAGCCATAACGTTTATTCTGACGACAATGAAAGACGGCTTTGATCCCCACAGCAGCCACACATCTCTGATTGCAAGCGGCAAGCCCACTTCAACACACTTACAATGCTTGTACCAGCCTCCTTCCTCCCGCCAGGCTGGATGTCAGGCTAATCAGTTTGATCTGACAGATTTTAATTAAATTAATTAAGATCTTTCTGAATGGACTTGATTAGTGTTCCACAGAGGAATCCCCCCTGAAAAGGAACACTGTCAGGAACAGCACTACTGTTTTCTGCTCTCATTATGAGAAGTTTCTTGGGTTGTTATTGGATTTTTTACACCATTAATAAAAGCACTTTATAAACACTTAGCATATGATGGGTTTTGACACCCTGTTATATCAGGTTAGCAATAGTCTTCTACACACAAAGAGAAGATTTTCATGTCCTACTTCAACCAATTTTGTTTCTGCCAAATCCGGCATTTCAAATACGGTGACTTAATCTGATTTAAACAGAAATATGAAAAATTGAGACACAAAACAATCCCAATCACTTCCAATCAAGCTTCACAGAGCAGCTTCTTGTACAAATATTGGAAACTCAGCATGTGTAGAAATGAGATGTTGCTGAAACTGTGAGAGGCCACCTTGTTCCCTGCATTGGCTTGTGCAAGAACCAAGACCATTTTTGTTCCACCAGACTTGATTAAGATTGTATTGGCATAATTTTCAAAGGGTTATGTATGCACAAACCCCCCTTTTATCTGTACAGATGAAGGCATCACCTTGCTTTCCACACCACATCTGTGATCTGCTTGTCTGGGATCTGCAAAAGCTTTGGGGCTGGAAATCCCCTGGTGCTGGTAAGTGACAAATAGCCACAGTCACAGTCACAAGTGGCCACAGTCCACAAGAGACATCCCACCAGCCAAGACAGGCACAGCCAAGTAGCAGGTCCTGCAGCTAGTAATGACCTCTGCTCTATCACAGGCAGTCAAAAGGACATGTGCTGCAGAAGCCTATTAAAAAGTGCCATGGAATCCCAAGTTCACAAATAGAAAAGCTCATTGTACTCTGCTTATAGTAAGGGCATCCTTGACTACCTGATAACCATTAAAATGCAGTTAATTCTTACCACTAGTTTAAATTGAATGTACTTTGAAAAATAAACTCACCTCTAAATATTTTTTAATTTTCCCTTTGTATAGCAGGCAGAAAGTGGACTTCTCTACCCACTTTTTTTTTTTTTAATCTTCCATTTCTCCCTACTTTGTAGGTTTAGTTTAATAGCAAATGAAGCTTCCAATGAATTGCAAAGGATTTTGAATTCAACCTGAGAGGAAGTAGCAGTGCTCTTGTGACTGAAAGGAGTTCAGATAGTGAAAAAAACACTACATCCACCAACACTTCCTTTTTCCCTGAAGCCAGAATGGTCATTCAAAATACTTTATCTGGAAGGGTCAAATGATGGTGAGCCCTATGAATTTTTTTCTGACAAAGGCTGAACAGGGAAAGGGAACTCTGAGGTGGGAAGATAATGCATTTGGAATGAAAATCGAAATAAAGGAGACACAAAAACAACACTATGAAAAGGACAGGAAAAGGACAGAAAAAGTAGGCAAAAAGATTGAAGGCATAAGCTAGAGAGAGAAGATTAAGACAAAAGGTATTCTGAGAGACAGACTGGATGGGGTAAAACAAGAGAGAAGACTGATGTCCTCCAAAGAAAGAAAAGATTCTGAGAAAGAGAAAACAGCGATGACAGAAAATTATCTTATAAAATAAGAAGGAGGGAAAAAGAAAAAGAAAAGGCCATTTTAATTTTTAATCCATGACTCCTCTTTGTTTTTATTTTTTAAATTTTTTTTCAACATGTCTGTTCTGCTATACATGTCACAAAAAAATCTTGTGTTCTGATAAGTCAGCCCCCATTTACTACAGTGTTTCAACAAACAAATGCTATTACAGCTTATCTGCTGGTTAGTCTGACTCCAGCAGACACAAATGCTTTTTCTGGTGTTATTTTAATTAGTCTCATGGCTTTCTGGAGTTCAAATTCATTTATTCTGAGCGTGAGCCAATAACTAAAGTCTTCTCATTGTACTTAGATTAGATTCACATGTCCACGTACAAATTCCATTCTCAAAACCATACCTGGTTGCAGCATCTGTTGCTGTTTTATTCTCATGACCACACTCAGACAAGAAATAGAAATTGGCTAAAATGTAATTCTGTCACTTGATTTCAACAGAAACATCTATTTTGAGGCATTTGAGGCTGTTTTACAAATGCTTCAAGCAAAAAAGGCAGATAAACAAATAGACATAGATTTGCCTTCGCCAGAAACAAACAAAAAAAGGTTTTCTTTAATAAATGCTATAAAGAAAGATAGGATGCAATAAAAAAGACATAGCCAGGAAGAAAAAAGAATTCAGTGTGACTGACCTTCAAGTTCCCTCTGCTCTTTCATTAACTGTCCACTGAGGTGATCCCTGGCCAAATACGGGCAATTCAGAGCCTGTCATAGAATTACAAGATGAATTAGGGACTGCTGCCACAAATTTACAGCTACCAAGGCCTCTGCTGATTGCTTTTTCCCAGACTTGAAAGTAATTTCACTGGAAACACTCTTACCCTGGCCCCAAGATCAGCATCACGACAAATGAGGAACGGGAATAACACTTTTCCCTTCCAATTATCGGGTGATTTTTTTTCTCCTCTGTGATTTGTACGCAAATAGACATAATTTAAACCAGTGTGACATGAAAATGCCAGATCTAACATGGACTGTTTGCTTTCTGAAAAACTTCCCAGGAAAACCTGAGCTTTCAATTCCCTTGCAGAAAGGTGACTCCTGTATTTTTTTTTACATTTCTGACTGGCAGAGCTTGTTAAATAACTACAATTATCAGCCTGAATAATTACTGACTCACTGCACAATCAATTGAAAAGCTAATGCAGTTGAAACTGTACACAGATAGCTCACTACAGGTGAGTAACTTCACATGCATGAGTAGTGTCACTGCACCCGGTGGCATAACTCATGTGCATAAGTATTTGCAAAACCGGGGCCTCAGATTGTAAACTCACTGAAGCAGAAACCAGATCTTATCTGCCTGTAAAGCACCTGGCAGTGCACCTATCTTTGCCACTACATAAATTAATTATCATTAGCATCTGAATTTTGTCAGCTCCAGCATTCTCGTCCAAGCTCAAACACTGAATTTCTTGCCAGAGAAGTGTTGGTGCACAGTAGATAATAGTAATGTGTGCATGAATATTTAACTATTGTGGCATTTAATGTAGAGTTATTTCAAACATTTCAACACAAGATGAACATGTGTAAGGCATCTGAAAAGCTTCTAAGGTCCGAGGTCTTGGTGGGGTGAGGGAAAACTTTAAAGGTAAAAAATATACTGAATTGAAATCTTGAAATGCTTTGACCTTTAAACGGAACCTTCCTCCCCTCCTGAGGTTTAAGATAAGTTCAGCAAACAAAATTTCACCCTAGGCTTGACACATAATCTCCTAAATTACTAAAGAAATAAATAAACACTTTTTCCTTTAAAAAAATTCAACATAATTTCAAAAGAAAGACAGACACCAATTTTTGTGACTGTTGGTGATAGTTTGTACATACAAGCTTACCTACAATGTAAAATCATCAGATTTTAACAGGAAATACATACTTAGAAAGAAACTGTTGTGAAATAGCACCTTGAAGATAAGGAACTCTGGACAAGATGACTTTTGGTCATCTGAAGAAAAGAATAGTCATCTTCCTTAATCATTTCAGACTGATTGCTTCAGTTTGGTAATCTCACATTTCAATAGGTTTTTACTGCTGAACCTACAGAAACAGGGAGGGGGACAGGAGGGGATGTGAGAGGACAGGACTGGAAGTGCCAGTCAGTTCACTCAACCCTTCCCAAAAAACCCAAACAAACAAAAAACACCCTACACAAACCAATTTCAGTCATGAACTAATAAGTCAAAATGAAAAAAAAAAACCAAACCCAAAGTCAATTTAGTGCTATGCAGTTCTTTTCCTCCCCGGAAAAAAAAAATGAAGGGAGCATCTTGTTGCTTGATGGTTTCCTGTTAAGTAAATCTTATTCAAGACAGCATCTGGCTTTGATGCATTTATGGGTATTCACTGCCACTCCTTCTTCTCTGCTTTCTCTTTCGACTTTCTAGTCTTTGCTAGTGGACTATTTAGATAGCTCCTTCAACAGGCACAAAGTACTGCAGTGAACAGTGAAAGCTACTGCATGTTCCTCAAACCAAAACTAAACTGAAATTGAGAAAAACAAACAAAACTGATCAAAAATTTGAAAGGATCAAGCTCTTCACTGGTTTGCCTAGGTAAGACAGAAATCCTATCTTATGAACCCCGTGCCAGCAAAGACATTATAACTGTAATCACAAAGACTCTAACTTACATATTACACAAAAAATATTGTCTCATTAAAATGAAAAAAGAAAGTGCATTATTTTTTATTCTAGTCTGAGACCTGCTTGGATATGTATGGACACAGGAACTCTTTACTTGCTACCTTATGACACTGCTATTTAAAAGCTGTTTTTCTTTTATTGTCCCCAAAATCACAAAAGCTCCACAAGTCAGTTTCTGGCAGCCCATCTTTCCTTGAATTCTTAGGTGGGTCCATAAAAAAAACCTTGAATAAAGTTTAGCATTTTTGCAGGAGTGTGATGCCAAAGTCCTACCATGTAGAGAGTACTTTAAGCCAAAGAAAGAATAGTGTTTTTCATGTCGATGACAAAAAGGGAAGGAATACCAAATTAAATCTGTCACAAAAAGAATTACAGAAATAAGTGTATGATTAAAATATAAACAATGACAATGAAATAGAATCTATTCTAAATCTTTACTCTTTCCCTCCTTGTGTTGTGCAATAGAAAACTGAATACACTCAAGATATCTCACCCCAGAGAGAAGAGTCTTTCCTCACACAACATAGACCACTTTGCATCTAATAACTATGTACATTTGAAAAAAAAGAGAAGAGGATTTAATTCCCAAGAGTGACAAAAAGTACAGCTGATAACTTGACTATGAAAGCACTTCCTTAAATTGTGCATCATCTTGAGGGCTTCATCCACCTCAAGAAGCCATCCTTGGTGGCAGCTACTTACACAGCTCTTTCTTCCCGTGGAAAACACTAAGTGGAAACCTCACCTTGGATATAGGTCAGGACATCAAGTGTGGTCTGCTGGTCAGTGCCTAGGGCAGGTGTGAACAAGGGCCAGCTGGTCGCTTTCACGCTGAGACCTGCGCCAACACTTCGGAGTCTTTATGAAGTGAGAAAGTAGAGCAGAGGCTCAGAGAGTACATCTTTTAAGTAGGATATTTAGGAGCCTCTGCAATCCTTTTACCAGACACACAAATGCACCCTCGGCTGCTTGCTGTTTTTTTTTTTTTTCCCCTCCACTCTAAAAATACTAACCCTTCTTCTGAACTAGTTGGAAGGGACTTGTGAAGGGGTGGAGTAAGGGAAATCAGTGCACAAGTCACCTTTCAGCCACCTATGACATCAGCCTGCTGCCCTGATTCCTTCATTAATACCTTTGAGCTGAAAACAATGGGCCTACCATTAAGCACCACACAGTTCAAGATAAGAAAGCCCTAAGCAGATAATAATCGGTGCATTTAGCTGGATTTCAAACATTCAGCTGCTTAATCATTTCTTCCTCACTGCATACTACCCAAACACACGGGGAATGCTTTGGATGCCTTGGGCTAAGGAAGAAGGAGCT
>VXBC01010813.1:658-46778 GCA_013399945.1 Ploceus nigricollis
CACATGTCTGCAGGTTTGGCTTTTTTTTTTTTTTTTTTTTTTTTTTTTCAGAAAAGTTCATATTGGTTTTGTTTTAGAAGCCTCATTTATTTTTAAGTGTGTGGGTACAACCTCAGCTTCTGTGAATGATGTGTGCAAATGCAGAGATCCACTGTGCAAGTACTTCAGAAGGTAACACCCATTTGTCAACAGTCAGTCAAGGTCATGTTTTGCCAGAAGGAAAAATCATGCCAAACACAGTCTTGGTTGGTGGAATTTATTTAAGGGTGAATGAAGCAGAAATCTGGAGTTTTTTTAAATGATACAATAATGTGTATTGTGAGGTGAAAATAATTACTGACAGAACTGGTGTTTCCAGAGGGTATGGATTTGTATATTTCCTGGACAATGTTGATGTTCAAAAAATAATAGAAACACAAATCAGCTTCCATGACAAAAAGCTGAAATTGGGGCCAGTGACTAGAAAGCAACAAAACATTAATTTTTATGTGCATCCCAGACCATAACAAAGGAGAAACAAAGTATGAGCTCAAGACTTAATTTGGGTAGTTCATAGGAGGGGGATGTTCAAACTGGAGATTAAGCATAGCAAGAGCAGCCCTGATAAATGATCAAGAACATAGAATAGAGAAGCCAACAAAGAAACAAAACTTGGATTTGTGAAGGCAATCATGCAGATATCATGGCCGGGCACCACCGGGAAAGATGGCCTTTGAGGAAAAGGGAAATTAAAAAGTAGTGGAAAAGTTAATAAAGTAGTTAAAGGTGATAGAGGGAGAAAATCATTGAACATAAGACAAAGAAAAACAAACCTTAGGGAGGTCTGACAAGAAATAGAAGTGACCTAACTTACCAGCTGGCATTTTCTAAATTCCCCATTTTAAAAAGTTGGTGGCAAAGGTGGCAGGAGTCAGAGATGGCTGTAAAAAAGTGCATGCCTTTTAGTTTATATGTAGTACACTTCTCTCTTAATTGCTTTTCTCTCTGGTTAGAAGAGGATGATATTCACAGTAGATGTATTTGTGTGTGGTTAAGCATACAGTTCTAACAAAAATGGGGGCCAAAGGAGATGCAAACTATAGATCCATGAAAGTTAGGGAAGAATTAGGACCACGAAGGATACATGTTCCCATCTTACCAAATGCCCTTTGAAATCTGATAACTCATTACCCATAAGATATAACAGTGTTTCGTAGTATAATGAATGTATTTTTTCTGTTAACATATGTAGTGTGAAACATTTGCTTGGTATTGTTATTTCTATTTGGCAACAGAACTATTAAGAGAGGGAAATCACCATTAAAGAAAAGAAAGTGTTCCAATCTCATTTATAGTTTAGTAACTGGTAATTTGAAGCCCTCGACAATATGGACTTGATGTGTCAGATCATAATGTAATTGCTGTAATTATTTATCATTTTCTTAACTGTACATCAGCCTTTTAAGCATTATGCTAATGGCTGTATTCATAGAGTTTGAAAATAATGTTTTTAGAACAAGAAAGAAAGACATTAATACCTTTTCACTACTGCAACTATGGCTATAGCTGCAAACCTATCTTCAGGTAGGAGGGTATGTGTTCACTTACATAAAAAACATTTCATTTTAGATGTTTGCTTTCTTCCTCCACCCTTCCAATATACTAACAAGTGTTAAACAAGTAACATTTACATTCAAAACTAACATTTACTAACATCAACTCACAAGCACCCTGGTTTTCAATCCTTTATATGGTTAATTAATTTACTATTGTTTGTTGTAGTGGGTCTATCTTTGTAACTGCTCAGCAGCTTTAAATCCAGTGGTTAGCACTTCTTCAGAAGTTTGTAGATTATTAAAAAATCACAATAATACTACACTGCATGTAAAGGTCAGAGAATACTTTCTTGTGATGAAAATTATTCAGAGTAATTGCCCTAAATATATCAGGGCAATTAAATTAATTGCCCTAAATATATCAGGGCAATTGAAAGCAGAAACTGTAAGATAGTTTTATCCCTGTAAAACACACTGGTTATAAAACCCAAGAATTCATTTATTGTGTAAAGGTTTCTTACTATCATTTGTGACAGATAGGTGTTACGGATTAGAGCACAGGGACTTAGGGTCTTGTTACTGATGTTTTAACTCATTTGAGCTGGTGTCCTCACAGCCCTCTTCATTCCCTCCTGCATATCCCTGCTCCGCCTGCTGAGCTGGAACACACATTTATCTGACCAGACAGCAGTTTGCTGTATGTGTACATGTGATGCTACCAGAAAGGTCTTTAATTGACATAATATCCCTTACCTGTTTAACCTTCTCACCTGGCAGTTCAGATCAGCACCAAAGTTGTCACAAAGGATCCGTGACAAGGTGGGGAACAGAAGGGAGGGTGGCAGTGTGGCAACACTGCCTGGAGGTGTTTTAAACTGCCAGGAGCTGCAGCTGTGGATCCCTATCCAGCACCTGCATGTGATTCACTGTGTCACCTTAGACAAGCCAGGTAACCTCAGTCACCTTCTCAGTACTAGGAAACCTCCCCACTGGTGTTTAGTAGGCTGTACGAGCCAATGTGATCCCAAGCAATAGAGCAACTGTAGGTACTTGATCCACTAATACATTCATCCAATTGACCCTAGCACAGGTGTAGGCATTAGCACTTCAGTTACAGTTTCAATTGGTACTTAAAAAATACTGTAATACTCACTAGAGAAACACCCCCATCTCCATCGGGAACAGAGTTACAATTTGTGGTATGTTGTGGTCCCTGATTTTGTTAATAAACTGTGAAAAAAGATTGTGCAGGTCACTTCAACTTTTTTTCAAGAGCAAAAGGCAGTTGAGAAATCAAAGGTGTAAGGTTCTCTATGCATCCCGATAGCATCCACCTTAACATTCATTCTGTTCACCAAAAAAGCTATGTGTTCTGTGAAAAACCATGTGAAAAGGAGGGAATCTAAGGGTGTACAAACAACCAAATGTATTTTACAAGAGTAGCTCACTGGTTCTATTAGTGAAGACTTAACCTGCAGCTGCAGTACTGACACCTAAACTACCACAGTCTTCTCAGTTACTTTCTGCACTGGCAGATGTTGGAACCCTGGATGCTGAGAATTTTAAACTTTCTGTGCTGAGGGGCACAGACTCGCAAGAGAGCACTGCATTTGACCTGAGGCTGTGGGGAAGGCTTCCAAAGTTGATTAATAGCACTGGGATTACAGGTGTGTAGTTGGTTAGAAGTGTGTAATCTCAAAAGGTGGAAAACTTAGAGTTTAGGGTTTTAGAATATAGAAATAAATATGAAGCAAGATGGAGGTTTTAGGGTGGAGACAGGTTGTTCTTCACCTTCTTCTTTATGGGTTTGGATGGTGTTTTGTAATTGGACAGAAAAGTCTGCACTGGGGGCTTCAAGGGATCAGTTATTGGGTTAAAAGGGAAAATAATCTAGGTGTCTTTTCTTAATTGGATAGCTTAGTCTTAAAAGACCTCGTAACAAGAGATAGTTAACCATTTTGTGCCTTGCTAATGAAAGACTGCAGAACTCACAGTTGTGAGGCTGTAGCACTGATAAGAAATAATAAACACCTGAGTCTGAATGCAAACTATCGTCTCAAGTGCTTTCAAGCCTGACCCCAACAGAGGTAGAAAAAACAAGCAGAGAACCCACAGCAGAGATGGGGAATTTTGTTTTCTAGAGGCAAGAGGAATCACTTAGTATAGGGTGGGGTTTGGGTGAGGCAAAGTAAAATGATCCATCTTCTCTTTCACACCCAGCCTGGCAGAGTGTCTGCCTCTGGTGCCTCCACAGGGAAGTACGGAAGGTGGAACCCCATCAGACACAGAGTACCCAGCCCATTTATCTCTTTCCCTGGGTGAACAGGATTGCTCCAGCTCCTCAAGTGCTCTTTGATGTGCATATGTATTTATATATACACTTACATGAATTTGGCCTCTCCTGATGGATTCTGAGTCCAGCAAGGAAGAACATGGAGAAGAATATGGAGGAAAACTCTATCTGGTTTCTGCTTCTTGTTGTATTCAAGCAGGGGGAGATTTTCTCATCAGAACTTCTTTTCTTTCCCTTCTGAGTTTGTTCCATCATGTGCTCTGCCATAAGCTATAGCAATACAAATTTAACCTCCAGTGGCTTTTGTATTCTACTTACTGTTTTGGCCCCTAAATAGAAATCGCAATAAAGAATTCAGGTGAGAAAATGTAAATGGTGATGTTTGGCATTTGGCAAAAACTGAATGGAATTTCAAGGACAGAGAAAAGCTATTTCACAAGATTTGAGGTAGTCTTTGCTCAAAATCATGGGGAACTCAAACACAGGGGATTGAGAGCCTCTTAGAAAGACTTTAAGAATTCTAGTCAGTAGAGAATAATGAAAATAATCACAATTGTTAGATGAACTGATGGTTACTATTAGCATCCTTTATAACTTGTTATTATTTTTTCAGAGTATTTGATCTTATTCTTGCATCTCATAATTCAATCTTACATTTACTAATATCTTTATTCTTTTATTTACTTCTGGTAATTAATGTCTTGACATTTACAAAGGTATTGTGCAGAATAAGTTGATGTGGCAAAAGAAAAAGCAAGTTTCTGTACTCTTTATGAGTCTTTTTATCTTTCATGATAATTAGTTAATTCCTGCAATAGTTACAAAAAGGTTGTCAAATATGAAAGAATTAATTTGTAAATCATTAACCCAGTACAAACCTGACCATTCTTAGAAATCATCTTCAGAAGAAGTGTTTTCTCATATTTAAGTTGACAACAGTGGTCAGGTTCCCTTCCTTTAGCTTCAGTTATCCAGATATTAATCAGACTGCATCTCAAAAGCTCTGCACACACCAGCTGATTTTTCGTTTATCATTCCTTGTAAGAACGCTGGAGGCTGTCTCTAATCACTTGTCCCTTTCTGAAAAATGTGCCACCAGTCATGGAAGTTGAAACTGTTTCACTGAAATTTTCCCTGAGGGATTAATCATGATGAACTGGTTTAAATGCTAGAGCTCCATGTCCATCAGTAGTCCCACTGTAATATAATCTGTAGAAAATGAAAACTCTTCAACTTCTACAATTGATTAAGTAGCATTTGTTACTGTCCAATGGGAAACACTGAAAGTAGCATATAATGAGAATTTTATTCTTACAGAACATTTGCTCCTTGTCCACCACACAGAGGATCCCCTTCAGTTCAGACTGGTTCTCAGCTTTCATTAATTATTTCAGAGTACTTTGTGAGGGTTTTCCACTCTTCTAAAGCAGTTCCTGCTGCACTGCTGTTCTGTGCTGTTCCCCCAGGAACACCTGCATAAAGTTCACCATGGAAATTTCTAGCCTGTCTGGTTGTTTTGGGGTTTTTTAGTTGTTATTTGTGAAGAGGTATTTATGATGGATCATTTCCATCACTGTAATGGCCTGTTTTGTTCAGGAGATAGTTTGGAGATTTTTTAACAATGTGCTGGTGAGTTTGCTGTGCCGTGTTTATTTATAATCAGAGCTCTCACCAGCTGACTGGTGAGCTGTTTAATTTCTCACGGAAGATTTGTTTAACTCGATTTCCTAAATATGATTAAAAGAACAGTGCTTGAGTAAATATTCTCAGAATGATTACGAGAGGCAGAACATTTAAATAGGTAAAATGACAATCAGATCATAGAGTCACAAGTCATGGATTCTGACGGAAAGGAACACTGCACTTCAAATCTGAAACTCCCCTCTGAGAGGCGGGGGGGAAGAGAGGGGAATATCAGAGGGTTTGAAAAACCAGTCACGGGTACCCAGAGAACTTCACAGGAACTTTAGAGTCCTTCAGCCTTCACTATTGCCATTGTCCATTCTATGCTCCGTGTTAGACCATACTTAGAAACTATATGGAGCCTTTTGATTGAGTGTGTATTTCTGGGTAGAAAACGTGTAATATTGGGTTAAATTGCCTCCCTTCGCCTCAAAAAAACCCCAACAAACTAAAGGAAAAAGGAACCTGAAGTCCCGAGAGCGCAACTGAATACGAAAGCACTTTGGGATCCTTCCGTTGATCTTTCCCAGTGAACGGGTGACGACCAGGACAGCGTGTTGTCGTTCCTTTTCTCAAAACTCAGGCTCTCTTTGGGATCGGGAAAGTGGGTTTGGATAAAGACGTGACACCGCCGTCACCCCCCACAACTGCTGCTTCCATCCCCATCCTTTTCCCCACCCTCATCCCCTTCCCGCCCCGCCGCTCGCCCCGCCCAACTGCGGGCACCGCCCCGCCCAGCTGAGGGCAACGGCCTCGGGGCCACCGCGCGCCTGCGCCGCTGCCTCCAATGGAGTTTGAACGCTTCCGAACCAGCCACTCAGGAGGGCGGGCGGTGTCGCGCTGTGCTCCCATTGGACGCAGGACCGTGGCCGCGTGGCGAGCGGCGTGGTGAGCGGGCCAATCAGCGCTCAGGGCTGCGGCATGGCGGGGGCGGGCGCAAACGGCCGCGGGGCGGTGGCGCCGGGTTTGAGTCGCGGCGGGAACGCGGCCGGCCGTGAGGGCTGCGGGCGCCCGGCTGCTTCGGCAGCGGGCACCGGCTTCGAGTCGCTGTCGCCGGGCTGCGGTCGGCGCTTAACAGTGAGTGAGCAGTCGGGCGCGGGGCTGACGGTGGCAGGCAGCCGTCCTGTTCTGTGAGGGCTCTCTCCGCCTGTCGTTAGTCTCTAGTTTTAGGTACTCTGGGATACACCGAGCTCAGCTGCGTTGCTTTGAAAAGTAAATAAAGAAGCGTTGCTGAGGCCTCCTACGGAGCCGTGTGTTTTGGCAAGGAGACGCCACCTGAGGCAGAGCTGTCAAACGCAGGTCTAAGAGTATAAACCCTGTTGCTGCCGGGAGGTTCGTTAGGGCGAGGTTCTGCTCTTAGCTGCATAGAAGTGTGTCAAAATAGGACCTAATGCTTTAAGGTGCTGCTTGGTGTTTAGGTCAGGAAGCCTATAAGGTTGTGGAATGCTGTATTCTAACCGCTGCTAAGCTTAAAAGATGCAATTTCTTTAAAAGGGACACTTACTTCGCCTCTTAGAAGGTCTCATTGTAGTTGTCTTTGTGTTTCAGGCATAATACTATCCATTTTATGTGAAACAAGAATCTGGCCAGTATGAGCTGGGCTGTGGAGGAATGGAAAGAGGGCCTCTCCCCCAGAGTCCTGCAGAAGATCCATGAGCTGGAAAGTCAAGTGGATAAGCTTAAAAAGGAGCGTCAGCAAAGGCAATACCAGCTAGAGACTTTGGAGGCAGCATTGCAGAAACAGAAGCAGAAGGTAACCCAAAATGCAGTTCTTCGTGCCAAACACTGTTATAACAGTTTATTTTCTGGTTGTTGTTGTTAGGGAATGAGTTAGTGTTTTGCTTCTTCTCCCTGACTGAAAGGAAAGGTAGCACCGAATTATAAACTGTTTGTCTTCATCTTTCTTAATACTCATCATGTTCTTTCCTCTGTTTAGTTCTTCTTGGTTGGTAATATAATTCCTGCTTCCTATCTCTTTGTCCATTTCTAGTTATTTATTTGCTCTTTGAGGTTTTTCTGCAGCTCTTTATGATTATGAAAATAAACATTTTATTGTTATACTCATTAAAATCCATGATAATGACTGGGCCTCTTTTATATACCAGAGCTGCACAGTTGGCAGCCTCTTCCTGTTTCACCTTGCCTACAGATACCTATAATCTTAGTTTATGTTATTCCTTAGTCTTTTCTTTGTAGAGACTAGGGGTTTAGGATTTGGTATTCCTTTTTGTTTTTAGAGGTAATTTTACACCTCATCTAACTCTACCCTGTCAGCCCTGTAAGCAGGGGACTAAAGACCTGATTGGTTAGGGTCCTGTCATGCTTCAGGTCAGCAGTGACTCATTTGTTTCAATTTTGTTTTGTATTCTTTGACTACAGCTCAGAGACAATTTACAAAGGTTGCTTGTTATTCCCTTTAGATTGGTACAACTTTATAGAAAATTTTAAGCCTAGCAGTTTTCTTTGAGTTTCTTCCTGTGAGTTTACAGGAAATTGTTTCACCCACTCCAAGGAACTGCTGTGGTGCCTAAACAAAAAGAAGGTGTGCTTTAAAACTCTCAGAAGCAGCAGGTAATACAATTATCAGTCAAAAGAACAGCACTGTGCCAAAGGTGATGCCCCTTGGATGTTACTCCAGGGAGGAGAAGGACATCTTTCCTGCCAGATCTATCTTCAAAGCTGTGACCTTTGATAATTATTGTGCACACTTTGTGGAGTGAGCCAAGGCCTTCTGGCTGCTAAAGATGGGCTGGAAAGGGAAGTGAGAAGATCAGTGAAGAATGTGGGCTAATGATGGTTATTAGTATTTAGGGATTGATTAATTTTTTGAAGAGCTCATATCTCATCAATAAATAGAAACTGTTAATGTCACTGAATTGAATTTTGGGAAATGTGGGGTTTGTTCACACCTAAAAATATTTAAACAATGTGTACCTTTGAGGTTTTTAGAGCTGTCAGGATTTTGAAGTGTTAGGAAGAAAATAACAGCATTGTGCTGAGCCCACCACAAACATCTGAACTTTGTGTTACTAAAATAATAAGTGCACCAAAGTATAGAGAGGAGTGGATAATTTCAAAAATGTCTTTGTGTTCCAACTAGGTTGAAAGTGAAAAAAATGAATCTGCAATACTAAAAAGAGAAAACCAGAGCTTGATGGAATTGTGTGATAATCTTGAGAAAGCAAAGCAGAAAATTTCACATGATCTTCAAGTAAAAGAATCTCAGGTCAACATTCAGTCAGGTCAGCTGAATTCCTGCAAGAAGGATATTGAAAGGCTAGAACAAGAACTGAAAAGGTGAGGACTTGCTGTATGCCTCTAACATATTTACAATGGTTATTTCATAATTTTTTCCTCATGACTCATAGATGTCCTAACAGAAACAAATAAAGAGGAAGCTGGGTTGCTCTTTCAATTTTTCTTTTTTTCTCTTTGATTTTTGTGAAAACTAAAGAGAGTTGAGGTATTTGACTGCTGTGACAATGCAACACAATTTATGGCATGTAGAAACACCAACTTTGTGTAAGGAGTTGCTGAGATCCATCAGTGAAGAATCTAGTGAGATTCAACAGGGTTGATAGAACCTCACTAATGTTCTCTGTATCTGCCGTCAAATGTTGTGAGCTGAGGATGTGTTCCATTTATGTATTCCCAAAATTAAATCTGGTTTGCTGAGTTTCCCCTTCCCATTTTATTATATTGTGTAACTGTTCATTACAAAATATCAATTACTGCATGTACCTCATTCTTGGCTACTGTTTGTGATTTTGTATTTGTCTGCCTTTTGTTTGGAATGTGGTCATTTGCCACTTCATCCCAGCTGATGGTCCTCTGGAAGAGGAGTTCTTGGCATTGAGCTGTAAAAGACAGGAAAAATAAAGGCAAATGTTGAGGCACTGATGCAGTGGGCTACAGCCTGGGACTATCATCTTATCAACCTGGGCTCACTGAGCAGGACAAAAATTACTGTGTGGCCTCTGAACTAGTTATATGGTTTCATTGGATGCCCTGGTATCTTCAACCTCACAAAAGTCCCTCAAATGGATTGTCTGCTGTGGTGTTTTGGGTAGTGATGCAAATGGGAACACATAAAAAATACACTGTTGAGTGAAGAATATTCCCTTGCATTTTCATGATATGCATAGTTTTCTGAAAGTGTGCAATATCAGAACATAGCAACTGAAAGTTGTGTTTCCTGCCATAAAGATGCTCACTGAAAAGTAAGAGTTTGATATGCTCAGTGCTTACAGTGATTTGGGTATGTTTAGCTGAACTACGGTTTCATACAATAAGACCTCAAGGAAGTCTAACAGATTTTCTTCTACTTGGGGTTTGATTTTTTTTTTTTAGCTCTGATTCCTGTGTAATTGATTAACTACGTTGAAACTGTAAATAAAATGTCATTTATATTTTTGTGTTACACCCCCTAAAAATTTTCAGTGGATATGTCTTGACTTGATCTTTAAACGAAGTCCTTAGAATCATGTAATTTGTTAGTGTATGTTAGGCTCTTAAAAATAGCTAATTAGCTTTTTATTTTCCATTATTAATTTATGCTGCTGCTTCTCTCCTAAACAGATGCAAATGTGAGCTTGAGAGAAGTCAGCAGACATTGACTGCAGGAGATGTATCATTCAGTGCCACTCCACAGAAAAGTTTTACTGCTCCTTTAACACCAGGTCAAAGTAATAATGGTAAATAATCCTTTTCTTCATCCAGCAGAGATAGCTGACTGTCAGTCTTCTTGGAAGGTTGAGTATTTTAAACATAACACTTGTACTGAGTTGCCTAGCCCCTCTTACATAAGTTATTATGAAAGTATCTAATTTGTAGCACCCTAGGTTTCCATTTTAAAAATTATTAGTGCAGATTGAACACATCACAAATATTACATCTTTTCAATGCTACCTTGATGGACATGGAATAGTGATAAAATATCCTTCAGTAGACTGCAGCAATCTTTTGAATGCCTGTTCCTGGTGTCAGCTCTTCCCTTCATATTGTGGGGAAAAAATTTCTCCCTGTACCACAGGTACTTTAACTAAAATGCAGTCAACAGTTAAGTGTGTTATTTATTTAGAAAGTTATTTTTTGCATAGACTGTTACTGTGCATGATAATCTACAGAACTAATGCTCTATCTCCATTTCAAAGCATCACTTCTATCTTTAAATTAGTGACATCAAAAATATTTAAAATATTTGAATGTACTGGAAAAAATATAGGAAGTTTCCTTAAGTGGAGAATTCTGTGGCCAGACACCCTTATGCTCTTTATACTGAGAAACTTTGATGTGTTCAATTTTATACATGTTATTTACCTCTTTCAGTGCTATGAACAAATGTTCTGTGAGTTTAGCATCTCAGTCTTAGTCCAGTGGGAAATCTGAGATAATCTCTTACTCTTGTTCCTTTTTTCTTTCTTTATACATATCTGAAAAGTGGTGCAGTTGGTGGCAATATCAAGCATTCTGCTAAGCATGGCACTCCTGAAGGAGGGATAAGATTAAAATTATTTACCTAACTTTATTTAAAATTATATTCCTAGGAAGATATTTTCCTTTGAAAGCTGGAGTCTTAAATTCATTAAGATAATTGAATACTAGAAAATTTCAAGTTGGAAGGGACCCATAGGGGTCAAAAAACCTGACTGGATTGGGTGAAAAACTTGTTGGACTAAGGCAGATTATGAAGAACTATTCATCATGTCTTTGTAGATGCTACGTTTGAAGAACTAGAAGAAAAATACAAGAAAAAAGTACAAGAAAATAAAGAGCTAGAATTACAACTGAGAACCATCCAGCTTAAGGTAAGTAGCTCTTAGGAATGGTTTGTGTGTTATCTAAAAAAGTAACCACTGAGTGAAGTTGGAAAATGAAAGGAAAACTAGTGAAAAATATTATACATCACATAAAATACAATTTCAAAACAAAGAGAGAAAATTAATCTGTGTGTACTGCCATTCAGAAGTAATCTTGGAGAATTCAGAAAAGCCATCCTCTTTGAATAGCAAAGGAAAGGAGGACATTAAAAGTGAGAACACATCCTTCAGAAACTCGAAGTCTCCTGCAAGCAAGGACAAGATAAAACAGTGTCAGTTATGCCAAATTAAATATGATATGATAATAAAATAGCCTTGAAAAATATTGTGAGTAATAATTCACACCTAGAAAATAGAAACCCATAAATCTTTCAACCATATATGAAGGAGGAACAGTATTAGCTAATCTCTGAGAACAAGATGAATAAGATGTGAAAGCCCTCAAGGAAAAAGCCATTGCAGAAAATGTGAAATCATTTTAGCTTTGGTACGTACTATGTAAATGTTTAAAAACTTTTCTGTATCAGAGCCTTTTTTCATTGAATCTGTGGTACAGCCTCAAATTGGAAAGTCAGAAGTAGTCTTAAATTAGATTGATTAAAATGAATAGTAATAAAAAAAATCACCAGATACAGAGAATATTTTCCCATTAATTGATAGGGCACTGGAGTGTGGGACTGTTGAATCACTGTGATGTGCAATGTTGCCTCATTCTTCTCTTGACACTGGAAGGGGACAAGGATGATGACATTAGAAAAAAACACTTACCATGCTGCTTCTTGGAAATACAGTTTAGTCAGGCCAACATTTTGTCCTGGGCAAATTGTTAGAAACACGACACAATATGTTTATTGAAGCATGTGTAGGTGTATGGAGAAAAGGTCAACCATTTGCTGATAAAGACAAATCATGCCTCATATATTTTCAGACCTTTTGGGGTTTTTCTTTTAAGAACAAATCAGAAATGCATTAGTCAAGTGCAACTCAGTGTAATGTTGTTGGATATACACTGATGAAAGGGAAAAAATTGGATAAGGGGAGTTCTTGCAAATTTAAAGGAAAAGATTGAGTGCAGAGTGGCAAAAGATGGTCTGTTTTTACTGGGGAATGGTCAACAAAGGAGCCTGAAAAGGCTTGGTAAAGAAAACTCTGCTATTCAGTATATTGATTAGTGTTCTGAAAAAGAGTTTAATAACATTGTTGATGACCACACAGTATTTTGTAACACTTGCAGTAATTAAGATGGTGAGTAAAATTCAGCTAAAAAGAGAATAGTGAAGTAATGCATCAGGAAAACATAATTTGAAAAAGGAATACCTGATGCATTCAGACTTCAAGTCTATGATTCCAGGAAGCATTTGTTTGTCATTGTGGCTAGTTCTGGATTCAAACTTTTGTCTCAGAAACTATAAATTTAAATGGCATATAGGGGAAATGATTACTGCATACATGATTAGTTTTCCTTTCCTCTTTGTCTGTTAACAAGTAATTTTACAGGATTGGACACAGCATTCTGGACAATGTAATATAGATTTTTGGACTTGGCACAGCTGTTCCTAGATAACAGCGTATTCTCTGGTTTGACTGAGAAGTCAAACTGGGTATTACATGGTTTAGGGATTTAGTTTAAGAAAAAGTAATTCAAATGAGCTGCATTTCAAAATTCAGTTAAAAAAAAAATAGGGGCTTTACTGTTTGAGGTTTTCCTTGTTTGGGGTTTCTTTTCACTTAAGAATGAGATAAAAATCTAATTTTTTTGCTCTGTTTAATTTTTCTATGGGGAAATATTGAAAGCTTGTACCTAGCAGATTTTATTATAGCAGTTTTGGAGTACTCTGTTTATAAGTTTAAATAATTAAATGTGTTTTGAATTTACCTGTGCTTCTCCAGTAGAACTAAATGTTGGTCAAATATCAGATATGTTAGTTTAGACGACTTTTTTTTTTTTTTTTGCAACTTAGTTGTCTTCACTTGCCTGCAAAAATGTAGGCTTCAATTCTAAAAAATGTAGGAGTTAAATGATGGGCTCTTTCTTGAAAAAGACAAAAATTTATGTATGTTACGTATACACAGATCAAAATACTACTTTGATATCCTGGTTTGTATTTATAAATATCAGCTATGCTTGGAATCTTGGGCTAAAGTTATTTAATTTACATAGCATAGAAAATAATGGCATGTATCAGGGCTTTGCACTGGTGGGTGCTGTGATGTTATAACTATGTGGAATGATGATGACCTATTAGCTATTAATGTTAAATTAGTTATTTTGTTTTATGTTGGATAAGGGACTGTGTAAGGGTACATCCTTTTCTTTTTTTGGACACAGAAAATAAATCAGCCTCATCCTCAAAGCTCTTTGAGTCACAGAGAGATTGCTCGGCATCAGGCTTCCTCATCTGTGTTTTCATGGCAACAGGAAAAGACACCTTCTAGAAACCCAGAAACACCTGCAAGGGGAAGTTCTGCAGCATCCTCCTTTCCATGGGATAAAGAAACAAATTCAAGTATTCTATCAGAGAAAAACGAGTTTGACAACAGCTTTGCTGAGAACTTGAATTCCTCCCTCATGATCCAGCTCAGAGCACAGAACCAAGGTATCTGATACATTTCTTTAAGATCCAGAGGCAGTCTCCTCTATGGTTTCATGAAAGCTGGTGTGCAGATGGAAGCAGGCTATTGAAATTAGTGCTTTAGCAAGGAAAAGAGAAAGATACTTGCTGTTGCCTTTGCCACTGGCCCTGTTGACTGCTGCTGTATTTTCAGTGATCAACCATACACAGAGATTACCTACAAGCTGTGGTATCTTTTGCATAAGGGGTATGAGAATTAGAAGGGAACAGTTTATATTTTTAGGCTGAGTAGGAGACGTCATCTAAAAGGAGAAATGCCTTTTTCCATTAATCCCATTGCTCCTGGAACAATCTTCTTAAAACAGCTAAAAAAACTCTTCAGGATTTCATTGCATCTCACTGTTAAATTCAATTATATTGTTTCCTTATTTTTCTATACTATTGATACTTTTGACTGAGCAATAATGTCTTAAAAATTTGATGACTGAACATGCTTAGTGCATAACTGAGTTGGTCCATGATGAATGCTACTGGAAGCACAAAATGAAGTATGCTGCAAGAAGTACAATCAAAACCCAAGATATGGTCTTGTATTACACATACTGACAGGAAGAAATAATCATTCCTGATACCTGATAGTTGTAAGAAAGGAAATAGCTGGGTTTTTTTGGATTTGTTGAGCATTCACTTGAGCCTGCTATTTGTACTCTTTGGACAGCTTTTCCATTGTTTTACAAGTCTCCGAACTCTCCAAACTCTTCATTCAAATACCTCACGTACAGCTTCAATTTTGGTGGCTTTTTCAACTTGGAAGCCATACATATTCAGAATCGGGAAGATGGGACTTCTTCTAACAAAAAGCCCACAAAACCAGATAATATTAATTCTTGATAATGCTTCCTGTAGCTGACTTATGTTTTCTACTGTGAATTGTATTTCTACTTGTTGTGGTTTTTAGAAGATAAACTCTTACTGATGTATACAGTGAGAATATTACTTTGTTTAGTTTTATAGGTATGCAGTTTTGACACAAGAAAAAGATTAAAATATGAAATGGGATGTTTACAGTTACCAAATGGTTGAAAAGTCTTTTGGAAGCACAGTTGCGCTAAGGAAATGCTTGTAGTGGATATACTTACAAAAAAAATGTAATAGTTATTTCAAGTGACATGTTTCTGCACGTTTAAAAACAGTAACAAAACCAAAAAAAAAATAAGCCAGCAGGAGGAACAAATTGGTTTTGCCTTTGCAGCACTTGTTCCTGAGCTCTTGTGTTTGTGTTCTTTCTCTTGAAGTAGGGATTATTGATTTACAGTCAACTATCTTTGAGTCTTGATAGTTTTTGTTATTGACGTCATAGTAGAAGACAGTTAAAACTTGTTTTAACTTGCTGAAAATTTTACAGGGTGTCTGCCTGTGCCAGGAAATTGGGGTGTTATCAAACATTTTAAATAGGAAGTGGAAGTGTGTTGGAAGAGGTACCTTCCAAAGCAAAAAGTATCATTAATCTTTACTGTTTTTTAAATTCAGAACTAAATGCCATTATTAAAGACCTAGAACAGCAATTGCAAGCTCAAGAAAAACTGAAGAGGTCCCATATGAATAAACATCAAGAGACTGAACTGGAGCTGGACAGGTTGAAGTTGGAATTAACAGAGAAGGATAAAATTCTGAACAAAACCAGAGATAAACTGACTCAAACGAGTACACAACTTGATCAAGCTACCACGCAGGTAAAATGTTGTCACACATCTTCTGACTGTCCTCACAATTCATTGTCAGTATTCCTATGTGTCAGTTTTCAGCCATTTAGTAAGAACTAAGGTTCTCAGACTAAGTTTCTTGGGAGTTTACTGAGGATCAAATTTTGAGAAGTATATGCTAGTTTGATACGTATTATATGTAAAAACATTAATACATGTAAGCAGTTGCAGTTGCCCATTTTCTGGAAGGTTCTTACATCACCTGAAGAAATAATTTTTATACTCGGGTAAGATTGACTCAAATTCTGAAAAATATTTACTGATCGAGTTGCATAGAGCAACAATGACATCTGGTGGCAAGTTCTGACCTGAAAAACTGTCGCATCTTTGGCTGAAAATCAGAATTTGTTGCTTATACTACAGGATGTTGTAGGGACATAGTCCTTGTATTGTAAATTGCTTGTTTTAAATAATGTCTAGGTAAAAATGCAATGCAGGATTAAGAATATATGCAATTTCTAAATTGAATTTCACAGCCTAATCCTGGGGAGTTTGAATTCACACTAAAAATCAATAGAATTGTATACAGCTTAGTCAAGAATTTACAGAGTGTATGTAAGTAAATACACATAAAAATCTGAAATGGTTCAGATATTTGCTTGTAATCATGCTCAAAAGGAGAATGCCAGTGCTTAAAGTAATTTAAACTGCAGAAGGTAACAAGTAAGTCTTTTCCTTGATTAATCAAGTTGCATTACCTTCCTAAATTCCCTTTTCACAACACTTAACAAATTTGAAGTTAGTACACAGATGTCATAATTCCTTGAATCTTTGTATTTTCATCTATATTTTAATTTTTTTTCTCTACTAGTGGTTCATCTACAGTATAGGGAAAAAGATGTTTCTGTGTGTGTCTTCTCTGGGTAGAATAATTATCTATGTTTGTCAGCAAGCTTCTGCATGCTATTTAAGTGTATTGGTGAGCTAATGTTTCCCACAACTCCTGTATTGGCCCTTTAAAAATAAACCTTTGCATGTAAACCTTGATCACTCTGCCTTTTCAGCGATGCAGCCAACATTTGCCTGTTGATAATTCTGTGAGGAGCTAGTTATGGGCAAGTCTTGGCTGGGTAAGGGAAAATCAAACACCTGACATAGTCCCTTGACTTCATAAAGGCACTGTCTTAGTGAGTTTGTGGGAAGACATAGCTGACCCAGTCTGACAGCTCAATTTCTCTGAAAAGGGCTTAATTTTAATTTATTTGATTCCAAAAATGACTCCAAAGATTAGGGTATTATTTATTTAATTTTCCCTTGTTAATTTTCTGTGGGTTCAAGAGAGTGGAATTATTTTACTAAGGAATCAAAGGGGATTAAAAGCAGCCCAAGGGGAGGGGCAAGGTTGTGCATCTAGAAACATGCCTGGGGAAGGACAAGGAGAAGTGGGACTTGCCACCATTGGAATTGATGTGCAGCCCATCCTTAAGGTGCAGTGCATCTTGCCCCAGAACGTTCCTTTGGTCCTGCCTTGTGACTCCTTTCTGTTCTGTTTCTTCTTTCTTGCACTGGAATTGGATCTCTGCCAGGCAACCCCAGACTTTAAAAGTAGAACTGTATTGAGATTTTAGATTTTAGTTCGTGCCTTGGAGCCTGGATTTAATCCTGGCAATCCCCCTTGTACACTTCTCTGTCACTGGTACCGTTCCCAGACCTCAAGTCCAGCACCTCTGTGTTATCAAGTATTTTCACTCCTTGTGGGATCTGCAGCCTTTCTGCAATCACCTTTCCATGTGATCTTACAGGAATTCACAATCCCTGCAGTCTCTGCCTAATACCTGACATCCCAATGCAACTACCTGCTTCTTATTTTCTTATTTCTACCATTTCATTAACTCAATAAACAGCTCTTGTTGCTGAAGAAAGAGTCCCAGCCACCCTTTGCCATTTTTTCCTACTCGCTGGGGAAAAAAAAAGTACATATTTTGCATTAATGGATTTGGTCTGGAATAAAACTTACATTTTTTTCTTCAGGAAGTTAGGTGAACAATGCTTCACTCTCTTGGGTGACATAATATTGACATAATCAACAGAGTTAAATAACAAATTAATGTGGAGGTGAACCTAGACAAAGCTTGCTGATTTTTTTTTTTTTAAGTTTAAATTGTAAAAAATGCTGTTATGTTTACTAAGATAGTTAGTTCTTTTTTCTCTCCAAATCAGCTTGCTGATTCACTCTGAAATTTGGTGGAATATACATTTATTTTCAGTCTAAAAATATAATTGCTTCGCAGTTAGCAGTCATTCTTTAGCTGGTAGCAACATGAGGTATTGAAAATACAATCTATTCTTAGTGCCAGATGTAGCATCTTTCTGCAGACTGTCAAAAACATTGATTTCCGTATTATATTATCTAAATATATATAAAGATATATATGTCTTGTATGTTTTCTTATTATATTATCTAAATATATGTAAAGATGTTATCTTATATATCATCTAAAGATGTTTTTATTATTGTGTGTGCATGCACTCACATATACACATACACACTTAATACATATACATTAAAGTATATCTGCTCTTTCTATATATACACACACATTTTCTCACTAGCATCAGGAAGAATGAATGAGTTTTGTACTTTGGATTGCTAAGATTTTATATGGTACCAGCTAAAGTTACTGTGATTATATGAATGCTAGAACAATTGTAGCTGACAGCAGTGTTCTTTTTATGTGAGGGCTTATATATTTAAATGAAACATCACTTGCACCTTTAACACTCATGATTGATAACTAAATTATTATAGGTCCAAACGTTGGAGCAAAAGGTGAAGCGATTGTCAGAAGAACTGAATTGCCAAAGACAAAATGCTGAGAGCGCTCGTCAGTCTTTAGAACAGAAAATAAAGGCAAAGGAAAAGGAATACCAACAGGTAAGGCAAGGAGAACTTTTTAACTTTGACTTCCTAAGGAGATGAAATCACTTGGCTTATGTTGTATATCTGATTTTCTGTTATTTGCAATCACATTTGACGAAGAGCTAAAAGTTGCAAAGGTAATTGAAAAAATGGAAAACAAACATCGCAATAGTGGGGATAGGCTGTTGGAGAGGTGCAGGATTATGTTGCTATTCACTGGAAAATACAGAACATGTTTGAGAGATGGAATGAGATGCAAATCCATGAGAAACTAGGCTCCATTTTTTCATAAAATTATGTATATGTGAGCTCAAACTTAGTAACCAACTCAATTATTTCTGTGGACTTTGAGGTAATTTTGCATGCATTTCACACAGAAGAAAACGATTTCTTTAGGATTATATCTCTATTCTCATTTTGGTTCATGCTTAGAAGATGTTAATATAGTCAATTAACATAAGTGTCTTTCATTTCCTTCATGCCAGCTCTTGCAGAGAGAAGTAGTGTATAGCACTATGCCAGGAATTTTTCTGTAATGAAGTTATATTTAGTGTTAACAGCATTAATACTGATTTCGATTAGGGCTGAACTCTTTGTATTTTTCTTTTTAAACTTAATAAAGTGTTAGGAAATCCAAGACACAGATTCAGAAGTGATAGTGCTATTTCAGATGGGCATTTTAAGTTTGCTTTAGGGATTGGATATAAGAGCATTGCCCTGAGGAAGACTGCTTGTTGTGTCAAATGTTTAACCTGAAACCTTTTCCCTAAGGTATGTCCAGACAGATGAAATAATTGGCAGAGGAGGGGGTGGGGTAGCCAATAAACAGTGCTGCTACCAGCACTCCTGAGTGAAAAAGTGATTTTACAAAGTCTGTTAGTCTAGATGCTACCTCAGGATCTCAAATTGATGCTGAACCTCATCTAGAAGTGGTAAATTGGAACAACTGATCTTTGCATTTAAATAGTTGTAGCATCATTGTATTAATCAAAAGATGGGTTGAAGGCCTATGAACCTTGTGTCCTGGTTTTTCCTTTTTTTAGTTAGCTAAATAAAGGCCTTCATAAGATTAATATGTTAGCCCACATACTGCCATTCTAAATTGTTCAGCAAGGCCATTAATTGAGGAGAACTCTTTTTTCTGCAATGGTTAGGATATGTGAGCTGTTACAGGTGCTTAAAATGTTTGTTTAGTGTTCATTTATTTATAATATTAGTCTGTCAAATACTCTTTAAAGGCTCTGTATTACATCTTCTTGCAACAAAATTTGTGCAATATTGTGGAAAAAACCCAACCTTATAGTATGGTAAGTAAGTAATAGCAGAGAAGAACTTGTCTACTTGTACTGTAATGTAATTCTTATGTGAAATTTACCTTTAGTAAGAAAAATTTTAACACTGTTGCTTTTATTACCTTAGGATTCAATTTTTTCCCTTTCCGTGGCAGGAATGTTACAGTAATTAAGTTCTTAAGCAGATGACATAAATTGGGTTAATGTCATTCTTGCCTATGTGGCATATGCCTTATGAATTAAAGCTGAGTTTAAACTGTTTGCTGTGTAAGACAAGTGTCCCTGAGCAGGCAGTACCTGTTGATAAAAATCAGTTGTTATTTCTCCAGTAACCAAAATAGAGACTTGTTGTGGTCATGTGTTTATTTCTTTGTTTCTCTGCCACTGTTTTCTAGGAACTCTCTTGTCAGCAGCGTGCCTTGCAAACACTGGATCAACAGTGCAACCAGATAAGAAGCAAACTGAACCAGGAACTACAGCAAGCCAAAAATGGCTTCAATGCTCTGCAGGCAGAATTTGACAAAGTAGGCTTTTTTTAGCATTCAAGTCCACTTCTAGAGTGGTATTTAGTTGTCTCAACAGCACTGTCTTAATTATACGTAAAGCAAAAAAATAATTAATGTGGAGTCTTGTATTAATGTTTTTACAGTACGTAGAGTCTTGTATTAATGTTTTTACAGTACGTATTAGATGTTTTGTATTTACCATTTCTTACCAAAATACTATGTATTTAAATGTGAATTATAGGCTTTTAAAAGTTTGTGGCTAGTCCACTTCTCACAGGGAAGGAGATGTAAATGCAGGCAGTGCAGGTAAAATAAATCCGAGAAAGAGCAGCTAAGGCTGATCACTAGACACTTTATGTAAAAAAAAAAAAAAAAACAAAAGGCATGCAGAGGCATAGTTTGATGATAGAGCTACTGACCAACAGGTCATTGCCCTTTGAAAAAACAGTCCCATTTTCATGTACCTTAGCCATGCACTCTCTCCTGGAGACAGCTGAGAGAGGAGATAAAAAAGCAAAGAAAATATTACATTTAAATTAGCATATATGTATACAGAACCAAGTGTTTGCTATCAGTTTAATTCCCTGAACTGGTTCTCCACAAAATCAGATGAGTGTCATGGCTTGTGTAAGGAAGAAGATAAGTATGAAGGAGTTTTTCCACAGGTTTGGCAGTAGCTATCTATTAAAACACATTAGTTGTCACAAGCTCCCAACTTTCAGTAGTTTAGGAAGCAGCACAAGCCTCAGGAGTGGGTGACCAGAAACGAGAAATGTTTAAAAGCCTCCAAAAACCCTTGAGAGCACTTCTCAAGCAGCAGAGCTAACTGATTTTCTAAAAAGGGCCACAAGTTATTGAAAGTTATATCGAGAAGCCCCATTTGCAGGCAGCCTAAACTCAAACATCATTTCTAAAACTGCCAACAGATTTCTTGCAGGCTTGTTTTATTTTAGAAATATAGCTGTGGGACTACATTCAGTCAAACGTTTTTACTGGAGGCTTCTTTATTATATGCATATTCTTTTGTATATGCTTAGTGAAAAATTGATTTAATTGAGAGGACAATAAGTGCCTTTTACTTCCTTCTCAAAGAAAGGTAATTTATTACTTGATGACCTCAGAATAGACTTTTTTTTTACCCAGTAGTATAACTTCCATCCTTTTTAATCTGGGGCATTTTAGGACTCTTCTGAAAGAGTTAAAACGTGTTCATTTTTTATAAAATCTGTGTCAACAGAGCAGTAATTGCAGTTATGATCCTAACTTTGATTCCCATGGCTTAGCAAAAAGGCAATTGTATTCCAATCTCATTTCTATCATACAGATATCATTGTGGTGATGTAGCTGCAAGTTGGATGAATTAATCTTATTTCAGACAGTCTAGAAATGTATGTATTTTAGAGACATCCCATCTTTTTGGTTGGAAGCAAAGGAGTGGAAAGGCAATAGGCAACTTTTCTCTAAAAAACAGTAAAGCAACCTTGGGTTCATGGTGGGATAAGATAGCGTAGTTTCATTTTGTAACAGAATGTTGAATTCAAGAACGGGAGTTTAAAGAAAGAAGTCATGCCTGTGATTACAGTGTTGGTTTTCCAGGTAATGGCAGCAAAACAGCGCTTGGAACACGACACTAGTGATCTCACCCAGAAGCTGTGCAGAGCAGAGCAGACTCTATCAGCAGCCCAGGCAAAGGAAGCTGACCTGACAAGAAGCTTTCAGGTGAGCAATGCTGAGGAGTATTTGGCAGAATTAATACCATAAATCAGCAGTTTGTAAACATTTAATACTCTGGAGCATTTGCTCACAATTGTGTTTTTCCCCATAAGCAATCTTTAAACACTTTTGTAGACTACCTTAACTCATCCTAGTTGTAACAAAAAATGAGGCCTTCCCTAACATCATGGAAATCAGTGCAGTTTTTAGAGTTAGCTGTGTGGTTAGGATTTATTTCTGCAATGCTGATGATATGGTTCTAGTTCATGTTGGACTTACTTTAAAAAAAAAATTGTGTTTCAAGGGATTCTTGCTTTTGATTCTGAAATAAAAATCGAGTAATAATAAAATGCGGCTTTGATTTTGAAAGTAAATTCTCGAATCATTGACTGCTGCTTTGATTCATACTGTTAAATTCAGTGATTTTGTGCAAATACTATATCCTCTTTTTTTAAAAAAAAAAAAGCATCTCTCTTAGAATAAGACAGTCCAATAAATATACAGGAAATAATATAAAGGAAAAACTTTCTCCCAAATGAAGGTAAATTCAGAGAAGTTTCTGTATGGTGCCAAGCTACCTCACTCACACATGCAGAAACCTTTTCACTTTAAAGTCTCCTCTATCTTCTCAGTTATATTGTTTTGCTTTGGTGACAACCAGAACAGCTACACTTGAAATTGTTCCAGTTTTGCCACTAGAGATCTCTCAATGCAAATTTTTTCCTTTATTTGGAGAATCAGCAGTAAATAGGAAAACCAGCTGGATACCTGTGTAATCCATGTTGCAGTTTGGTTTTGTTAAACACTCTCATTTTTTTTGCTACCCATTGTCATCAGCAGATATAAAATAACCTGGCATAGTCTCTGCCAAAAAATCACCTTCAAAATTCTCTGCAAAAGTCTAAAGTAAAATAATGGGTTTTGTTCAGATCATCACAAACATTTGTACGGGTTTAGTATATTGTGAAAATTTAGGTATGTTCTTGCTGGTAGATTGCAATGTCTGAGAACATTTCCAGCTATTGGAATGTGACTGTTGTTGGAACAGCACTTAGCATGGTTTCGGCCCAGCTGACTGGCTCTCTCTCATACACTGACTTGTTGAGCAAATCCAGAGGAGGCCACCAAGGAGATGATCAGAGGAATGGAGCACCTCTCCTATAAGGAAAGGCTGAGAGAATTGGGTTTGTTCAGTCCAGAGAAGAAAAGGCTTTGGGGTGACCTAATTGTGGCCTTCCAGTCCCTGAAGGGAACCTATAAAAAAGATGGAGAGAGACTATTTACAAGGGCATGTAGTGACAGGACAAGGGGAAATGGTTTCAAGCTGACAGAGGGTAGGTTTGTATTAGACACTAGGGAAAAATTCTGTACCTAGTCTAGCAAGGGAGGTCTCTGCCCATGGCAGGGAGGTTGGAACTAGATGACCTTTAAGGTCCCTTCCAACCCAATGTATAATTCTATGGATATTAGGAATGTTTGCACCAAATCAAAATAATTGGACCTTTCATCCATTTTAATTCCTTAAACTTGTTTGTTTTTCTTTCCATAGATCACCGTAGGTTTTCTAATGAATGGCTTAGTTTAATTCATGTACTTTGCTTGTACAAACTTGCATCTTTGCTTGCAGCTTTGAATGCAAGGGGTTTAGATGCTTGGACTTCTTGGAAAATTTATTAAGATTGCTAGAAAGCTTATTCATTAAATTTATATTTGACTGGATTTTTTTTTAATTTAAAGTGTGGGTAGGGAAGGCTGTGAGTAGAAGGGAAGGCAACTGTTAGCAACAGTGACAGTTTTAATCATGTTCTGAGGGTAATTTATTTATGTTGTTGCAAAAACAACCCTGCCACGCCAGCAAGCTTTTAATTTTTTGATTCAGACCTTTCCATTTCTTGAACTTGGCTTTTGTGAATCCTATGCCCATCTGCTAGTAGTAAATGGATGAATAATTGACGGTCTGTTTCCATTTGGGCCATGCCAGTTCCGTGGCATCTGTTGTTCAGAGCACAGGAGTTTGGAGAACAAGGATGAGTCTCTTTAAAAGAACTGGGTGCCATGTAGTTACACAGTATTTTTTGGTGGTGGTGGTCATAGTGTGTTTCGTTTTCTTGTTTGGAGTTTTTTTAAAATCAATTTATTTGAAAGAAATTGCTGTTACTTGCAAAACAACCATCTGAATGTGCAAGCATTTCTAAATATAAATTGACCAGTGTTGCCATGTTGTTGATGTTCAGTGGAAAGAGAACTTGTCTCTACATGAAATGACAGGTGAAATCTGACCTACACATTTCATGTTGATTTTGATGCCATTCCAGAGATTTGTTTACCGAGCTGCTTTGGGAAAGTAGCCTGACTTAATCAGCTCAGATTTTGTAGAATCTGTCCTGTCCCATCTCTTTCTGTGGAGTCATGTGGAGATGTTTGTTCTATGCTAACAGGGAGCACACTGGCTGCATCAACTGGCAGCATCTCTCAGATGCTAAGAATAAAAAAATCAGCTTATGTTTCCAAGAAGTGCTTAGGAACCCAAGCATAGATTCCCAAAGTCTTAACAGGATCTAATGGAATATCTTTACTTTGATTTAAATGAACTGAGTCCATTGATCTTATCAATTTACATGAAATATGGCCTTATTTGGTTTTGGTTTAGGAAGTGAAGCAGGAGAAAAATCTTCTCAATTGTCAGCTTGAAAAGAAATTACAAGAGATCCACCAGCTTGAAGAAGAACTAAATATGAACAAGCAATCTCTAAAGCAAAGCCAAAATTTTGCAGAAGAGATGAAAAGTGAGTTATGATTTTAAATTTAAAGAACTCTTTCTGGATGTTTCCTGCAATGCTGTAAGTTTCATTGTGAATTAAGTAAAAAGTTTCTGCTGGGGGACGATTAGTGTTTTGTAAGAACATTGAGTTTGTTGTCAATGAAGATGAGTTTTTTTGTCTGTGAACATGTACGGTTCCTGAAGATATGCTGTTTTGAAAATAATCAAAATGTACTGAAATTCTCAGGAAATTTGTTTTCATAGAATCTCTTTTAAATAGAAAACTTCTGTTTTGCAGTTCCTTTATGGAAATCTGACTGTATGTAGTGTGCGATAGCCTAAAGTAATGTAAACATCCTTCACCCAGTGATGTAACTTGAGTGATGCTTTGCAGTAGAATGAGAATTGAAAATAGTAAAAGTAAATAGTATCACCTCATCTAGAAAGTTATCAGTAGACTTGCCAGTATTGACTGACAAAGATTTGATGGTATTTTCTTCTACAGATAAGAATGCTGTTCTGGAAGTGGAGCTGAAGTTACTGGAAGAGAAATTTAAAAGGCAAGAGAGCTCACTTTCACTGGAGAACCTGAAAACAGCTTTAGCTGACTTGGAAAGGCAACAAGAGTCTATCCGAGGACTCCTCAAGGAAAAAGATAATCACATTAAAGAACAAGACTGTAAAATAAGTAAGATGGAGGGAGAATCAGAAGCTTTGCAGAGACTTCTTGAATTAAAGCAGAGAGAATGTGAAGAATTGCAAAAAGAGGCTACTGTTTTTTCTCAATGGAAAAATGAAACTGATAATCTTATAAATAAACTTAAGTCTGAAAAGGAAGGTATGCTGGCTCATATTAATGACTTGGAGAGTTCCCTTCAAAGTCAGCAAAGCAAAAACCATGAGCACAGTGAGAAACTTAGAATGATGCAAACCGAAAGTGACAGGAAATCCACAGAGATCAGAGGACTTAAAGATATGCTGGAATGTAAAAGTGCAGAATTAGAAGAACAAAAAAAAGCTTTTGATGAACTTAAGCAGAAAGCAGAATGTTCTGACAAAAAGTACTGCAAAGATATAGAAAATATGTCCTGTAAAATATTTCAGCTCACCAACCAAGTTGCTGAAGTAGAAGAAAAGTTACAGTTGGCAGCAAGTCAAGGACTGCAAAGGGAGCAGTGCTATCATGACCTGCTTGGTGAATATGAAAAAATCTGTTGTCTTGTAAAAGCAAAAGATACTTCAGAAATGACAGAAGATGGAGAAGTTAATTTACAAAGCAAACAGGATAAGACTCCTTTAGAGAATACGCAATTTGCAGCAACTAACTCCAACACTGGAGTGTTGGATCATGGATGTGCAGGAGCTGTTCTAGAGATGGGAAAATCCAAGGATCTGGCCCATTTACAAGAGCGGATCTCTTTTCTTGAGAGTTCTTTAGTGGCTCAAAAGCAGCTGAATTCAAATCAGCAGCAGCAGTATGAAGGCTTACTGCAAATAAAGAGTGAAACAGAACAAAGGTTATTTGCAGTAGAACAGACGTACAAAAGCTTCATGACAGAAACTGAGCAGCACATCAGTAATTTGCAAGCGGATATTTCAGCGCGTCAGGAATTAGTTGAAAAAACTTCAGCTATTCTTGAGGAAAAGGACATGCAACTGCAAACTTTGAATGAAAGATTAGAAAGCCGAGAAGTTGAGCTCCAGGATTTAAAGATCAATAATAAATTGCTTGAGGATTCACTAAGACAGCTGAAGCTCATGTCTGAAACATGGGATTCAGAGAAGAAGGACATGTCTTCAATGATTTGCTCATATAGTAAAAAAATTGGTGAACTTACTAAAGAAAATACAGCCCTTAGGGATTTAAGCAGTGCTTTAAAGCAAGAACAAATAACTTTACTGGAGGCAAATAAAAATATTTATGATAGTTTAAGGGAAAGAGAAGAAATAATTTCTGAAATGTCTGGAAAACATGAGGAGGAAAGACAGCGTATTGAATCAAGAACAGAAGAAATCAAAACAGAGCTTGAAGTTTTGCAGGCAAAGTATAAAACAGTAGAAGAAGAAAATGGAAAAATTATGAACATTCTGAGAGAGCAGACAACTGAATTAGATGAAAAAAAAGCAAAATTAGAACAAGAGAAACAGGTACTTGGTGAGAACAAAGATATCTTACATAAACTAATAGCCTCAGAAGAAATAAAAAAGGATTTGGTTCATGAACTTCAGCAGCTGCATTCAGAATTTTCCAACAACCAACATGTGCCTTCTGCGGAGCTTGACTGTTTAAGCCAGGAAAAGTTAAATGTAAGGACAACACAAAATACAATGCAAGAGCAATGTGGCTTTGTATTTCAAGAAAAGGAGCAACTGGGGAAGGAACTACCAATAAAAAATGAACCTCTAATGTGCGACGTTAATTGTGAACAAAGACTCTGTTCAGAACAGTTGAGAAAGTCCATGGAAGAAAAGGACATTGAGCTGAATAAATACCAGGTTAAACTTGAGCTTCTTCAAATGGATTTTGAGGATAATGAACTCTCTCTAAAGAACTGCAGGTTAGAAATGATGCAGCTGGAGACAGCTTTGAAAGGTATGGAAGTAGAACTTGAGAAAAGTGTGAGAGAGAAAGAGAGACTGCAGCAAGAACTACTGTCTGTTAAAGAACTGAAAACTGCAGATTCTTCGCTTACTGTATTAGAGGAAGATGGCCACTTATTGGAGTATAATTACAGTGACATTTCCCAGGATTGTGGCAAAAGAGGAATAGATGGAAGTCCTTCATCAGTGTTGCTGGCATCCTCTTTGCAGGTAACAATAAACCAGCTGAGTGAGCTTGAGAAAATGTGTGAGAGGTTGCAGAGTGAGAACACTGCATTAGCCTCTGGATTCAAAAATGCTAAAACCAATGGTACCACAGGTATTAATAAAGAGGAAGAGGAGACAGATGATATAATGAATGCAGATAGCAATTTAAAAGCTGAGAAAGCTGTTCTTCCTGGTGAACTTATGGATCAAAGTGATAACAGTGATCTGAGAATGTGTTCTGATAATAAGGAAGTGTCCTTCAGACTTAAAGAATGCAGTTCTTCTGACTATGAAGATTTAAAATTGTCCAGCAAAGAAGTTAAGGTACACTTTGCGGAAGTAAGAGAGAAGCTTTTGACTTTTCAGGATGAGCACCTAAAATTATGTGAACAGCACTGTAGTATGAGCTCAAAGATATGTGAGCTGCAGTCTTGTATTGAAATACTAAAAGCAGAAAATTCTTCATTGTCGGCAAGTCAGAGCAGTGCTCATGTAGATTGTGTGCAAGTGTCACTGTCATCCAGCCAAGATGACACGCTGCCTAAATTAGATGAAACTAAGGCCATGGATTCTTCCTCAGACCTTTCTGTAAATCCCTGTTTATTAGAAGTAAGTGAGGTGTTTGAGTCTCATAACAGTGCTTCATGCAAATGGACAGAGGAAATGAATCAGACAGACAGTTCTGTAGAAGTAATTTCAGAGGATGCAACAGAAGTTTTGGTTGAAAAGTGTCATAATGATCACAATTTGGATTCTGCTAGAGAGCTCAGGAGTATTACTCCAACAAAATCTAACCTTGAAAATAGAATTGAAGAACTTCAGATGCTCTGTCAGACATATGAGAAGGCCATCAAGGTGCTTGAAGATCAGTTTCATGTTCAAGAGAATATGAAAAATGAGGAAATACAAGAGCTGAAAGAAGTTATACTTTCTGAAAGGAAAGAAATAGATAATCTCAAACAGCAAAATCTATCTGAAAAGGAAGAATGGCAGCAGAAGCTGAATAATGTGACTATGGAGATGGAGTGCAAACTGGCAGCAGAAAGAAAACAAACTGAGAATCTCTCTTTGGAGCTGGAAGCAGCAAGACTCCAACTACAGGTCCTTGATTTAAGTTCTCATTCACTGCTGTGCACAGATATTGAAAACGTGAGTAATTGCTGTCATGCAAATGAGTTTTATGTAAATCCTTTGATTTGTGGTCAACCGGATAGATTTTACTGCAAAAATTCTATTTAAAATTGTGCCCCACAGAAGCAGTGGAAGAGAGAAGAAAAATAATCCATACTCGAGCAGTAATCTTTGTCCCTTTAGTAATGCTAATAATAATTCACTTTGTCACGTAGACACCTATTTTCCCAAAATATGGAGGGATGTAGTATGTTTGCACATAGTCGTTCAGCAAATTTATCTGAAATTTCTCCCTCAATACCTTTAAAACCTTTTTGGCCAAAGATGTGTGTATAAATAAATGCCAAACGTTCCCGTAAAAAAGGAGACTGTTAAGTAGGGAGGGATATCTATTTATTTTGCATAAGAGCAGGAGCTTTACTAATTTAAGAATAGTTTTAAAACTTACCTTGTTTTTTCTTACCTGTATTCTTCCCCCTCTTTTTTAAAATTGATTCTTATTCCTTGCAGAACATAGAACAAGAAAACAATACTCCTTATACATTAAGAGTACCTGTTGAAAACTCAGCTCTGAAAAACAATAATCTTAAAATAATCCCCATTGAGAAAATGGCTGCAGGAGATGCGTCTGTGTGTGAAAATGAAACTGAGACTGCAGAAGCAAGATTAATGGAAGGTTACACTGAGAAAATTTCTGGAGAACATGAGCATAGAAATATGTCAGGAAAAATAACCAGCCCCTCAGACCATGCCAGTGCATTGTCATTTTCCAATCGTAGGGTTTTGAGTGCTGGCTATTTCTGTGAAAATCAAATAACCACAGAAATGCTTCAGGAAGAGGCAAAACAACAGACTGCTAAAAATTTGAAGCTGATCTATGAAATAAAAAAAGAACAAAACCATGTAGATTTGAAAATAAGAGCTGAGCAATCAAACTTGGAGATGAACTTCCAGGAAGCACAAATAATTTCAAATAGCTCAGCTTTTGCAGGACTGGAGGAAGCTACTGTAGCTGTTAAGGAAGAAAACTGTGGCATAAATGAAAAACACAGATCAGTTTCTGTCAATAAGCAGGAATTATCTCTTCACGTAGTCTCATCAGAAAAAGAACCTGAGAACCTAAAGTCTGAGCTGGAGATATGTAAAGTTAGATCGCCTAATACAGCAGACATGTTTGATGATGTAGAAATGACCAAGAGAGCTGGTCAGGAACAATTTCTTGCAGCTGAAAATGAACGGGGGAGTCCAAAATCTGAGCAAGTTAATATTGACAACCATGCCTTGTTCATAGAGCATGATATTGAAATGCTTCAGGCAAAATGTCAGCAATTAGAAAGGGAGAGGGAAGTTAATCTGAAAACTATTTCTAGCTTTCAAGAGCACCTTGTTTCAGTCACAGCTGAGAGAAACTATATTGGCCAAGAACTGAGTATTTTATCTGAAAGCAAAAAAGAGCTGGATCAGAAGTATCAAAAGCTACAAGAGAAATTAAAAGAATTAGAGTTAACTAAAATGGATTCTACTGAATTTATTAGAAGGTTAGAGGATGAAGTGAGGACACAAGCAAATCTGCTTGAAGCTGCAAAATCTGATGCAAATCAATTATCCCATGAAAAAGACAGTCTTCTTCAGAAGCTGCAAAGTTTAGAAAATGATGCTGTATCTTTCACCATAGAAAAAGAAAAATTCCAGAATGAGGCAGCAGATTCAAAGAAAGAAAAAGAGCTGATTGCAAGAGAGTTGGGAACGATGCAGCATAAATTAGGTTCATCAGAAATGGAAAATTCAAAGCTTTCCAAATCTTTGGAAGGCTTGTTAATGGAAAAAGGAGAACTTGCTGCAAGACTCAGCGCAGCACAGAAAGAAGCAGACCAATTGCGATGTGGAATTGAGAAGCTGAAAGTAAAAATTGAGTCTGATGAGAAGAAAAAACGTCACATTGCTGAAAAGCTGAGAGACAATGAACGGAAAGCTGACTCTCTTCAGGATAAAATAGAGAGGCTTGAAAGGGAATTGGAGATGTCAGAGAAAAATCTAGAAGATACAGTTATTGAGTTGGAGACTGCCAAAGCAGAGACAGAAACATTAGCAACAGAGATGGAAGAGATGACAGAAAAGCTGAAATGTTCTAACTTACAAATTGATGTTCTCACCTCACAAAAAGAGTGTTTGGCTAAAGATTTAAAAGAAATGCAAGAAAGATTCCTTGAACTGGAGTCTTCAAATTTGACTGCAGCGAAACAGTTGGAAGAAAAGGAAGAAGAAAAGATACAAATCAAATATGAGTTTGAAAATACTGTGGCATTTCTGAGATCTGAGCTCAAAGATATGAGTGAGAAATTAGAGTTTTCATGCAAGGAGGAAGCAGATGCTAAAGCAAAAGAGCAAGTCTTGATTGATCAGGTGGCTTGTCTTGAGCAAGATAAAATAATGCTGTTACAGGAATGTCAGGAAATAAAAAATGAAAACATCAAATTGGATCAAGCAAGGGAAGTACTTGTTCAGGAATTGATGGATTGTAAACAAAAACTCGATGAAAAGGTGCAGGAAAATGGTGCTCTTGAAAAGCAGGTGAAAGAAACAGAAGCACTATCTTTGCAGCTGACTCACATGCAGCATGAACTTGAATGCTGGCACCAGGAAAAAGAGAGGCTGCAGAGCTTGATTGCTGAGTTGAAGCTGAAGGAGCAACATTTTTCAGATGGCGAAACCTCTCCGGATATCCTGAATATTCTAAAAATGTCTTATAAGGACCTTGAGAAGGAACTGGAATCTACACTTTGTGAAAAGAGCACTCTATGTAAAAAGGTAATATCATTTCCATTAGGGTAGAGTTCCCTTTGTAGGAGCGAGGATAAAATGTCCTCTGGGTTTACCACTTCCTTAATAAATTAAATCCTAAAATGATTTTAACCTCAGACTTTTGCAGGAAACATCCTATTTTTAAAATTACATTTTCCATACAATCATAAATTTTCATTGAAGTTACAGAGGTGGAAAGCAGGGCATTGTTTTGCATAGGATGAATGAGAAGGTAGCTTGAAAGTAGACATAGAAGTTTAAGCAATCAAATAATGCAGGATAGTTTCCTCTTTCCTGTAGAAGAAAAGGAGGAAGAACAAATTAGTATTGGGTGACTGAGTTTTCATATCAAGAATAAATACTTTGGAAGCTCCAAAGAAAGTGAAATAACAATAGTGCACTTGCCATAAGGAAACATCATTACCCTGTTGTGACTCTTGCTTAAAACTTGACCAACTATGGGAATAAAATAATCCATCTTAAAAACTGCTTGTTACATATAAGTGCATTCTTTGGTGGTCATGACACATGTATTAAAAATAATTCTGAACAATTTTATTTCAGGTAAATGAACTGGCTGAAAGTCGAACTGAGCTGCAAGTCAAGCTAAGTGATACTGAACACAAGATTGCCAAATTACAGGAAGAAAGAAATAAGCTTGCTGAAGAAATGCAATGTGTTCAAGAACATTCAGAAAAGAACAAAGTAAGTTATTCCATCTGCATTATTTCTGTGTTCAAAGCCAGATGCTCAAGTACAGTACCTGTGTGGAGGCTGGTCAGGGGGATCTGTGATACTGTACAGTATTAGAGGTTATTGCTTCCAATTTTCAAAAAATCCAGTGTTCTCTTCTGAGATAAAATGATTACTTAATAGTTTTTCCCCTCCTCTTCTTTCTATCCAAACTATATTTTCTTAGCATATAGGCCACTGCTGGTTATCGAGACACTTTTCAGTGTTGAGAAATTCTCTACTATAGGCTTTCAGTCATCAGACTGAGGAGGGCAGATAAAAAATACAGCATTTCTTGAAACTACTTTCAGTGTTTCAATAGTGCAAATTTAATTCAGGACATAGTCAAGGAAGAAACAGTTTTGGAGCCTTTGTTTTTAATTTGTTTGCATTTAATTCTTAGAGGCTATTTTATCATCTAGAAAACTTTAGGTCTTATTTGTGAACAATATTATGTCTTCAAACCACTTTATGTGGTCATCTGACCTACTAACTTTATTTACAGAATTCTATAACCAGCGGCTTGTTTCTATTGTGGCATTGAGGATTTTGAGTGGGATGGGAAAAGAGCAGATATTTCTGCAACTTTCAGAAATCCTAAATGGAAATCCAGGCCAGCTGTCCAAAAAGTAGTTATAAAAATGGATGAAAATGCTTAGAAAGTTTTGTCATCTTAAAGAGGGTGAGGAAGTGACCCTTAACCTCTCAAGTCACTCTTGGAGGGAACAACATTTGGAGAGGTTAAGCTTTGATTTTGGTGGTGCTGCTTGATTTAATGCTGTTGGCAAACTTACACTTGTTTTCTTTTAAGAGAACCTTCCTTTGTGTCCTGTCCTACCTTTTGTGTTCAGATGTTCTTTTCTTTGATTACAGTATGTTTAGCCACTGTTAAATATTTCTTTCTTACCAAGTTGTTTTGGAAAATTCAAAGATGCTGCAGATAAACAGTTTAATGGGTCAACTCTTTCTCCATTGAGTACTCCAAATACCAAAGAATGTACTATTATGATTTGCAGATTCAGCTGCATCTAACAACTTCAGAAAAAAATGAACTGGCCAGATGTTTAGAGATGGTCCAGAATCAACTACAAGAAAAAGAAAGTGAAATTAAAAGAGAGATATCGGAATACAAAGACAGACTACTTCAAGCAGAGAAAGAGCATCAGGATGCTCTGACAGAAGCAAACCGAAAGGTAAGTCAGAAAATAGGAAGAGTAGTGCTGTGAGTTTTTAATTCGGTTCTATGTATTTTACAAAATTTTGCTGATCCTATTACAAAAAAATTTATCTTTCCTAACAATATTTCCAAAATCAACATGTACTTATCTTGGAGCTCAGTAAGTGTTAACTTTTTCCCATATGACAAGCTCTAAAAAGTGAATTTATCTCACAACTCAGTAAGCATTTAATCTATATAAAAATTCACTAGGACTATAACCTTGAAAAAGGGAAAGCGACAGTATGTTTAATCCAGGAAATGGTTGTTTTGGTAGGAAGAGGGAAGAAAGTTTAACCAGTTCAGGATATAAGGACAAATTTGTTGGAAATACATTTGTCAGATATGCTATATGCAAAGAGCCATGAACTTTACTGCAGAAATGTCTGTGGACTTGAGGCCAGCTGAACAAAGGCAAATACTTACTATAATTGTTTCTTAATAGTTTTCATTCTTATTAATATAAAGTAGATGTAAGAGCAAGTTTTAGTAACATATAAGGGTTTTCTTCTGACAGTCTTCTTAGAGGCAAGATTCTTGTATTCAAAATATATACTTGAGACAAATTGCCCTTTCAATGTTCAACTCCTTAAAACATAATTATTAAATTTGCTGTGCAATTCCTGTGGGTTTGTGATATGCTGTTAGGTACTTCTTTAAAATAAAACGCAGTGTCCTTTTTGATATCATAGTAATTAGGCATATTTTCTTTCTTTAGAATGAAGTAGAAATTGAGGCCTGTCGTGAGAAGATTAGTTCACTGGAGCACTTTATCAGCTCGCAAAAATTGGAAATTCAGCATTTGAAGTCAAATAAAGAACAGCTTAATAATTCCCTTAAAGAAGCTAATCAATCCTTAGGAGAACTCCTAAAAACTAAGGTAAGAAAAACCCTTAAGTATGACCAATTACATGAGATTCCAGACACTGTGTAGTAAAATAAACATAGGATTGGGAACCAGTGCTCCAGAACTTTGGCTTGACTTTGGTACAGCCTTTGTTTCACTAAAGAGAACATAGAGCCTGGAGAAAATATTGTTACTGTTGATGTGCATTAGAAAAATTCTATTCTGTGTGCCATGACTGAGATCACCTAGAATTGGTTTCTGTGACCTAAACATAGCAGTCTATTGACTAGAATGAGCATTGCAGCTGAGCTAAAATATGGTTAGAATTCCCTCAGAGAATGCAGTGCCTCTATTTTGTTTTTGTGAATTACTTTGATGGTAAAATGTACCATAGTCTATCCCTAAGCACTAGTCTTGATAGTTTGCTCTTGATTGAGCTTTTTCAGTTCCATTCTATATAGAATTCTTATTACAGGTATTAACTAGTGTAATTCTCTGACAGAATTGTCCTCAGGGATGCTGGAATATGAGCTCCATATACTGTAAGCTACTGATAACTGGGAACCAGCTCTCCATGTTCTTGGCTCGCTTTTTAGTATCACAGGTGAAGCTTCACTGTCCATATAGTGAATTTCTGTACCAATAATCCTATCCCAGCATTTTTCTTGTTTTCTGGGTGGTTTTGGTCTATTTTGGTGTTGCTTTTGTCTGTGATTGATTTCTGACTCCAACTCGGTTACTCCCACTTCAGGAATTAGTGTCTCTATAAATGCCCTCTTGAAGAAAGAGTCAATTTAATTTACGTGCAAGCAGACACTGAGTTGCAATACGCTCATCTTGCGCAACAGTTCTTTCTTCTTAGGGCTCTCCACTGTGGTGTTAATTTGGTTAATAAGAGCAGTCCAAGGATAAAGTCTTGTGGATGTGTGCCAGAAAACAGTACCCATGGTAGTGTCAGTGTAGCAGAGAAGGCTTCTACCTGTGCTCGCTGTGTGGTATTTGCACACAGATTGGTACCAGACCAATGGGGTGGTAAAAGGTTCAGCTTGGACCTTGTGAAGAATTTCTTTCCTTTAGAAAATAGTGTAAAGCACTGGAAGGGGCTGCCCAGGGAAGTGGTGGAGTCACCACCCTTGGAAGGGTTGAAAGAACAACTCAAGGTGGCCCTTAGTGCTATGGATTAGTTGATAGGGTCAAAGGTTGGACTTGCTGATCTTGGAGGTCTTTTCTAACTTCAGTGATTCTATTACTCCATTTGATATTATAATGTTTAAAAGAAGGAATTATGTTTCTGGTGAAATAACTGAATTTCTTATTTTTTAGGCTGATAATAGTAACATTATAATTCAGCTGAAGAAGGAAAATGAATATGCCCACAGTAAAGTGCAGATGTGGATAAAATCCTGTAAGCAGCTGGAACAGGAAAAGGAAATGTTGCAGAAACAACTAGCTGAACATGATGAGCTGCTAAAGAAGGAAAATCTGACTATGGCGAAGCATAATAAAGAAGGTAACTGAATCTAGATTGTCTTAATGCTTTCTTAGTGGTGCATTAATCTGTAAAACTGTATTGTTCCCTAAAATGTCCACTTCCGTATGCAGCTCTAGTACAGAGCATGATTCTTAACTAGGATAAAAAGTTACAAGTGCAAATGTTAAAACATTTTCAAAATCTAGCTAATCTTTTTTCTTTTAAATATGTTGTTTCTTTTCTCAGAAACAACACTAGGTTCTGAATTAATTTATTAAGTCTTACATTTTTGGTGTAAGTGACTTAAGGAAGAAAAGGAATGTTTTTCTTATTAAGTCAGTTTTGTGTGCGAGTTTTTATCATTTTCCAGCAAGCTTTTCCCTCTGATTCTCATGCTTTTTTCTGAATATTTTAGCTCACCTCATGAGATGCACTGTATTGTAAATGATACTTAAAGCAAGTTAAGGGTACAAATGAACAGAGTGTTCAGAAATTACAAAATGAGAGGGAAAATGTTTCCCCATGCACTGGTCAAGGATTCTTTTCAAAATTTGTGTATTTGTGCTCTATTTAACAGCGACATTATTATGTCTATCAGATTACTGAATTTGTTTCACAGTCATTTTTTTTTATAGTTGCAGTGTTACAAAATGTGTAATTAAAAGATGCATGACCATTGCATTATAAATTCTTACATATGCATCTTTTATTTTGCCAGTTATATGAATAATCCTGTTTTTCTTTGAAAGATGCTGATGATAATGCCATTACAGAAGAAATTAAGTTAAAATTGGAAGAATTGCAGGAATCTATGGAAGTGAAGACCAGAGAAGCAAATGAGAACTTGGAGAAATACTGCTCTCTCATTGTTAAATATCATAAACTAGAGGAAGAAAATGAGATGCTAAAAACACAAGTCAGTTTGTTGAGTACTCAGCTGAAACAGCGAGCAAGTGATGCTGTCAGCACTCCTTTGCTGAATTCAGAGAAGTCATTAACACAGAAGAGCAAACACTCTGTCAAAGACAGAAGGTCAGATGAAGATACCACTAAGCTTTCAAGTAAAAGGCAGAGATGTGAAGACAGCAGGAAAGACAATGGAGAACCAAGATCTCCTGCTCCTGAGACTTCATTGAAAAAGAAAAGGAAGTGTGATATCTCTCAAAATCTGCAGGGTCGGGACAACACTGACTGTGAGCTGGATGGGCTTCCAGAAATAGTGCAAAAAGGTATTTATGTCTTGTAAAGTCAAATGTTCTGTGAGCACAGTAGGTATGCTTTTCTCTTTTCTTTTGTTGAATGGCTTTCACTCTGAGTTGGTGACTATGCAAACATTTTTGGTGATAGTGATGGGAGGTGAAAGGAGTCAATGAGAGATGTGGCAGTTGGTGCCAAGTTAGCTTTTGTGGAGTGCTGGTGTTAGACCAGCAGAACATATTTCTGTTGGATTAATAACTCCCATTCTGCTAAGAGTTAAGTGGTCCTGGCAGTCTCCTGTGCTCCCATCACCTCACTCACAGGTGTAGTGTACATTGAGGCAACTGAAGACCAGAAACTGGTGAGGAGTGGTGTCTGGAGGGAAGACCATGTGTGTTCCCCAAGTGTTTGCTTATTTGTGGGCTTTTATTTCTTTCAATACCAGTAATTAAAAGTGTGTTAATTTGCAAAACATTAAATGGACTAAAATCCCCTGAGTTGAAACTGACTTGCCCACAGCAGTTAGACATTAATCTTCATGAAGATTAATTAATTAACTCTCATCTTCATGAGAGTTCACTTTCTGTCTGCCATGAATACCATGAAATTAGGCAGCCTGGTACTCCATATAAGGGTTCACTGCAGCAGAGGGTAACTGAGAAGACTGCACAAATCAGGGCTTGAAAAATATCTTGTACGTTTGACTACCTATTAAGTTGCCCTTTATAATTAATGTAATTGGCATCATTAAAGGACAAACCATGAGGATACTGAATAGCCTCAACTTTGGTGGGCACTCCCAGAAGTCAGGATTTCTAAAGCTAAACATTATTTGCATCTCACTTTCTTACCAGCATTACTATATCTTCTAAAAATAGCCCTGTTCTGAGGACATATGTGCCAGTTCATGTTTGACTTTTAGGCTAGATAGAGAGAGAATAGACAGTCTATACATAAATAATTCTACACAGAGAAAAGTATTCAAAATCAAGAGCATCATGTCACGCTATCATGAATTAACCAGTACTGGTTTTCAGTTTGAAATTACTCTCCACATAATAATGTACCTGTAAAGAAAAAGACCAAAGACGTTGGTTTTTAAATTTTTCTGTAGAATTGCTCTGTAATTCAATGGTTCTTCTGTGATATACAAGTTTTGCATTTGAATTTTGGAATATGCAAGATCTATTCAGCAATCTCTTTGTTCCATTTTCTCCAATGGAACAGATGATTTATTTCAATCAGCTATTTTATTCCTATTGTGAAAAAAGAAATCTATTTGAGGAAGTGTGATTGCTTTAGGTTTTTATGGAAGCTGTTTATTTTTCAGGGTTTGCTGACATCCCTAGTGGCAAGGTAAGCCCTTACATTTTACGTAGAACAACGCTGCACCTCAGATCCAGTCCCCATCTGGCTTCCTCAAGTGAGAAGAGGCCTTTGCCTACATGGGACTCACAGAAGTGCAGACCAGACCATCTTAGTGAGCGCTGCTGTTTGACACCTGGTGGCAGCAAATCACAGAAGGTAACTTGGAAAAATTTTATCTGGGTATGAAAGTCATGGGGAAGACTTAATGCACTCACTAAATATATTCATCTTGCCAAGTGAATTTGAGGATATATCATTCTTTATGTTCCTCAACAATAGAGTAGAGAGATGATCATAAATACTGAATGACTGAAACATGACATGGGTCTTACCAAAGTATCAATGTGCAAACTGTTCGTGGGCTTTTATTTGTGAGCTCATAGGAACAACTAGTGAGAAATGTAAATTCAATACAGGTATATTTTCAATTTCTTTTAATGGATGTTAAAGAGCAGATATTCCTTATGTGGCTTCTTAGGTTGTAGAGAAAGTAACCACCAAAAAGACTAACCTCTGGGAGTTTGAGCTTGAAGTTTTCTGCAAACAGCTCTTCTTGGAATTTCTAGAATAACTACATATTTGAGAGGCTATTAAACATGTAAATAGGGAACATTTAGATCATAAAGAGTGGGTTGTGTTAGAAGGGACGTTAAAGATCAGCTAATTCCAACCTTCCTGCCACAGAGAGGGACACCTTCCACTAGACCAGCTTGGTCATGCTTACCAGATTTGGATGTTATCAAAACAAGTAAATACTACAGAGTTATGTTTTGAAAGTGGATTGTTATTAAAAAAAAGGTTAGTAACTGAAGTTTACATTAGTTTGTGTTTTCAGTAATAGACATTGCTGAATGTTTCACAGTATATCAGAGCAATGTGTTCTTTCTAAGATGATGCAAATGCTTTGCAGATTATAGAAAATTGTTCCAACTTTAGGACAGAAATAAACCTTTTGTTGTCCAAAACCTCCTCCAAAGTTTGTAACCATGTTGTCTCAAGCTGAGCAGTATTGGTAGCTCTTTGTATGAGGGCTATACAGAAATATGTCAGTAGATAAAAATCCTTCCAGTTTGCCAGGTTACACAAAAGTATTCTCTTGACAGTCAGTGGAATCTTGCACATAGCTTTTTGGGTTTTTTCTTTTTTTTTTTCCCTTTCCTTTTTTTAAAAAAAAATCTAGTTATTTTGTATTAACACATAAAGTATGTTGGCAAGATACCAAAAGTAAGTAAAGGCAAATGCCACATAGTTTAGTGGATGTATAGCTTTTGAGGCCAGAAAGCACCATTGGGAAGACAAATCGGATCAGACCCATAAGTGTTTGGAGCTACAGCAATAGGAAATCAGTGTTTTGCAGTGAGAGTGAATCCACTGAATTTGTGTATGTTGTTTCAAGGGATAATTACCCCACTTGCCAAGAGTTGCTGCTTCTTACAGACATTGCCTGGAGGTCTCTGTTTTATTACTGTTTCATTAAGTGATGCCAATAAATTTTATTTATACTCCTGTATGTCTGTTTCCCTATAACCTCAGAAACAAATGGTGTTGCTTGTAAAGAATCTGAGTAGTGCAAAAAAGAAAGGAAGCCTCAGTAACAGAAAGTTGTGTAGTAATCACCTGCCAGCATGGTGTAAGCTTGTTGTAGACTCTTGCTGACCATAGTCAGGGTTATAGCAAGTAACAATTAATCAGTAATAATATTTTCTCATTTAACTGAAGGAGGGATTTCCCAAACATTCTTTGTCTAAACTTGTATTGTCTAGGTCCAAGGACAGGCTACTCCTCACCTTCAACTAGATCGCAGGAATTAAAATTTCAGTGTTGGTTTTGCTCCCCCCAAGTGTAAATATGCACAAGTCATCAGTCCAAGGAATTTGTGCCCTTCTCTTGGACACTGCTTAAATATGTGTGTTGGTTTTATTTCAAGATGATGTACATCTGGGAATTTCTGGAGGAATTGCTCATATTGTTTCATCGTTTGTTGAAACCATTAAAACATGTTGTTTCATGCTTTATATTAATGCAGTAAATGGTGTGTCTTGTTTTAAAAGTGAAATAAACCTTGTTTCCTTCTCTTTGACAGGTACTGCTATCTACTTTATTTCAAATACCTAGTTTCAAACTGTTGCAAATTTCTCAAGGTGTTTAAAAAGTGCCTGTCATGTTCATATGCAAATTTATTCACTTTTCTATGTGAATTTAATGTAGAATTTAAATTGAGTGCTTTGACTGCACATCGGTCAAAATGTGAAAGCAGTGGTTTCTGCCCAGATGTCAGCAAAAAAAGTGACACCTATGCTTTATGTTTGCAGAATATGTAGGGGAAAAATTAAATACAGCTCTTGATACACACTACCAGGTACTTTAGTAAACAGCTTAATAGTACTGTCTGTTCCTTGCGTAGCTTTTTTCTGCTCCTGGAAAATAGTTTGCCAGCAGTATAGCAGATATTTCATCATACCACAACAAAACAAGAGTTATCAAGCCTCACTGTGTTGTGTATTCAGAGTGATAAGTGCCTTAAAAATATGTTTTTCTGCTTTCAATATGTCTATGTCTTTTGCAAATTCCCAATATTTAGTCTTTTGCAGCAAGTCTTTCGACCCAAGGCAGAAAGCTAATATGGTTTTCCATTACCAGTAAACAAGGATGTTTTTTTTTTGTGTTACAGGAAAATGAAGAGCAGCAGTCCCAAGCTTTTCCACCAATGAATTCTACATCAAGGTCACCGCTTTGCCTGCATAAACAATCCCCGAAACCTCTCTCTGATAATACTAGGGAGAGTCGTACAATGCACAAAGGAAAAAATTCCCTAAATGAACAGGGATTATCTGAGCAAGATGAGCAAAAAGAAAATTGTAAGGTGCAGTAAACCTGACTTAGTCACTACTCAGAATAACTAGTGATCAAAACCAGTTTGTAAAATAAATATCAGAACTATATGGTGGGCACCATTTTCTCCTCTCCAATGAATAACAATATATGAGTTTTGCAGAGCTTTTGTGAATATTTACTAATACCAATAGTCATGCAAACTTTTGAAATAATAGTGAACAGATATAATTGATCTTTTTATAGAATCACAGAATCAATTAGGTTGGAAAAGACCTTTGAGGTCATCAAGTCTCACCTATGACCTAACATCACTTTGTCAACCAGACTATGGCACTGAGTGTCACATCCAGTCTTTTCTTAAACACCTCCAGGGATGGTGATTCTACCACCTCCCTGGGCAGCCCATTCCAATGCCCAATCACTCTTTCTGTGAAGAACTTCTTCCTAATGGCCAGCTTAAACCTCCCCTGGTGCAGCTTGAGTCTGTGTCCTCTTGTCCTATTGCTGGTTAACTGAAAAGAGACCAACCCCCAACTGGCTACAACCTCCTTTTAGATGTAATTGTAGAATCTTCTGTAAATACTTCTTTATAAAGCTGTTAAAAAATTAAAACATAGAAAAAGTGGCTGCATTTTGCCACGTAGTTAATTGTTGTCATTTTTATTGTGTACCAATGGTTGATTTACAAATGGAAAATAAACTTACTTAAGTATCTAAAAATACTAGTTTCCAGGAAAAATGTGGCATTCCAAACACTATTGGATGATTCAAAATGAAGCAGTGACTTACTTTCTAAGTGCAAGACAAAAATATAGAACTAGATAGAAAGTGTATCCAGTGCACAGGTCTAGCTAGTGTTCTCTGTCTTGGTATCCCTTCTTCCTGATGGAATAATACTGTCCAAACAGGGGTGAGACATGATTCAAACAAAGCCAAAGAGGACTGTCTGTTTCCCTGAAACTAAGCATCTGACAATGTACTTCCCTAGCTGAAGGTCTTATGTTGATCTTCATATCTGCCAAATGGCCCTTGGCCAGCCAGTAAGCCTCAGTACGATGGGGGTGAGCACTTTGTACTAGGCCAGAAAGGACCCTATAACAACAAATTTGTTTTTGTTCTACCAGCAATGGCTGGCTGCTAGTCTGCTGCAGGTCACCCTTCACTTTGACAATTCTTAGCCTCAAATCTGTCTCTATGAAAATCACTGAAGACCTGTACCTGATGTAAGGAGAAGGCATGTGTTGGGAAATGTTCACATGTCAAGAAATATCTGTGTGAATGCCCTAGGTTACCTCCTGTAGGAGTGTGAGTTCAGCTAAGAAGTAAACAAGAAACCCTTTGTCTCCCTGAAAAGGAAAGAGGCTCAGAAGTTTCTCTCCTTAATGAGTTTAAAAGACATCTCATAGGACCAAAGGGACATCACATCAAATTTAGGGACAGCCAATTGGACAGAGGCCAAAAGGTCCCGCCTCAGCAATTCCCTAGAAAAGGAGAGCACAACGACCTCCTTTTCATTCAGGAAAGATCTTTGAGATATCAAATGACAGTGACTTTTCTGGAAATAGCATATAAGATTCTGGTATCATCAATACAAGAGAAATAACTCCATCCAGTTCATGACAGTGCACTTGAATTTAGAATGATTCATTACAAAAATGCTCACCCCAGCTTGTGAATTTCAAAGGTCTAACTGGGCTTGCCCAGCAGCAGAGACCAATTTAGCACTATAAAAAAGGGTGACATCAGCCACATCAGTCATTATCCAACTAAGCAGAAATTACTTGCTGATAATTCATATTGCTTATGCTCACCTGGCCTGGCCAGGTATAAGGGAAATCAAACTCCTGTACATGAGCAGTAGTGCCCTAAAGCTCCAAGATACACAGCAGAGGCATTTTCACATTGTTGTTACTATGTCAGAAAGACATAGGTGTTTTTTCTTTCAACAAAAGTGTGTGATAATGTTTTCTACACCTTGGAAAAAATTCCTTAAACTAAGAGACAATACTTATGTTTCAAGCTGAACTTTCAAAATAGAATGATACCTTCTACTTCATGGTTAGTTTCACTCTCAAAGCAGAGTGGTTTTCTCTTTTTTACATATACATACGCACCATTACTCTGCCTTTCTTACAGTACTGTCAGAATGCAGTCAGTTTAGGAGAAAAATTATGTACTCATCAGTCTAACCAAAACATCTTTAAAGAAATTCAACATTTGTATCAAATATGTGTAACAGAATCAGGCAAATGAAAATATTTTTCATTGTTCAAAAGATCAAAATCTTGCCACACAAACTATCTTTCAATAACTAGGTATACCAGTGCTTGGGGTCACAGCAGTAGATCTTGTGGCTTTTTCTTAAACATCTCAAGTTGTTTGTTAACTCAAGTGTTAGGTAATTAAAACAATCCTTGTAGACTGAAAGGGACCCATCTTAAAGGATGCATTTTATTGCCTCATCTTATGTCAGGATACTGTCAAAGCTCATAAAAGCTAAATTATTTCAGACCAAGTTTTGTATCTTGACAAAGGAATCATCTGTGGAATTAGCAATTAAAAAAAACCAAAACTAAGTGTCTTGAGATAGAAGCATGGGTATGAAGAGGCTTTGGAAGCTGATAATAGAAAAAACCCAAACAAAACTGCTGTGTTTTATTTATCCAAATCATTGTTTTTCTATTCTAATCTGATGCCTTGAAAAGTGTCCCACTTGGAGAAGAGTGTGGAAAAACATCTATCTTTAGAAAGCTGTCTAATCTTAACCAGGCAAATTTGAACAACTATGTTATAACGAAAGAAGTGATTATCATCAGTAAAAGAAAGCATTGAGACTTTAGTTGTTACATATTTTCCTACATGGCTGCATTTGTATTTTATAAGCCTTTATATTTCATTAAGTGTGAAATTTTTGCATTTTGAAAGGTTACAGTGTCTGGGGTTTTTTTAGCAACTAGTATGGTATGTACGTATTTTGCTGTAGGTTAAGATTTTAAAGAGGTCTTAGATTAATGCCTGAATCTGTTGAAAGTGGGACTTCATATTTCCCTTTTCATATTTATTTCATCCTTGAAAACTGATGAGACTTCATGTCACAATCCACACAGGGAGGCTCTATCAATAACATAATTTCCAACCTATATGTATATCAAACATGCAGAACAAAAAAATCAGAGTGCCTCATCAGGATTCCTAGTAGGATTGCATAGGATGTGTTTTGTCATCTCTGTAGTGAATGAAAGGACACTTGTATGTGGCTTTCTATTCTGACTGTAAAAGTCTCTGTAAAAATGTCTTTGGTGCTCTGCTATTGTTCTTAGCATGCTAACCTGGTTGTTGCCATAGTGATACTGTGTTACATCACAGGAAAATGCATTAGCTGGATCTCTTCTTCACTTTCCTGTTTACCCAAGGTTTACATTATAATTGGTGTAAAATCTAGTTTGCTGTCCCAAGTGGTTTTGCATGCTCCCTGAAATGCCCAGAGCTGTACATTAAAAGCATGTTGCAGGAATGCTGTCATCCTTCTGCCATGTTCCCCCACAGCTGATGGAACGGTCTGGGGGGCTTGTGATGTTCAGTTCTTTCTTCAGACTTTGAACTATTCTTCCCATTTTTACCTAGTAATGAAAGAAAAACATAAAAGGAGATTTGTTTGTTGGCTGCTCTTCCTGGATTCTTATTATTAAGGGCCAATGTTTGAACTGATCTCTCAGGTGTCAGAATTTAAAATGTTCCCAGAATTTAAAATGTTTGAAATGTCAGATCCTGCCGTGACTTGTGGAGCCCCCTTGGCTGCAGGGGTGATCACGAGTTTTCTGCACTGCCCTGCATTTCCACCCTTGGGGACAGTGCTGCTATTCCTACGCTTGCTGGCTCACTGGGACCACTTGGAAGAGTCTGCTCATCCAGTTGTTGCTGTACGGGGTACAACTGACACTGAAGAAGGCTTGAAGCATCAGCCCTTTTTTGGTCTTCAGCACAACCTTCATCTTACATGCATTGCACCTGTGTGCCCTCTCTACCCTTTTGTGACTGGTCAGTACCTTGGTACAAGAGAGACACGGGAGTGCCTCATTACCTTCAATACTGTTCACCTGTCCTGCACAGCTGTAGCCCATTAAGGATGAGGCTCTGCCACAGCCCCACTCCCAATTACCACAAACTGTGTGCCTACACCCAGTGGTGGCCAGTGGGAGGGAGAGATGGAGCTGAAAGAAGAATCACACTCTCACTATCCAGCTAATTTTGTTGGTGTGCCCTTCAGTTGATTCAAATTAATACACTTTTAAGCAGAAAGAGAAATACCAGGGGGAGCAGCAATGAATCCAAACGTGCCTGGTCTCAGAAGTGTGTATTGGATAGCAAAGCAAATAGTGCCTACAACCTTGAAGGTGATGACAGAGAAAAGGGCAACCCACACCTAATGGGGAACTTCTCCGTGCAACAGATGCCAAACAAGTTCCCTTTACACAGGGTAACATTGCTGAACAATGTAAACACCCTAGGGAAAAAGAAACCTGTGCCACTGCATGGCCCAGGTACCAGAGAACACTCCAGATTTGTCCCAGAACTAGTTTCAGGTGCCTTGTTCTTGCTGTTTGAGATTTCAGCTGTCTAACCCTTAAAATGATTCCACCTCCCTCTGCTTTGGCTGTCTTATCCTAAATAGCCATAAATTACAAAAGGCTGCCAGTAATTTTCTGCAGAAAACAGCAATTGAAAGCAGCTGTTTGAACTTAATGATATTGAAAACTGGATGCAAGGTGCACTGTGGTGAAAGCAGACTGCAATAGCAGTATTCAAAGGCAATGTTGTGGACTTGCTTGATATATGGACTGGTCTATCTATAGTTCTAGGGACAGGAGATAGGAGATGATCTCTGTAAACATATATATATATATATAAATAGATT
>VXBC01010813.1:47905-93996 GCA_013399945.1 Ploceus nigricollis
CAGAGAACACTCCAGATTTGTCCCAGAACTAGTTTCAGGTGCCTTGTTCTTGCTGTTTGAGATTTCAGCTGTCTAACCCTTAAAATGATTCCACCTCCCTCTGCTTTGGCTGTCTTATCCTAAATAGCCATAAATTACAAAAGGCTGCCAGTAATTTTCTGCAGAAAACAGCAATTGAAAGCAGCTGTTTGAACTTAATGATATTGAAAACTGGATGCAAGGTGGACTGTGGTGAAAGCAGACTGCAATAGCAGTATTCAAAGGCAATGTTGTGGACTTGCTTGATATATGGACTGGTCTATCTATAGTTCTAGGGACAGGAGATAGGAGATGATCTCTGTAAACATATATATATATATATAAATAGATTNATTGACTTTTTCATGAAGACTGTGTATCCACATCTGACTACTGATTTTTTCTTCTAGAGGCAAAATGGGAAGTTGGAAGTTAATTGAGTTGGAGACTGCTTCAATTCTTTTTTTTTCAGTATAGAGAAAGGGAAGTGTTCTGTATTCTTTTGACCTCAAATTGAAAAATACTTTGTTTTCAGCACTGTTGTTGATATTTAAACTTATGTGTGGTTTTAGGCACTGCCTGGCACTGAGGGATTGAAGATTTTAGTTCTTCTGAGGGAAGCATAGTTTGGATTAACTTAATTTTGGACTAACATAATTACCTTAGATTCCAATCGTGGAGGCTAAAAGTAGTAATGGTGAAGACTGATACTTCATCCTAGGGGATTTTTCTTTCTCTTCAGTTTCTTGTGAGCAATTACAGAGGAAAGAATCTATTTTGTGATTCCCAGATTTCCTACTTGCTTCACTGCTTGTTTAACTTGGTTAGCTGCTCTTTTACTTCTCTTTTTATATAAGTGTTTGGTATCTGGCTCCCAATATTATCTTCAGGTCAGCAAATTTACTGCTGAGACACATGAAAGTATTGGTTTATATCAAAGAATCTAAATAAGAATCTCCCATGAAGTTCACATCCCCTTACACCATGCTTTAAGCGTGATGGGGAAGGGCACCAAATGATTGGTTTGTTCAGGTGTCTCCATCCCCATTGCTCACTTCTTTGACAAAGCAGCACTCTTGTGCTCTTGAAAGCATCATTTAAATGTGCTTAAAATGACATGTTAAAAATGGAAGGTCAGTGAACCATCTGCAGGGAAGACAATATAGCCTTGAATGCTCTGCCAGAGCTTCTAAAATGTAGCTGAGTTTATGGGTTGAGTTCCCATGGTGCTGGGCTACAGCTTAGAAGTAAAAGAGAGGGAAATTAAGGTCTTGTCTTTGCTCTAAAGCTGATCCTTTGCAAAAACACACAGTCAACCCAACCTGTTGTAGAACTGATGCTGGAATAGCCATATTCCATACTCAGATAACTGGGAAAGGGTTGTACCCTGCTCTGATGAATTTTAGCGTAGGAGACCAAGTGTTAATTCTTTCCCACTTGTTTCTTATCCAATATCTCTTCATCAATAGAGGAAAGTGGAGGATTTTACAGTCATTTTAAAGGCAATTCTCATGGGCTCAGCCACCACAGTTGCTATTTCTGCATTGCTGTCTAGGGTACATTGAAAAAAACGTTGATGGGAATGTAAGTGATTGCTGGCTTGCTGTAGCAGGCAGGAGGATTCCACAAATTCACATCATCCCTGTGGTACACTGGAGACACTTCTATAAATTCAGTAATGCAGCTATGATTATTCTTCTCCTCGCCTCCCAATTAACCAGTACTGCACATATTGTTCCCTGTCAAATATCTTATTTTGTCAGATGCCAGAGAGCAGTGTTGTTCTCTTTTCAAATTGCTGGTTTGATTTCTGGCAGTACTTGATTGCTTTAAAATGTACTTTCTGCATCCATTTTCCTCAATACTTAATTAACTGGAGAAAACTACTGAAATGAGGCTTCAGTTAAGTAGGTGTTTCACTTCTGTCCCCACTACCTCATTCATTTATTTCCTCTAGCTCACTCAAGTCCCAGAGACTGTGTCTTCCATTTGCAAGGAATTTTGCAGTTATCTTCCATTTTGCTAGATTATCTATCTTTTAGCTAAATTCTCCTGGAAAATCCCATCCTGGAAGATGCAGTTTCCTGGAAGATACCAGTTTTCTGGTATTTAAGTACATTAAATACCAGAAAAGGTTAGAAACAAGAACCTCTTTTCCAGGTCACAGCTGTTGCAGCATAAGCAGTGCTTGAGCATCATCTGTGGTACTTCTGTGCCTTTACAGGGGTGTCTTAGGCACCTACAATGCAGGTAACTGCTAGAAAGCACTTGGCTCTTACCTTTAAAAGTAAGTTAACTTCTTTTAGTGGGGCATGTTCTATGGGGAGTGCCTGCCTACAATAAGCTCCCATGGAGTAGTGCTCCATGGAACACACTGCATAAAGTAGCAGCAAATTAACCTTTTCTGTGTGAGAATAATGTGGAAGATTGCTACATCATAGCTTGGGACTGCATGTAGCCCAAGGTTATGCCTACTATGTGCTCAGGTTCCTCATAGGTAAGACACCAGCTTAAACATCCAGAATTCATTGGAGCAAAACAGGTGCTTTTTCATATTTTGTTGTGACCCCATGTGTTTCTCTATTTCAGCCTTACAAAGAGCCAAGACCATGGGAATTAAAAAACATCAGTGATCCAGTATAATCATACTGGGAGAAGGGAAAATGGTGATGAAATGCACAGTCAGCAGTCTGGATTGCAGATAGTTAGTAAGCAAGCAAACAGTTCACCTATCTTGGAAAGTACAAGAGTAGATTCCGAATGGCAGATGATTGCAGAATGGACTGCGAGGACCTGACCAGTGTGGTTTGACTTGCTCAAGACTGAGAAAATTATTAATATCACTGTCAGAATGAATCAAGGGGAAAATGGATTACAGTTTAATCAGTTAGGATTCCTGGAGCACCCTCACTGAACTTTGCTTTATTAAGAGATGATAATCATGATGGCCTCTTTGTTCTGTGGAGGAAGACCTGTGGGTATTCATAGCATGGAATGGAAGCTGTCACACAGAAAGGGAAAAAAATGGGCACTCTGAGGATCTTACTGGGAAAATTTTAAAACTCTGGTTCAGTTTGAAGGTCATTACAACAAGGATTCAAGCTTGACCACTTTAAGAGAAAATTGTTCTATTGAAACATACTAAAGATAATGGACACTCTCTATGAGCTGGAAACACAAAATGTCCAGTACTTCAAAAGAAGTCACTTTTGTAGCTCAGAATATTAGTGTTCAGAAAATAAGGAGCAAACTCCTTGTGATAGGGATCCAGTAAATTTCTTCATACACATGCTTTGTCAAACTGACTGATGAGATTTGCAGTATTCAGCATTTTTTTCTTTTGAGACGCTTATGCCCTTAATGTATTATGATAGACATTAAGAAATACCCAAGAACGTGAAAAAAGCTACTTTAAAACCTCTTCCATGACTCTAAAGAAATTCTCACAAAAATTTCTGAATGACTATAAAAGTTATTCAAACCTATCTGCAAGGCTGCTCTTTGTAAATATTATAAGGTAATTTTATATCTTCTGTGTTCTGTTTTGCTGAGTGAACCTTCAACAAAAGGAAAAAATCCAGTATAGCAGCCAAGGCTGTGGAAGGCCGGGAAATGTGAGAGTCTGTGGCCGGGCCTGCACAGTGCTGAGCTAGCAGATTGGATCCTGTGTTTAACTAGGTGAGTGTTAGTTTTACAAAAGTGTGTTTTACCTATGAGAGTTTCTCCTCTAGACCTAATTTTAAAGCTTGGTGACCTATAACTAAATCATGATCTGGATTAGGCTTGGTTTCAGTGGCCGAAGTAACCAATGCAGGTGTGAAGAATCTACCATTCATGTGTCCTCTGATAGTAAGATGGATCATGTTTGGGTGGTACTTGTCCAGTTTTCCAGTTGTCTTCATGTTTGGAAAGTCTGGTTTACATAGACAACTTGAAGAAAAGGGTGTTTGCCCCTGCAGGCGCGCCACTGAATGTCCACTTGAAATGGGATGAGCTCTGCTGCATAAATGGCCAGAGCAGGCAGTGAAATTAGTACATCCAGCTGAAACTTTAGAAGAAATTGGAGAAATTTAAATTAAACTGTTCATGCTGGAATTTCTAAAATTTTGCCAAGATAGAATATTCCTACTTTAAGTCACATGGGTAAGAGAACTTGTTTTACAGGACATTTCCCCTTCTGCCTGTGATGGGGCCAATGGGTCAGTACTGGTTTGGAAGAAAGTTTCCACATACCAGATCACTGACATTTTCTGTTGTGAGAAGAATAAACTTGGGTCCTGTGCTCATCTCAGAGCAGTCATTTTCATTTTTACTGGTTTACTTTTAAAACTTTCCCATGTGCAGTATCTAATTATGGTCCATTACAAAATGCTGTATTTAAATGGTAACAGTGCACAGGGCTGAGAGGGACTGTTTGTAAGTTGCTTGTTCACTTTGATGATTAAGCCGCTAATTATTGCATTAGCATCCCAAACCACAGTCGTTTGTGATGTGTCTCCTCCTTAGGCAATCCCACGAGGCACCATGGGCTAAGTAGAAAGGGTATGGCACTCAGAGAAGGGAAGGGCCAAGGACATGTAGGAGATAGTGCCAGGGATTAAGCAGAGGTTGCTTTCTCCTGTGTCTGCTTCAGTGTGACTCAAGATAGTGCTGAGGTGTGGTACATCAAAAAGAGTGGTTTTTTTCCCTTAGAAATGTAAAAATAGACCTTTCCACTAACGGCTGTGAAAGACCCTATGACACTTTCTGCCAGGTCTTATCACTGAGGCCCTACTTACATAGTAATCAAAGGAAATTATTTTATTAGGTTGAATAAAGCAACTTTTCGGCTTCCACACCACTGTGATGTTCAACTGCCTATGCTGTTCTACGTTCCTGTCCTGAAATGTTTGGTAACACTGCAGGGTGCCATTTACCAGATGTCTTCCATCTTCCCCTCACCTGAGATAAAACTTTTGGTGTCATTACACTGTATTTTTTTGAAAATGAACACTTTATGATCCTCCTAAAAGCAAAGGCATAAAACAAGTGTAAGATATTGCTTTGTTTCTTCAGAAGCTTTTGGTTTTATATGATAAAATTCCCAGAAATAAGTTACTTGGAACAGTTTGCTCATTGGAAGACTGATGGGCCCTGGATCCCTTACCCCTGTAGATGCTGTGTTAGTTTCCCATCAATTTCCTGAAATGATGCACTTACAGACCCATTTCAGTGGCTATTTCAAGCCCAGGAGATACGTTTTCCACTTTCCTGGATTATAAGAGCTACCCTTTTACTTGTACCTCTTAGCAAGGACCAGCATTTTTTTCTTTTCAAGGAAATATTTTTTATGGAACTGATAGCTTCTAGAAATGTATCTGAGTATGACATATCTGCTGCAGAACCTGATCCATTCTTGCACTTCTAAAGGTATAAAACTGATGGTGTATTTGAGCTATTTGAGTGGCTAGACAATTTTTACAAGCTTTCTTGAGTGGAGACCATTTCATTACTACAGAAAATGGGGGAACCTCTTTCCCCTGTGAAAATTTGTTGGAAAAACTCTTCAGTTTCTTAATTTGTGTGGTAGAAAAAAAACTTGTTATACTCAATCATAAAAGAACGTTTGAATATCCAGAGCTGGCCAGGCGAAAAGAGCCCTCAGCTGAAGTTTTCTAAGCAGACCACTGAATGCAGTCTGCAGAGGCAGTGAAACAGTGTGAACAGCAGAAAAAAATTTTGCTGGAAGGATTGATGCATGCTTTCTCCTGGGCATGCTGTTTGAGATTGTATGTTCTAAAGCAAAAAAAGTTGTCTATCTCAGTTTCCTAATTGAATTAGGCAACTAATTGCGTTCTTCTTTCCCTCAGTCCCCATGTAACATCCCATTGAATGTGTGACCATTTCCCTGGAAAAGCAATGGTGCTACTCTCTTTCTGAGAGCTGGAGGAGAGGCTGCAGGTACTAGAGCAGTGAATTCCCTAGTAAGTGGTGAGGATTGCTTGGACGTGGTGTGTGGATGAATGGTGCATCAGGCAACATGTTTGGGTGGGTTTAAGCACTCTCATGATGTTTAGCAGGCAGTAGACCAACGTGGAGGTTGTTTCAGGGAACAGATCTCAGACACTGCTGGGGCAAATGCCAGCAAGAACTTGGAGAGGAGAGTGTTGGTTTTGGATAGCAAGTACACAGAAGAACAGAGCCCAGTGAAGGAAGTACCCAAATAACAATTTTTGAGGCATCCAGTGTGGGTAAAAAAAAGACATCGCAAAGACCTTGATATGTGTTTCCATCTTCTTATTTTGTCTGTCTCATCCAGAACACAGTGATAGGAAATAAAAAGAGTTTGGTTTGAAGACAACAAAATAAAAGAGAAAAACAAATTTTGGTAGGACAAAAGTCTGCTTGCTATGAAATTAATTTCCATCCACTGGCCAGTTCACTTCTAAAAGCCGCAAAGTGATTCAGCTTCCATTACTTTTCTTGTGGGAACTGTGCCTGGTCTAATAAATGTCACTGCTCACAAGCTTCTCGTGATGTAAGTTATGCTTACACTTCGTATTTAACCTTTCCAAAGAACACTTCTTTCTCCTGTGTGTGCTGTGTTCTTCTATTATACAGAGATAGCTTGGTTCTTTTTCCTTTCATTGATGCACGGCTAATCATACAAATATTTGATTAACGACAATCTTTGCATCAGTTCTCGGCCAATTTTATTCCTCTTTTCTGAGTTTCTTTAAAATTTTTAGTCAGTATTTTTGAAGGGGGAGACCCCAGGCTTAAGCTCAACTTAGGTGCAGAACAATGTGTATCAAACATGTTGCAGTGGGACATAGTGGAAATCTGCCACTGCTTACAAAGTCATCCTTCTGGAAGCAATCACGTACCTTCAGTTTCCTAGTAAAGGTTTCTCAGCTCTATCTCTAAGGCAACAGCTGACCTTACAAATATGCTCAGCATCCTCTAGTCAGATGTAAAATACATATCCTCTCAAATTGAGGTGCAGCTGCTGATTTTTTTCCCACAAAAACAATTTAAATTTCACTAATTTCAACTCAGATCATTCCCTAAACACTTTTTCCACCTACTGCCTGTCAGTCCAGCAACTAAACAGTTACCAAAACACCATCTCTCTCCTAATTGTAGCACTTTAAAAGACAAAATAAAATTCTGCATTCTAATTATTTTATAATTCATTTGATTGTTGTTTATTCAATGTGCAAATCATGTACAACTCCCACATGCCTAGTGCTGAAGGAAGTATAATTCTAAATAGTTAAAAATTTGCAGAAAAAAATAAGTCAAGGTAGATTGTTTAAAAGCTAATCTCTGACAGTTTCTCAGAAAAGTTCCCACCTGAGTGTGCTGCAGCAATATAAGCTTTAGAATGGAATCTCTGAGTCCTTGACCATCAAACCTTTGGATTATCTGACCCAATGAAATGTCTTTTTGTGCAGAGACCTTTAAAGTAAGATCTAGAGAGGAACTCAAGGACCAGATTCCTCTCAAGGCTTGAATTAGCAGGCTTAGTCCCTGTGGGACATGGGAGAAGCACAGGATGAAAAAGCCCCATGCCCCAAGCCCTGTGCACTGGGCAGGGCCCCTCCAATTAGCAGCTGGCAGGCAATGCAAGGAAGGCTGTGAATGAACTTCTGCACCCTCTATGGAGCCCACAGTTCTGCAGCAGGCCCCTGGGAATGTTTTTATCTCTTTTATTTCCTTTAATTCAGAGTCTGTAAAGAAGAAGGAATTTGTATTATCAGTTATTGGGAAGCAGAAAAACCTAGTGCCTTTTAAATCAGTGCTGCAGCCACAGTTTGCAGTGCTCATGTCCCCCATTTTGCTCCTACAGTTTAACCTAGAGGAATTAGTTCAAAAGCCCAGTTGAACCATCTGCTCATGAGGTGTTGGATTTGGGTCTTCTCAGCCTTAGGAGTCTGCCTTCCCCGTTTCATGGGCAAGTGCTTCAACCAAACTGGGATAACAGCACAGACAATGGCAGTACCACTAATGCCACCTTCTCTGCAAATGACTTTTAAAAGGAAAACAATGTCTTCTTTCCAATTTTTTCAGTTGTATGTTCCAATTTTTCCCTTATAAGCTCTGCTCTCAGGAGAGGGCTCTAAACCCTGGATTAACACAGGCGAATGTGCTTTTGCTCATCCTAGATAAGGTGCCAGACGTGCAGACAGGAGAGACAGGACTGTGGCGGTGTATTTGTGCCTGGCATTTCTTTCTGTTTCTCCACAGGCCTCTTCCCTCTCGGTGTGGGAGATGTCCAGACAAGCATTTTGAGGTGTATAATTCTCAGCAGGCACCACCTGGGGAGCCTTAATGTTGGACTTAGAATTTCACATTTTGTTCTGGTGACCAAACTCCTAAATTCAAGCTATTAAATTGCAAAGTCTTCTTACTGGATCTAGTCACAGCCTCCAAGCCTATTTTGCTGGTCTGCTCCAGAAAATAGCAGTCACAGCAAAAAAGTGTAGCAGCAAATGTTTTTTGTGAACAGGTTTTATGTAATTAAAGCCATTCTGCATGCTAACTACATTATCTGTCTTTTAGAAACATTATTAGAGCAATACACAAAAATATACAGAAAAATCTCTCTTTACCAGCCCTCCATGGAAAACACCCTTACTGCTGCTTTAGCAGGGGGAATTTCTCCTTGCTTTTCATTAAAATTGCATAGTAGTCGATCTGCCATAAATTGTTGCTCAGCATTGATGTACAGCATTTCTACTGTAGGTGACAGAATATTTAATATTAGATGTTTTTTTGCTCACCTCATCAAGGCTATGCCTCTTACTTTTAATGTGCATTTGAAATACATCTTCTAATGTCCTTAAAAAAAAAAAGAAAAAGGAACATCAGTGCAAAAAAACTCAACTGTTCAAGGTCCATATACTTTCAAAATGAAAAATAACTACTCAGGCTGTTTTTCAGATCACTTAAAATACATCCCAACCTTCCACTTTTGCTCCATCCCCTCCCCATCTGCCTGTAAGTAGATTTAAAAACTAAAATCTTAAACATTTTAAGGTTGTTGGATATTCTCATTCCAAGTGCATGCTGTTTGGCAGGAACTATGTTAGGGAAAGACTTTCGTGCATATAATTCTAATTTCTTCTTCTACTTTTAATAAAAAATATAGGAGTACTGGTGCTCCCCATCACAATGTAGTAGTCCCCCTCTGTGTTTTGGTGGGACCTAAGTCTCTCTTGCAACTGCCAAGTTCTGTTCCACCACATTGACTGAGTGAAACTGCTGGGGGTACTGGGGTGCTGGGCAGTACTGCAAGCAGCCCCCTAGATTCATTTATAGCTCTTGCTCCTTTGTCCAGTATATGGTGCTACCCAAAGAGGGCTTTGGAACTGCCTCTAGCCAGCACTTTTTAGACTCTGAAGGTCATTTGCATGATCTCTTTGTTCTTGGGTCTCCTTTTCAGTAGCTTCTTAAGGAAACACTGAAGGTTGGACTTTCATGCTCATAGGTTGCTTGCTAGGTGTACTAGGGAAAGGGAGACGTCTTCAGAAAGTTCTCTCAATAACTTTTTTAGAGCCATGATCTGCTGTGAGCAAAAGATGTGTGAACTGGTAAAAATAAAGACCTATCTGACTAGGGAAATTAGGTCTCCATGTTCTGCAATCATAATTAAATCTAACCCAATGGTTGCATTTTCAGCAATGTCTGCAATGAGCTGGAGGGCTCAGCAGAGCTGGTTTGGTTTTATACCATATATTAGAATTGAGAGAGCATTCATTATTTTATCTGTAGAATACTGGCCTAAATAAATGGAAACTTTAAAATGTGTCTATAATACAAATCCTGTAGCGTAGCTAAGGCCACTGGTTGTGCCTCTTTCTTAGTTAGACATAAAACCTACTTAGAAATTCATTTTGTGCTTTAAAATGAGAAGATATTATTGATTTTTCACTCTTCTTCTGCAGAGCAAGTAAGTTCTGTTATTAGAGACAACCCGAGAACGACAATGGATGATTTTTCACATATTTTTAGTAAACTTTATTTTTGAGGGAGGAATACACAGCATCTAAACCACCTCCCTCTAAAGCCAGCAGAGTAGTCCTCTCACCCTGCAGGCCTGAGCAGGGACACAAACACACAGACCCTTAACTTATTTTTACTGTATCTATGAGCTGGCCCCATGCTTTGTGACCTTTTCAATGTAAATGAATTGGTGTCTTTCAAATCTGCTATTGTTCCTCCCAGTGTATCCAGAAAATTCACTTCTAATTTGGACCTTATGTTTGTCTGAAAACTAAAATACCTAGAAGGAAGGAGGAGAACTCCCACCTTTAACTGATTGCTCAGAAAACAAACTAACAACACTAACATTGTGTCAATGGCCATTTTTTTTTAAGAGGCTTAAGAATTTTAACTCAAATCCTCTAAACTGAAAAAGAAATACCTTGGTGTCAGGCTGAGATGGATTGATTCTAGGGGATTGGCACCTCTCTAGCACCAAGCACTTAAAATCTTAAACATTGAGATAAAATCCTCTATCAAAGGAGGAGTTTCTTCCAGTTGAGATGCAGACAAGAAATTGCTTAGGAAAGGGGCACCCAGTTTTGTCACCTTTAGCAGGGCTATAAAGAGCTCTGTGGTTTATCACAGCTCCCTAAATATTAGAAATGTGTTGATTTACTCTTAGAATGTGCAGAATGTGAGCCCAGAAAAAGTTGCTGCATTTAGACACCAGCAGTATGATGTGTGTTTGGCTCTAACCTTTGTGTGGATCATTAACTTGAGACTGCACATATCCTAAAGAAAGCAATCATTGCATTTATTTATTTTGCTTTGATAGGAAGGAGGAGGAACTCTAAACACAGAATCTTGCTCTGATGAACTTTGCTAGGAAAGCCTCCATGGGTTGCTAGCTCAAGTTTGGCTGGGAACTGGAATGAGACAGTTGTAACAATAATATCCATCACCATCCTGTATAAAGGAATGTGCTTGAGAACAGGGTTAGCGAATATGATATTTCCACGTTTCTACTAGAACTCAGTGGGAAATACAGGGCTGGCTGAGAGTATTTTCTGTTCAGCTACTCAATTTAGATCATGACTCCCATACATTGCAGTCACAAAACTATTCATCCAATTAAATCACAGTTATACTTTGCTGTCATTAAAACCACCAATTCTTTACACTGATTTGTCAAAATTTTATTTTTCAAAGAAATAAATGTTAAAGTCAAAGCACTTACTCTTTTTTGTAACAACTTCTTATCAAAATATCATTTGTAAGATCCTGGAGAAAACAAAGGTACTCTTCTTCTCTATACAAACAAATTGTCAGCATCTTTTTAAACATACACAGAATACAAATAAGGTTTACAATACCAACTAAAGAGGCAGTGGTTTTAGAGTAATTAAACAAAAGTGCTTAATCTATTTACTAGTCTTCATTTTTTACTAATCAGGCTTAAAAGTTTTTAAATGACTGGTTTTGATAATTCTGTTGATCAACTCTCAAAATATTCTAATCCGTAAATTTCATTAATCCAAAATATCTATGCCTTTTGTGAATAATCAGTTAAAAATGGTTCCAGTGAACAAAGTGTAGGTACCAGAAGATAATTTTAATATTGTTTATTTATTAATTAGTCTTAGCATATTTAGCTTGCCTATGGTAGGAGGGGTGGCATGACCCAGAAAAACTCTTTTGGCTTTCTGATCCCACATTTCCCAAGCAAGTAGCTGAATCCTTTACTCCCAATAAAATCCCTCTACTCACTGCATACAACCATTGGTAATAGGCTTTTGTGTCATGTTTTCAATTTTCCACTAGATTTCTACTTTAATGTTTTGATATGAAGCTTAGAAATAGTTAAAAGGAACAAACAAACATTTGATTTACACTTCTTCAAGTTGTAATCCTGGAGAAAGTGGCATTTCAGAATCATGGGTCCACAATTCGCGGTTCTCCTACAAAAATGAAAAGGAGAAAAAAGTAAATAATTTGTTTAATTATCTTTGTATTATCATTATTTATTTCCATTCAGAGTACCAGGGGAAATAATCTGATTCCACAATATATCAAAATCACAACTATATCACATTCCAGCTCATGTGAAATAAATGTCTTGGGTGTCAATCACTCATGTAAATAATTAACAAGTATTATTATTGGGTAGGTTCATGTTAGCAGAAGTGGAAATCAGCTTGTATAACCTGAGAGAAAGGAAGCAAATATAAAGAAAATCAGAATTTCTGTCAAAATTGAAAATCTTTACAGATTCCATACAAATACAACAGCATTTTATTTAGAAGGGCATGCAAAATACATTTGTGTTTTTGAAAGAGGACTTAGAAAATCAGATCAGGTCATCAAATAAAAGTAGGAGCTTCTCCAGCTAATGTTGTTAAATATTAGCTGGAGAAGCTAACATTTAACAAGCTAATATTTAACAGGAAGCTATTTGGTGGTTGGAACAAGGACTGAAATAGTACTATCATGCACAAGACTATCACATATCATGCCTGTGGTTCCTTGGTTGAGCTGTGTAGAAATTCAGCATGGCTTCTGTAAAGGGGCATGTGTGCCAAGGAATTATACAAAACTCCTCTATCATGCATGGCTTTGGCTATTGTTAAGCAACCCTTATTTTTTAAGTGCACTAAAATTTCCTAAATCAATCCACCATTCATCTTGAAAATCCAGATGACTAATGGAGTGCAACTTCCAGACAAAATCTTGCATGACATGTGACCATAGTCAGAGTGAATAGCACTTTGTCTGGAGATTTCTGGGCTCCAAGTTATTATTTGGATGGAATGAAAGGCTGTAAACCAACCAAAAAAGCAAGAGTTCAGTCAAGTGGGAAAGAACTCTGCTCTCAGAAGAGCAGATTTGTGTTGGGATACACTGTTTTCCACATCACAGTGTCTCATTTGTGTTTCTCAGAGACCAGTTACTTTAGCTGCTCCTGTTTTATTCACAGATGCCTGTTGACCCTATCTAGCCCTGCATGCTGGATTTCTCAATTAAAATCTTAGTCACTTCTCATAAGATAGTTGAATATTTTTGTTTTGCTCTTAACAAAGATTCCCTAAAGCCACTGACTCCATTATCCATTTCATTTCCACATAACCAGGACAACTTTTGTGTATGAGTAGTGTTTTCTGCCCTTTTTTCTTTGTAACTCGCTGGGTACACTAACCTCAACTGGCTGCTGAGAAAAGTGAGCAGAATGTGGTTTCATATGTGCAGCCTCTAAAAATCTGAAAGATTAAAAGCACAGTGAGAAACAGTTATGATTCAAATGATGTGTTTGAAAACAAAATTGTGTAACTTATAGCATTGATGTCAGCACCTGTGCAAGCCTTCTCTCTTTTTGTTGTTGATGCCTGCTGATTTAATTGATGGTCTGCCTGGGGAGGAGCTCCTTCTTCCAGAAGGAGGATTATAATACCTATATTTTACAAGAAAAGGTTGATGAGATGACTTCAAGATCCGAGGGTTAAAACACTGCTTCTTTTCTGTAAAGTAAATTGCATGTTTGTCAAGGAGGTCCCCAGAGTAGGTTTTATGAGCAGTGTTTTGAAATGCCTTCTTCCTGTTGTGGCTGCCCAAAGGCATGTGAGGCTGCAGAAGGGTGAAGCAGATGATCCGTGGGCACTAGGACTGTGAACTGGTGTGTGAGACAAAGCACATAGAGCAGTATTTGGGACAGCTTTTCTTGCAGCAGAAGCCAGCAGCAGAGTCCTTGAAGTGAACTTCTGACGTGATACGGAGAGGGGCTGCTCTCTCTTTGTCCTGGGATAGTTGCTCTGACCAGAAAGTGGGTGACCATTTTCCAACAGTGCCCAGTTGATCTGAAAGTTAAAGAACAAAACTGACAGAAAAATTACATGAGAATTCGCTACAGACACTATTTCTGACAAAGTAGCTCATACAGGAAGAATTTTAAGAAACTGTTTGCAAACTGGCTCAATTGGTTTTAAGAGGTGTAACTGGCTTGATCAGTTCTGGGAACCACAGTTGGTTGTTAGTTAGGAAAGCCATCCTAATTAACCAGTCCTTTACCTAGTTTCCTTTTATTTCTTTCTCTTTACTAAGCTTAGGTTTCTAATAACAAGTAGTCTTGGGAAATTACAGAAATCCCATTTTCCTTGCCAGGGCTGACAGAAGAAGAACAGGAGAATTTTTTTCTTACTTGGACATTGTGTATTATTGCCTATGGAACTGATGACTCAATGGCAGTCTCACAGTCCTCCTTCAATGGTATCTTCTGTTCTCTCTCCTTGTGTGCCTGTGCAGGTGTGAGCACGGCATCATCTCATGAGTTTGATGTCAAACAGAGCCACTGCTTTCCTCACAAATACCACGGGTGAAATTGTGATCTATTGCTATTGATCTCTCTATGAGAAAGATTTTACAAAACAAAATCATGCATGTTTGAACTGGTTTATATTTGTAAACAATATCATGGAAAATCTAGTGTTAAACACACTATGATTCTTAAATTATAGAAAGTCTTACAATCTAGTCTGCTGAGGAATTTCTGCTTAAGAGAGACACTGGACTATGGTAGGATAAAATGTTTTGCAAGAATTTGTTGAGGTGAGGTCTACTGGCAGAATCTGGTGAAGAACAAGTCTACTCACATGGCAGAATCTGGTGAAGAACAAGTCTACTCACATTAATATGGGGTTGTCCAGTTTCTGGTCTCTGGCAGAATATACAGAAATTGGATTAATTACTTTAGGGTCTTGGTTTTACCAATAAGTAATGATCTAAAATTCAGGGAACACCGTAAAACAACACAAAGTGTGGGAATGCACAGAAAAATATTGGAATTTCATTCTCTTGAAAATATGTTCTCTTGAACACATTTTAGTCACATACACACAGACATAACGTGGATACCTGTCACTGTAGGCCATGTAGTGACAGAAACAATTCAGTGGGAGGACAGGTGCCAGGTGGCAAAACTGAGAGTCAAATATTATCTCTGCTTGACTAGACTATAAAAAGCCACACTGAACAAACCTGCATGTAACTGCTGTGCCACAGGCACTCCCCACACCATAGAGCACAGCTAACTAAGGAGAAAATGGGCTTTTCCATGTGGCTCAATGCCACCTGTGTGACAGGTCTTATGCTGTCAGAACATCACATACCTTCTGCTGGTTTGAAGAAATACTTCTGCACTTGACTGGTGAGGCAGGAAGATCACATACAAGATCTTTCTTGTATTTCTTGAGGGTTTGAATTAGTCTGTCTCTTTTCTGCTGGTCCTTGTCTGTACATGTAAACATGAAAATACAGTCTGTTCCTGTTAAGTCAATGATCAGGTCATAGAGTATTGCTCTTCATTCTTATTTTTGGCCACTAAAGACTATTCTGTCTCCTCCTTTTAATGCCAAGTAGCAATCACAGAAGGCAATCATTTTACCTTTTACAGTTGGCTCTTGTTGCTTCTGTGCTCAGCACACATTTGAATTTGAAATCAGGGTGAGCCAGGACTCCTTTACATCACTCACACAGTCAGCAATGAGCTACTGGAGGGATAAGAGAGCATGGAAACAGTTTGATCCCACCCTGTGCATCCTTTCCCCTATCCTAGACAGAAGATGAGACAGGCCAAAACAGAAGAGCTGAGACAGTTGAGGAAGGATTCAAGTCTACGTACTAAGAGCTGGGTGACCAAAGTCAGGCTGCCACTGTGGTCTGTGCAGGCAGCAATCCCAACAAAGTCCTCATTCTGCACTGGTCAAACTCAGCCTGAGAAGAGTAGGGTGGCCCTTTTGTTAGTCCCTCACACACAAAATGAACAGAAACAGACTCAGCCCTTTGGTACTGGCACAGAAGCTGTGGATGGCCCAGTTCTGAAGTATCCAAGGCCAGGTTAGGTGAGGCTCTGAGCAACCTGATCTAATACAAGGTGTCCCTGCCAATGGCAGGGGGATTGGAACCAGATGATCTTTAAAACCTCTGTCAACCCAAACCATTTGATGATTCCATGACCTTCTGACCTTCCTGAAAATATGCAAGTGAGAGTAGAAATAAAAACACTTATTCTTATTGTTGCTATATTATAGAATTTAATATGTAATATATATTAAGTATTATAAAGTAATAATAAGAAAATACAGGGGTTGGAAGCAGATATGAGTTACCCAAGACTGTAAAAGCCCACAGGGGCATATTTATGTATAATGCAAAGTTTCTCAGAAATCTTTTGTCAGAACCTTACTTTTAACAATGCAAACAGGAATGATGCATGACCAAAATTTTCAACACTTTTTACCTGCTATGTTCCTTCCATGCAAAGCTCTGAGAGAAAGTATATGTTAATGGGCAACAACAGATTTCTTTTTGTAGAGGTATGTTTAAAAAATACCCTCCCCCCTCTCCAGTTCTAGCTGAAACTAGGGACTCACACAAAATATCCATAAAGTGGGGTTCACTGAGGTCCTGCGAGCTGCATATGACCTTTTGAGTTGAAAATGCAGCTCTGTCAGAATTTCCTCATCCTATGGAGCTCTGGCACATGGTAGCACATGCCAATACTGTCAGGCAGGCTAGCAAAGAAACGTGTTCTGCTCCCTCCCCTTTGGGTGCAGCTGCAGAGGCTACTTGAAGATATAATTCTAGAGAGCTGGAAAGGCTTCAGGAGGGCTGATGAAATGTGACTTCTGTAGTGTGATGATGCTTTGATTAATAATGACTTATTGCTGTCAAAATTCACAACTGGTTCATGATCAGTCCAGGGTCCCCTAACATTGCTACTGTGGCAAGAGACTAAAATTTGTCCTCACAATATGTTGCAATTTTTTTGCTAATGAGAAGCAACAGCTCCTCCTCTGAAGGGGTGTAATTGCAGGCCATCTCACTAATAATGTCACAGAATAACACCTGAAACCTGGTAAAGCAGCCCTTACTAAACATGGTTTTTTTGAAGGGGGAGATGCACCAGCCTGTATTTAGTATTGCAAATTTCTGAATTAATAGGAGAGTTACCAGGTGTTAGCCCTACAGTACTATTTCATTTGGAAAAGAAACAGCTGAATCTTATTTAAAAACAAAACACTTATATATGTCTCTAAATGGGTGGTTCCTCCAAAGTTTGTGAGCGGTCTTATATGGGGCACACCATCCCACAGTCTAAGATGGCCTCAAGGCTGTGTTTTTTCATTGAAAAAAACAGATTTCACTGACAGCTAAAACCAATATATAGTCTCCTGTGACATGTAATCTGGCTTTTCAGTCTTGCATAGACATGAATTCATAGCATCATCCTATTAAGAAAAACATGTTGACAATGCTAAATCCTATTTGGATGACTGGGAAGCAGGATTATACAACTCACTGGAACAAATAACAAAATGTACTTGCTCAATCGCGCTCATGCAGAGATTAATACCTTCCTCATTTATCTCGGTTTTCATGGGCCCAATCAAAGGAACCCCCCCATTCTGATTAAAGACTTTGCATTCTGCAGTCTTGTGAAAAATAGCAGGCAAGGCAGCTTGTGTGGTGTCTGTGCAACAGTACCACCAGTCAGGGTACCAGGTTTCTTTCAGGACTGTGCCAATGGCTTGGGAGGCCTCAGGAAAAAATGACATCTGTGTCACTCCTCCCTTCTGTCTGGGCACAGGTGAGGCAGGACAACTGAGCCTTCAGCAAGCCTTGCCAAGGACAAGAAAATAGAATGTTCCAGGTCAAAGAACAACAGGTTTTAAACAGCTTTTGTCTAGTATTTCACTGATATTTTGACTATAAATATGGGTTATAAACACGCCACATGGCAGCAAGCCTATTTAAATACATCCTATTCCAGTGCACTATAGTTTTATGTTTTGAGGAGTTAGCAAAAGCTCCTGGGCAGAAAGTCTCATAGCAACTCTCCCTCCCCTTTCCTGGTAGTTCCATGTGCTGGGTTTTGTATGTGCCACAGCCAGGTGAGGCTGACTGAGGGGTCCTGCAGCAGATCCTGGTTTGCTGACATGTCTGCTAAGGGATTTACTTGCCTAAACACTTTCCAGCCCTGCTCTCCAGTTTCTCTATAGGAGAAAACAACCACCTGCCCATTATGCCTGTCTTCAAATGCTTTTTAAAAACAGCAGTGACCAGGAAGAAAATAGAAAATAGCATGAAAACTTTGCATGATGCTTGTTTTTGTTTTTTTGTTTTTTTGGTTTTTTTTGTTTGGTTTTTTTTTTTTGTTTGTTTGTTTTTTTGGNGAAGAGCAAAAATTAGCCTTCCCTTGCCTTCTGATCTCATGTCTTAACTGAAGAGTTTAAGAACTGGCTGAACTGCTTCCCAGGGAATAAAATCATGTAGTGTGGCCAGTTCAGGAGTTAGGCAAATGTATTCAACAGCCTTGCTCTTAAGCTCATTTGCTTGTTAATTTATTGTCCTGCCTACTGTGGCAGGCATTAATTTATCAGTGCTAGAGTACAATTTCACTGGTACTTGTACTGGTATCTATGCTTGTCAATGTGACAAAAGTAGAGAAAATAAAAGGGATTTGGTTGTAATCTGGTCCCTGTAAACCACAGGAAGATCAGATGCTCTAGCTCCCACTCTGTTTTCCTGGCAGTTCTTGTTGCTTGCTGTTTGATAAAACACCTTTTCTGTCCTTTGCTGCTGTGTGGAAGTCCTGTGTACACAATGAGTGGGCACTAACTTACCCGATATAGTAGAAGCAGCTTAGCTGATAATATTGGTTGATTTCAAGGAAACAAAATAAATCTGGGTGGGTTTTTTTTTTTTTTAAATCCAGTGCCTTTTAAGTCTACTTATCTTTATCTTACATAGGAATAAGGGTTGTTAAACACCTTAGACTGCATTCACAACTGCCTCCTAAAAGAGAAGGTTATTTTTGGGTCTAAGGCAGAACATTATGACCCAAGTATGAACATGGGATATTAAACCAGAAGAGGCTTCCCTGAAGTTGTTTATTGGATGTTACAAAACTCAGTGATTATAGTTAGAAATAGAATCCACACCTTGGCTCATGCCTTCATTCTTGACTCAGAGTGGGAGTTCTTGTTTAAAGCCTACCAAGAATTTTAAAACAGTTAGCTGATGTTTAATTCCTGATGACTTTTGAAACAACAAGGACGTTTCAAAGGATTGTGGGGAAAGGAGAAAAGCAAAAGTGGTAAATGAACTCCAGGCTAGCATCAGTCCTGAGCATAACAACTGAAAGGCTGTTACAAGACTCATTTGAAGTAAGTAATGTGAGCAGCACCAGTCAAAAAGGTTAAACACAGAACCATGCTAACTAGATAAGAAAAAAAGAGATTTTGATTGTGGTTGCATGAGATAAAGGTATTTGTTTAAAAGACTTCTGTAAGCTCCCTGGCTTTGTTCTGTATGTTCTGCATGGCATTTTGACTAAGAAATTAGGGCAAAATTACAGGTCTTCACAAAATGGTGTATTGGGAAATCTGAAAATGTAATTAGCAGGTGTTTCTAAAGCAAGGATCACTTTTGATATTGTAATATTAAATTATTTCTTTCATTTATCTGGGAGAAAACATAAAAACATTTCTCATAAAGCTTGAATAACTACAGTTTGGGAACTCATGAATAATAAAGGGATGATTTACTGTAACAAAGTGATGTGCATTGCTCAGATGTAGGGAAGCAGCATACTTTTCAGCATGGATAATGGAACATCTCCACTGTGAAAAGGCAGGCTCTTACCTAAAGAAGGAGAGTCTTATCTGGGAATCAATGTCACTAAGAAAACATCCATATCTTCTTCTAGACAAAGAGCTACCTGTAATTTCCCACAGCAACAGTGGAGCCAAAATTAGTGTAATACCATTGTCCATAAAGAGTGGAAACCTCAAGTGTAAGTACAGGAAGCCTTTACTTCTTCTTTCTCAACAGTTGTTGCTAGAATTATACATCTTATTTTAAAAACTGACTACTCAAGAAGCATTTACAAATTGGGAAGGATACAGAGAAGATCCATAAGTACGATGAACTCTGAAAAACACTCTCCAAAGAGTCAGATTTAAGGAGCTGAATGTATTTAATTGTGCAAAAAGATGGTTAAGAAGTAACTTTATTCCTGCTTAGGACTACCTATAAACAGAACAGAAATTAAACAATACAAATGCATCCTAAAGGAGAGGTATATGTTCCTCATTGCAGGGTAAGTTAGTATTTGGAACACTTTAATGAGAAGTGGGATGTAAATAAACAAGGTTTGGACATCTGAACCCTTTCCACAACTTTCAGAAATAGCAGTGAATGCAGAGAAGACTTAGGGAAAAAACAGGCTATATAACCACAGCAGTTTATTCTTGCTGTGTTTGTGAAACTCAGAGATATGTGTCACTCATCACAGATTACCTATCAACTTCTCCAAAACCTCATTTTTTCTCAATTTTTGCAGCTGTTTTTAATTGATGTAATATTAGATTTTTGGCCAGTGCAGTACACAGGGTTACAGGGAGAGTTACTCATGAAGTTCACATCTATAGGCCAGGTGCTGTAGTCTGCACTGCTAACAGTTTGTCTGGTGGGGGAACTGTTTATTTTTGCATTTCAGTGCAAAGACCATGTATTCCACAGAAACCACAGTGGTAAATGAGGCTCATAAACTTAGATTTGATTTCAGAGGCTCTTTTCTATGCTAGCTGTCCTTACAAAAAGTCTGTGTTGGCACATTAAGCTACAGGACATGGGTGTTTTTTAAGCCCCAAGGTTTGGTTCAGCATGATTTGTTTTTGAGCAATATTTAAATGCTGCAATGCTATCAGATGAGTAGATAACAACAATTTTAAAGGGGAGGAAACACCTCTAAACCCCAGATAAAGCAAGAAAACATTTCTAAGTGACACTGCCTGTTCTTTGCCACGTTGTTTGCTAAGGACGTGCCAAATTCTGCACCTTTTACTACTGTGAGTGCTCATGTTGACATTATCAGGAATTTCCCCAGGAGGAAGGCAAAAAGTAATCAGCTTTCCCCTTTGGCAGCAAAAGGCGAAGTCAGTGCGCAATGGCTGTGACAAGACTCCTGTTCTCTACATCCTCCAACAGCTCCCAGTGCACTCTTCCTCCCTTTTTAAAAGCACCCCTTTCAACAGCACAGACTCTGAAATTGATGGGAAGGATGGTTTGGTGATTAAAACACTATAGTAGGATTTGGAAAACTATCCCTTAATTCCCAGCTCCAGAGTGATCACAGGTATGTTAATTAATCTCTGGTGTCTTAATTTGTTCCCTGTAAATGAGGATGATAACACTCATCTACTCTGCTCCAGCTGGTGCATCATTTTGGGCAGCTGCTCCCAGAAGATCATCTTGGAATGTGCAGTAGTACTGTGAAGGAGCTCAGATCCTAAATGGAGTTGCCTGCATAGTGTAGGATTCACAGTGTGACAAGAATTTATGAACTAGACAAGCTGTTTAATCATGGATAACAGCTGAATGACACAGTAGTCATACACTTGATAGTCCCTTCATTGCAGCTCTCTTGTGAGGGTGGTATATATATTTATTTTTTACAGACTACAGAACTTTTTATTATAAGCCAGCTCACTAGCATTCCATAAACCTGCAATGGTAAAAAATTGATGTTTGCCTATATAAACACATTAATTTTCACTGATTGCCAAATGATTTGTTCAATTGCCCAAGATTAATGAAAACTGAGCTTCCTCATCCGTAAGGATAAAATTATGTTTATATAATTGACTGTATAGTCTGTTCACAGAAACTGTGGAGAAAATTCTGGAATTTTGTACGTCTTTGAACTGTCAGGAGAAACAGCTTGTTCTTTTTCACAGTTGTTATGGGCTTGAAAATCACAAAGCAACTTCCTTTTCAACTGGCTAAAACCTGAATGGAAATTGTTATTTTAACTAATTTCTGTCTCATGCAGAGAATTATAAAGGGAAAAACACAGATTATAAAAAGACCAGTATGTGCCACATCTAGCCACTTAAATATTCTGCTGGTACATGGAAAAAGAAAATTCCTCTTAAAAAAAGCCATTATTCCTTTTTCCAATTACTGAAGCATATGTTTCTGTACACTTTTTTTTTGTGTTTGGGTTTCATATTTATAAAAATGAGTCACAGCATATGAAGAAATTATATGATCAACACTTCCCAAAAGGTGAACAAGAAACAGTCACATGGATTTGTGTACTTACATAAAATATTATTTACAATTCCTTTTGGGTAAATGTATATCCTGTACTCTTAATAGTCCAGGGAATTATGTAAAACACACAGTGGTCTGAGAAGGTCATCTTGCCATCACTGATAGTTGACCTTGGTTTGGTAATCAAACTAGCTCAACGGAGAGGAGAAGGAATGTCTTTGTCTTAAGACCAAGGTTGTGGACACCTGAAAGTGTGTTCAGAGAGGCAGATTTATCTTGGGTCTTCCTTCAGGAGATTCTTTAGCTTGGTGGAGTGACCTGACCACTTCCTAGCATGCCTTCTCCATGCTGGTGTGTGTGTTTTGCTCGACTGATACCCAGTACTCTCCTAATGGAAGCAGAGCAGATACTGCAAATCTAGGATAAAAAAAATACATGAGAGCAGCCCTTGGTGGACACACTCTCATTCCTGGAAGGGGAGAATAGGAGGAGAATTAGGGTAGGGTACCTCAGGCCACTGCACTTCGCTGTATTGGTGGACTTGGGGAGTCAAAGGGCTGAGCTCTAGCAAGAGATTTTCAGAACTGCAGGATTAACTAACGATTTGGGTGGCTCATTCTCCTGTATGAGTTGTGGGTTACCTTTACGGATCTCCTGTTTAGGGCTGCTTTGATTAATCTTTCATGAGTGTTTTTTCCTAGTTTTCTGCCAGCTCATCTGGGACAGCGTCATATGTACATCAGCCAAGGTTTCTTCTCCCCTTACTGAGCTGATCGGCCTCAGGAGATCTGACTCAAATTTGGACTCTGTGAATCTGCGACAGAACATCATTGTAACATGGAAATGATGGTTAGAAGAGACTTTTAGAGCTGTCTTATGCTTTCAAGGTCCAAAAATGTTATTCAACTCCTTAATATTAATTGTGAAGCATTAATCCCTAATAACTGAGAAATTTAAAGGACGTTCTGGTTGCCACAGCTAAGTTTAAGTCTCAGGCTCAGAGCCATATACATAAATAAAGCACTAATTTCAAACAAAATTACACTGACTTTTCTCCTTTGTTCAGATAGAAACAATGCCTCATAACATTTTTTTTTGCCCCAGAACTTTCACATTTCCATTGGAACATGAATTCTTCTTTTTGATCCCTGAGACACTCTTCTGAAACCTTGTAACTGGTGCCTTCAGCAGCACACCTTATCCTCTCTCCATACTCATTAGATGTTCTTTCTAGGAAGTGTGCCTTCTGCTGAGAGTAAGAAATGTAAACATCCTCCTACACAGATACTTGGAATGGCCAAGGAATTCCTGTTTTCACAGTACTTTCATAAATCATGCTGTTCTCATGACTCTTAAAACACCTCTGTATAATTTTATCTCCACAAGAGCACTTGTGATGATGAACTGTATCTCTCATATCCCTGATCTCTGCTGCGTCTCCAGCTAATATACTTATTCTTAAGGCATGGGACAGACACATGTTTTTCCATGCTTTAAGGGAAGCTGAAAAATGGCCAGTGATTTTTAGCATAAGAACATTGGAGATGCAGTTTTACAGCCACAACAAAGCCAGCTCTGTGTTGGAGAGCAGTGACTGCTCAGGAAGCTTTATCTTAACTGTTTCTCCCTAACTTTTGTCATAAGTTTGTGCAATTTCAAGGGCATTTTGGATGTTAATTTAACATTAAAGAGACACAACTATTATTTCACTATTATTTTATCCAGTGATACAAATTGTGGGGATAGTTCAAAGCTTTACCAGAGGAGGTTCAGACTGGACATCAAGAAGAATTTCTTTCTCAAGAGGGTGGTCAAACACTGGAACAGACTTCCCAGAGAGGTGGTTGATGCCTCAAACACATCAGTGTTTAAGAGGCATTTGAATAATCTCTTATTAGCAGCTTTTAACTTTTGGTCAGCCCTGCATTGGTCAGGCAGTTGGACTGGATGATCATTGTAGGTCCCTTCCACCTGAATATTCTATTCTAGTCTAGTCTATTTTTTTCTATTCTACTCTATTCTATTCTATTCTATTCTATTCTATTCTATTCTATTCTATTCTCACAAATTGATGAAAGTTGGCACTTGCTATTCTTTACACACCATACTTAATGGTCATTAGAAGAATTTTTTATGTGAAAAAATATCAGCTAATTCAATGGCACTCTTACCCACCGCAACATTATTAGCTTCATGAAATCTAGAAGTGCAGAAAGCCCAATGAAGCAAAAAATTTAAAACAGTGTCCTTCTGAAGCTTAGAACTGGAAATCCAAAATATACCTGAACACATTCGGGAGAAAGTCCTATCCACTGCACATCTCTCACTTTGTACAGTTCTGAATCCACAGTGCAACACTACAGATACCTTGTGAAATGGTGCAGTTTATTTATAGGAAATATTAGCAAATTCTTTACAGTGTTTTTTCTGTTGTGCATTTATTCTCAAAAATGAAACAAATCTTGTACTCTGTATTTTCTTCTGGCTTCTCAGAACTAATCTTTGTAGCTGTTTCAGTCTTTCTCTTTAGTTTTACAGATTTTTGTATGTCTCCATCACTACCAAGTGACCTGATTTTTCTTTTCAGCCTATCACTGCAATGTGTGGTATCCAACACAGATCAACACATTTGGAAAAATCCAACACAGTTCCAGTTCACACATTTGGAAAACAAGGTTATATCTAACTGAGTGTATGGACTGAGAACAGATAAGAAAATATATGGCTTCAGAATGTGTACCTGTCAAAGTTCTAATAAATGTCAAGGTTTTAAAAGCACTCCACATTTAGTAACTAGCAAAAGTAATAGTGGGAGATGGTTGTGGGAGAAAATCATACATGAAAAGAAAAAAAATGCTGTAATCTTGTACTAAGCAGAAAATTAGTTTTGTCCTTCCATTATTCTAGTAGGCTGGCAAAACAGACTTAATTTATTTTGTTTATGCAAATGACATTTGATTATGCAAATAATAAACAGAAGCCTATTTTTGTAGGCATAAGGTAATGATTTGCACATCAACCCCAAAAGCAGCAACTGTACCTCCATTGTGCTACTGCCCTACTTAACACTTCAGAACACAGAAGTTCTGATGCACATTTTCATTGTGACTTCTAAATTTTGAGTTTTATTCCTTGAGGGATAAAATTTCTTTTGGTGAGGCAGACATTTCTGAAGCTAACCTGTCAGAAAAAAAAGACTTACTCATATATAGTATCTTTATGTGAAGACAAATATTGAATGACAGAGGTGATTTGCATTTCCCCAGTGGGCTACTGACAAACATTACATTGGGTCCTCACTTTCACTGACTGGGAGTATCACATTGTGGCTCCTGTGACCATCAGACACCTTGTACTCAGTGTGGGCTTCTAAATTAACAAAAACTGCACAAACCAATTTGATTCTGCTTAGTTCTGTAAGATGAATATCTTCCTAAGAAAGCATTTTAAAAAACATAGATAATGTTTACCTCTGATACTTCATCTAGGAACACTTGTTGCTGTGGCAAACCCAGCTGAACAAACTCTCTGTCCTCTTGATATTCTCAAGGAGGTGAGATTCTACTCCTCATGCACTTCTATGTCAGGATCACCTCTCTGTCAAACTAATGTTCTCAGAAAACTTTCCGTGGCATTTCTTTCTATTATTAGAGCACTGTTCAATCACTATTAAAGGGATTAATATAAAATAATAATCTTAAGATTATTATATAAGACAGCTCTGGGGAAAAAAAAAGGAAAACACTGCTGAGCATGAGGAGTTAAAAAACAAAGTTAAGGAAGTTTTGATTGTAATGTGTTATGATCTTGAACTTGTTCTCTTGCTCTTGTCTAATGAGGATCTCATATGATACATTTTTCTGACTCTTTGTGGACAAGGGTTATGTTTGCCTTCTTGACTTGTGTGTATCTTGCTGGGACAACTGCATCTCACCATTGCCTCCGAGCTATCTTTGCTTCCGAGTGCGTTATGCCCTGCTCAGAGCAACGGCCCTCTGCAGGGCTTGGTTCCCACTGATTCCCACTATGCATGCACTGTGGAAAAGCTGGAGCTTCCATTTTCCCAGCTTTTTGAATTTCATTTTAAAACAGATGGTGTCTATGTAGGAAGTGTGTGTCCTGCCTTGTATGTAACTATCAGAGAAAGATAAGATAGAATAGATATAAGAAGAATATGCCTCACAACCTGGTGAATGAGGGTAACCAAACTCATTCCAAAGTGAAGGCTGTTGTTTCCAGGGAAATGTATGAACGGGTTCCTTTTCATCAATCTTCCTTCCTATCAAAAAGGGAAGGGTAGGAGACACTCTGCCTTGACATTGGATCCTGCAGGCTTCAGCCAAGAGGTGGCGTTAAGGTGCAGCGCAACGTTCTCTTACCAAAGCCCCATTTATTCCTCAAAACCTGTTTCAGCGGTCGTGTGCCCGATGTCCACAGACACACGGAGCAGCTAGGGGAATGAAAAACGCAGCGTGGAATAGCAAGGAATTCAGAGGGCCAGTGGCCTGAATTTGGACTGGAAAACTACAGCAATTTATGACTCCAACAGCCTTGCTTGCAGTAGGTGTTTCAGCAAGTCCCACACTCTGCAGGTTAGCTTGTATCTGCGCAAACAGGAACCAGGTGCTGGATACAATTAAGTTAGATACTAGATTAGATACCAGATACTATTATCGTAACCCTGAGGATGCATATTTTCGGCACATATATGCCTTTTCAGAACACCTTTATCATAAATGAAGACAAGTGTTTCCAAACCAAACAGATGGAGGCAGACCTATTTTCAAAACAAACCGAAATAAAACTACTCACATTTAACACTAGTATGCAAACTCTTTGGTGCAGATGAATCAACAGCAGCTGTATTAACAAAAAGTAGGTTCAGTCCAATGAAACATATAAACTGATATCACAAATAATCACACCAAAACGGGTAGAGATGAAACTGATAATCTTAAGGTTTTGAATTCCCTATGGGAATATAGTACCAGACTGCATAATATTAGCATTATTAATAAATAATGCAGATCTACTGACCACCAAATCCTAATTTTTCCCTACTGATGAATACCATTTTCTTCTGTTATCTTTGTCCTTGATCAGTTCTCAAAATCTGGTATAGATTAAATGCTGTGAAATTGGTTGAGTTAGACCAAGTACAGCTGCAGTGATACTATTTGAGGATTTGACCCCTTGTGTCTATCTGCATAAAAGCATAAGTACCTCATCAGTGCTGTTACTGGTTCAGTATCAAATCTGGATCTGATTTTTGTGGCTTTCACCCATGTCTATCTACATATAGAAGTTAGGGCCGGTATGGCTACATTTATTAACCTTCATTTTAATTTACAATTTTAAAAAAGCTGTACTAATCTTATATTGGCATTTACTGCTACCCAGAAAGTTTATGTTTCATGGATGAGTATGCAGCTGCTATCAGATAGGGGAAACTGCCAACTGATGCTCCAAGATGTGATTCAAGATATCCCGAGGCTCAAGGTCATCAGTTTCTCATCGTCTTCATAGCAAAAGGAGCTATTTCATTGCACAATTACAGACAGTTTTGAACACCACATTTTCTGTTATGTGGTAATTTGGTTTTCATTGTAAAAGATTAAATGGAGTAAGCTTCGAGGAATCAAGCATTCCTCAGCCTTCATTAAGTCCTGTGTCCACACAGGAGATGTTAAGGGTGGTAATGGAGCTCTATGTCAGATTGCATATCCCTGGATATAACTGAGGTACATGAGGGAATAGTATTTTTGACTGTAGAGGGAAAAGCAATCTCCTAGAAGCTCAATATTCCAGTTGCATTTGAAGGACACTGACTTAATTTCCATCTTTTACTTTTGTGATTACTGCCAAATGTCAAAGCAAATTGTAGTTTGTACAAGTGCTCAAACATTTTAGACACATGGGGCTGGCCACTGGCTGGAGTGAAGCCAAACAAGTCGTAGTTTAAAAAGCAGATGCATTTCAAAATGTTGGAGAATATTTGGAAGGAGAAGGCCTTTATACCCTGACCAGATTTTTCAGAGGCACAAAATTCTATCATCTCTTGTAAAGCTGTACAGAGCAGGTGGCAAATCAGCATTTCACAGCATCAGGTATGTACAGAAGAGAACTTTGATATCCTTGCAATATTGCAGTTTTTGATATGTATGCAAAAGTTAGTTCTACAAGGAAAATCTGTGTGATTGATGAAGCACTATAAAAAGTAAAATAAGTGTTTTTAAGATTAAAGGTTCCAAATCTGACTTTTGAGGACTGTAAATTCAGATTGTGAAACACCTAAGAATTAGAAATTCTAGCCACTGGAAATTTTGATTAGCACCTACTGTGAGGAGCTCTTTCCAGATTGACTGAATTCTACTGCAGAGGAGCAGGACTGACATTTGAAGAAAGAATTGAAACCTGCTTGGGAACAAAGCACTTGGCTCCTTTTATACTAAGAATATCTTTTGTGTAGTTTCTTCTGAGCTGTAAGAATGTAATTGACAAAAAGACTGCAAAACACCTCTGTTACTTTCCTTTTATTTTTTGACCTTCACTCCCTCATTTATACTTCACCAACTGAGAATAAAATTTCAATTATATATGGCAGTGTTTGCTGCTCTTAATTAGTCCTGATGCTTCTGTATATTTATAAGTAAAGCCCTAGGATGGGAATTCTACAGTTCCTAGAGTTCACTGTTTCTGTGACATTAGCCATGAAAAAGTGAAAGTCACTTATGTACGAAAGTACACAGCAGCAATCCAGCTTCCACCTCCTAATATGAGTGGGATGGTCATGAACTGTAGCATGGTGGAGGTCATGAAACTTTCCAAGAGTGATTCCGACACCACAATGAAAAGATGCACTGTATTTGAGCAAGGCAGTTTAAGGTAAAGATTTTGGCGCTGCAAATTTACAAAAGGATTGGTCTCCTGGCAAAAAAACCCCACAGCAGCAATCTCATTTATTGTTCAACAGTTCTGTGTTATTATAAAGCTTACTGCATGTGATCAGTGAATTTTTTGGTCAGAAAGCCTTTGGAGCCCAAGGGCTGGAAGTCTTGCAGGAACCTAATTACATCTACGGCCATTCAACTCCACCTGTTTCATCTGCACCTGAAGCACCTGGAAGTTTACACAGCTCCAGACAATTGACAGAGGACATTTTTTTAAAATTCTGAGTTTTCTTTCTAGTCGTTTGTGGCTATTTGCAGTAGGGAGAGCATCTGAAGAGCCCGCAGGAACACGACTACATGTGGTTAGTGGAACTTCCCTCTAGGTTACCTAGGACTGATACTGTAACTTTCTAAACATCGAAAGCTGCAACCCCACTGTTACTCTTCAGTGGTTTCTCCCAGTTAAACAAATACCTGCCCTAGTTCTCATTTTACTTTTCCTGTTAGCCCATATACACCTAAACAGAAAGTATGAGTAAAATAATACAGGGGAATTAGATAATATTCCTCTTCCTCAAATGAACTTGTCATTTCGTGGAACAGTTTCTCGCCACAGACTTTACATCTTTCAACAGTCAGAATTCTCCCAAGCTTCTCCCAAGACAAGGTTACAGTTCCAATTGAGTGTTCTACATGTCTCTTAGGGCACATCATTTTATGCCTCACTTTTAAATCCTCCTACTCCTGTTGAGTTAGTGACAGAGAGAGGGAGGAAAGAAAGGGGAAGAAATTCAGCAGCCAGCCAAAAATAAGAGCAACCAACATATCCTTGACTTTGATTTCACCTTTTACCTCCATAGATATTGTCATAACTAAAGACTGTACACACCTTCAGCAGACATCAATTTCTTGAAATGAGCAGCCATGTGGTCTTGAATGAAGTACTGATTGGAGAGCTTGCAGGAAGGTCCAGGAGAAAAAGCTGCGAGAGGAAAAAATCTAAGTTTATTCAGTGGAACAAGCAATGTAATAATAGTTCTGTAAATACTGTAATATTTATCCTCTCCTGCTTGCAATAACATCAAGTCAGTATTCATTCTTTTATTTCAAAAAGTAAGAATAGCACAGAATGTAACATGAACATGTGGCAGATTACTCCCAGTTTCCATGTTTTTGAGTACCTGAGAATTATGGCTTGCAATAAGTAATGCATGAGCCTTTGATATTGTTGAACTCTGGAGAATAACAGAGGATCTCACTGTGTAATATCCGATAAAATAAAAAGCATTTGCCTTCTGAAAGATTTAATACTAGAGAATATTAAGTATCAGTAGAGAACATTAATACTATTATTAATGCTAATAGTGTTATTAGATAATATTACAAACTACTGAAAAATGCACGTTGATATCTCACCTCTTGGTAATACCAGACCTAACTTGAGCACTCTGTAGTTAGGTAAATGGACTGAATACAGACAAGGAGAGAAGTAGGACCAGAAGAGGAACCAGATCATGGAACTGAATTGTGTTACACACAGACTGATCACGACACCCCTCTGAATCTCTAATACGCCAGACTGCCCAGATTCAGAAAAATTTGTCTCTGTTTCTGACCTAAGTTCATTAACCCAGAAAAAGAAGTTAAGAAGCAGATAAGCATTTACTCGTAATTTTTAACCTGTCAGTGTGGCTAAGATAGTTCATTTTCTTTCAGTCTGCTTCCAAACAAAAAAATTATGTCTTTCTCAAAACCCTCTAAATTCCTGACAGGATTTGTAGATGGAAAGTTATGAGCACATAGTATTAAAAAATCAACAGAATACTGGAGATCAGAAACCTAATGTGTCTGACTTTCCATCTACAGACCCAGAATGACCCTTACACTGATGATAATCAGCCCATCCAACTCTATCCAGATTTGGTTTTCTGAGCCAACAAAATAAACGATTGTTTCATTGTTCATGTCCCCAATGTACAATTTAAGCTAATAACTTTGTTTCATAGCTTTTATTGTGTTTTGAAAGAATAGGAGACCTCGGGTTGAGAGTCTGGGAATCAATCCTTCTAATCTCAGTTTGGCCGCATCCTTGCTGTGTTGCTTTTTCTTATCTCTTGCCTACCAAAGTGAGCCAGTGATACAAACTGCTTTTCACTGCCAAGGAGCTTGAATAAATTCAATTTATGGTGTCATCTTTTGAACAAGCACCATAAGAAAAAGCAGGACAGGACACCTGATGCTGTATTTGTTGCTTCACTCAGTATTATTCCCTGAGGTATTCCTGCAAGTGACTCTAAGTCTACCAGAAGAGAATTGACATGAAGGCTTGATTTCAACAGCTGGCCCAGGAGCAGCAGCACATCCCAACACGACCAGCTGAAGAAAGGTGTGGCAACAACTCTCTGGCCACAGAGAGCAACACATAACTTTCCCAGGCATTTCTGGGGAAGGCAATGAGAATATCAGAAAAAGAATGAAAAACAATTCTTATCTTCACTTACTGCACCTGTTATTGTGAACATATGGAATGTGTTCTAGAAATTTGTTTACCAAAGAGTAATTTCTTAATTAGCCAATAGTGGTAGTGTTTGGATTGGAGGACCAATTCAGTCCAAGTGTATCGTAACTGTCTATAAAAGCAATGAGTTTCTTAATAATGATATATATGATAAAGAGATATCTTTATCTCTTCTGTGAATCATAGAATCAATGCCAATTATTACAAGTTTAAGGACACCTCGCAATGACAGAAAGGTGCTGTTCAGCTCCAGGGCCACCCATTCTGATTGTGCATGGAACACACAGGCACAGCCAGAGTAGTTCCACCAGCACATAAGCAGGTGCAGAGACATCAGCAGAAGTGCTGACTCCATGTTTACTATGAAGAATGGAGAACTTGGTGCAGCATTCTGGGAAAACTGCATTTACCTCTTGTCTCAATTAAATTGAGCATGATAGTACAGGCACCACAATGGAATCTGATGCCTGAAGCAGACAAATACAAAGCTGAAAAACTTTCTAATCATGAGCCTTTACATGTCCAATTTTATTCAGGGAAACCATTCATGGGTGTCAATGCCATAATAAAGAAATAAAATAGTTTAAATCAGTATTATTCTGTTTTGAAGCTAGAGACCTGTAGTTATTCACTGCAAAACTTCTAAAAATAATTGTTTTTCATTAATTTTGCCAGCTGTGCTGTACGCTCCTGCTGGCAAAAACAACTGGAACAAGCTCTTCAGTAACAACCAGCACCTTGCTGGTTTAAAATGGGGTGGCTCTCCTGAGTTCAAGGAATGGCAAAGCCCTAAATCACGGCAGCTAGAAGCTCTTGTAACTAAGGGAAAGAAAAAAGTATTTTGGTAAATGCACCAAAACTTCCCCTGATTGGCAGTGACAAGCTGATTTCAATATATTCAGTGAAAAAGCATGGCAGAAGAACAAAGTGATAATCTAAAAAATAGCCAAAGATTAAAAAGGGAGGGAAAATCCATTTATAAAAAGAACATTCTTCTCAAAATGAATAACTGCCCCAAATTTGAAATGCTATAGATATACAAGGCAGTAGTAGTTTAATCTAATTTTTGTCTTTCATAAAATCTAACTCTATGCTGTGTCCAGAAAATGACTGACATTGTGCAATAAGCGACATTGTGGTTATTCCTATGCAAGGAAAGGAAAAAAAAGCAAATTCCTTCCTTCACCAGAGACTTTCTGTTGAACTTTGGCAAGTTATTCTGTGTTTTTGTGTCTCAATCTCTCTGAAGAGAGGACATGAAAAAGCACATCCCTTTCTCAAAGAAAAGGCTTTAAGGGTAAAAATAATGAAATGAGGAGACTTAGGGGGTGTTCAACTAAGTATTTCCCACCGTTACAGGGGGCCATCTTATTCGAGCTCACTGGAAAGTTTACACTTTCAAACAATTTTTTCTTATGTTGTCTTTGAGCAACTTCAGATTGAAGGAAATGAGAAATTGAAATCCACTGGGAATTTTAAGTAGCCCTGTTAAGAGGCTCTGTTGATGGTGCAAACACACGTCAAGTCAAATTGAAACAGCCCTTTTGTGCGCTGTAAAGACAGGCAATGTTCTTAAGCCCATTTTTGAACAGAATCCAAGTTCTGTATTTTCTGCTGCCTTACACAGATCTCATTTGCTGCAACATTCAGCAAATTGCTTGATCCAAGTTTTCAGGGTTTGAGAGTTTCAACATTTTCTATATATGAACATGGATCTATCTACAGAAAGTTGCCTGCTTTTGGAAATCTTTCCAAAGTCAGAGGACTATTATACTTACAATACATTTATATTTTGTTTCTACATATGAGGAAAGATCTCCAGGAAACCAGGACCCAAGAACGAATAATAAAGAACAGTGACAAGCCTCTCAACAGTGAGGCTTTTTTTTTTCCAACTTTATAATGACTTTCCTAGCAATTTATTAGAGTCCTGAATGTGTACTTGTGTGATGACTAATTTACCTAGTTGCCACTGATTGAATTGCAAGAGATTACCTCTGCAGATCATGTCTGGAGAATATATCATGTCTAGATGTATAATGTCATACCATAAATCCAGTCGTAACAGTATTAAAGTTTGACTGATACACAATGACAGTGATAAAACATGTCTTTTCCATGTAGTTGAAAACCAAAAATAGGCTTCTGAAAAACACAGGAGGTGACTTTGCTTCTCACCAGACTGCTGATTCAAAGCCACTGCTTTTTTTGCTTCTTACTGGGGTAAATATCTGTTCTCTGTAACATGTCAATTATTTTACTCTTTAAAGACTAATATAACTGCAGACCTGCTATACTGAAAAGAGTTTATACCACTGCTAACTGTTAATTCCTACAAGTGGGAATATGGACTTGGAGAAGGAACAGCAGAGTGGAGTGGAACAGCATTTCTGAGAAGGGAAGTTTAAGGGAGAACAGCTTTCCAGCAGTTCTTCCATGGGTGCTTGGCAAATATCTGAACAGGAATGCTGTTTGTCTAAATTAAACAGTGAGATATAGAGCATATACTAGAAGGACTTATCTACATTATTTCAATAATAAAATATGTGTTTTTAATGGTGTCATAATATTTAAGCTGTTATTCCAAAATTGGAGCATTTAGTCACTTTTCAAGTAATAATGTGAATACTTACGGCTACTTTTGAGACTCATGTGTCTTCTGAAAGGTCCCATCAAGGAGTATGTAGGCACCGTGGTTATCTGGGACCCTTGGCAAGGAAGCAAAATGTATTGGTTATGTATTAATGAAAACATTAAAAATTATTATTATCTTTCTGCAGATCCTTATGGGAATTACTGAAGAGTCGTCTCCTGGCCAGAATGCCACATTGCAACTGATACAGGTATGGAAAGGCTGGAACTGTAGAATTTACTTTCCCTGCCAGATTTCTTCTGCTTGGTTTAATCCCTCTCAGTTAATAGGACCCTTTAGACCAGATCCTTTGAGAGAAAATTCTCTGTTACAACAGCATTAGCAGGGCAATTTTCTACAGGCCACAAAAATGAGCCATGGCATTGTGCAAAGGTCACATATTTTGCAATCTGAAAGATCATGTCTGCTAAACATCTTCAAGGCAGAAGAAGGAGTAGTTCAGTCTGTTACTGTGTTGCATGTGCCCAAGGGAAGCATAGCATTGAAGATTTTCTACAGATACTCCACAAAATAGTATAGGCTCACATCACAGAAGCCAGACCTAGAAAAGCCAGACACAACACAGCAGAGAAAGCAAACAAGTCCCAGCTCATTTTGAATTAAGGACAGGTTGCAAGAAGACAAATTCTACATACACAGAACACTTATTTTATGAAGAAATGTTGCACTGCTGACAGATGTATTTATCTCAGACAAGTAACAGGGTAAATTTTACAGGTAACAGGTAAAATTTAACAGCTGAAAGAGCCAAGTCTCAATTTCCAAAGCCACATAAGTTCACAAGAGTCAGACTGACACAGACTGATAGGAAATCCAGAAGATTTCAGTCCCTACCTGTCCAGTGGTATGGTTTTCAACCCAATCATGTTTCTAATTCCCACTAAAATCAAGGAAAAGCTGGTACCTTAATTTGCAAGTCTGATCATGGAGACTAAACTTCAGTCCTCATTTTAAACATACTTCCATCTTAATGAAACTATTTGTCTATATGCAAAAGATCCAGCAATAATTTTAACTCTAATTTAAATAGACTGTCTTCAGTTTAAAGATGATTTTGATTCATCTTAAAGCTACTTCTTGTTAATGTGAAGCAAGCCAGTAGCACTGCAATGTGCATACATAATCTTCTTCACCAGATAAATCCCATCACTTTAAACCCACACATAAAATTCCATGCTTCTTAAGCATAAGTCAACTAGCATACAGGAACCTGGTGCTCAGTAGCTTTATACTCCAAAGGGTTGTCTGGCAGCAGAAGTTGCTTAATTGTGAACTTGGATTTGCCTGATTTGATTTGACAGTTGTAAAGGAAATATCTCCTTAGAGATGATCCTGAATGTCAAAGGACACACCAAGTGTCATCAGAACTGGAAAAATCAATACAATTCTTTCTTTGGTTTCAAGGCAATGTCGTAATTTGGGGGAGGAACCAGGGGTATCTGTCCCTTAAACAATGAAAAAACAATGAAACCTTTTATTTTGTCCCCATATACATATTTCAGAATAACTTTTGGTTTCAAAGGCATTGCTGTAAGTTCACTAACCATATGTTTACACCTTTAAGCAAAATCTAAGGGCAGAGACTTTAGTCAGGTTTTAGACCTTTATTTGATGGCACCTGAAAAAGAGTCAGTTTCTTTCAGACAGTGCACTTTCAACTGGTTTTGAAATTCAGGCCTCACACTGGGAGCTTAGTTTTTAGCAAAATCACCTGTCTGGAATGGCCTTCTTAAAGATAAAAGGATGCAGGTAACAGAGAGCATTAGGTGGTGTTCTGAGAAAACAAAGGCTGGAAAGATTATGAGCAGTGGTTTTTTTTTTTTTCCTTGCTGTCAGATTCTCTGCCACCTTAGACATAAAATAAAAATACTATTAAATAAATGGGAGCAGAGTAAACTTTATTACTTTTCCTCTGTGCTCATATTTCTAATTGTCATGGGTCCCTAAGTTAATAAAATCATCAAAAGGTCATCTTTTTTTTTTGTCTTTTGAAAACATCCTTCTGTAGTCACAACAGGATATGGGCAAAGGAAGTTACTGCTCTCAAATCCAAGGTAACACATCAAAATATTTGGGTTTTTTAAAATGCTATTTATTTAGTTGTATTCCTTAAGTATTTTTAGTAATGTTTTGGAAAGTAGTGGAACTTAATCATAGCTTCATATATACTGGCTAAAGATTTAAAAACAAATTAGTCTAGCTACATCTCATATATTACCACTAATAATTTTGATTCTTTATTTTGAAATATAAATTATCTCTGGCTTAATCTTTGCTTCTTTTGGCTTTCTTTTTGATGTCAAACACCTTTGAAAAGCATGAAAGATAGAAGGATATTATCTTGAAAAGAGATCTTATCCATGTGCAACTTTAGGACAAAGTAATTCTTTATCTTCTTGCATCCAATCCTACCACTTCAGCTCAACAATGACTCTACGATTATTTGAAGCAGAAAAACATCAGTGGGAAACTGCTCTGAGTGAGGACAGATAAAATTGAAGAAGCATGTATCAAAAATTATAACTCTTTGGCAAAAGTACATTTAATTTAATAAGTGCATGCTACATGTAACCCATGATTCAGGCACTAAACAGTTGTTGTGATGGAACAAAGTCACAGTAATGGCAGATCTTTAATTAACCAGTCCCTTACAGGAGCATTTTCAGCAGTTGACTCATACCAGAATGTTACTGCTGTTGTTTGAACTCTGGTGACTTCCTGAAGTCTCAATCAGATCACTGTCCCAGGCTCTGTACAAACAGTCAGGCACTCATTAACAGACCCAAGAAGTTTATAACTGAAGTTTGCAAACAAGATAAATAGCAGTTAGGGGGAAGAAAAAGTATTGTCTTTGTTGTGGAGGCTGAAAAAGTTGGCTTTGTTCATTGTAACAAGATGAAAAGATTTAATGGCAAAGAAATGCGACTTGATTTTCTGAGTATCAGACCTGTGAATAAACCTCAGGACATCTACTTTTAACTTTGTTGAAATATGCAGAATTTTCATTCTAATGAGAATAAACACTGCATAGGTTTTGTAGCTGCAGCCATGTTTGACTTAGGGAGCCCTACAATCTCCAAGGAATGGTGTGTTTCCCCATAGAAAGCCATGAAAAAAGGAAACTGTTCGGCAAGAGTATTTTGAAAACTGATCAGATGATAGTTCAGGTTCCGAAGATTCATTGGGATGATCAACACCGCACATGGAGTCAGAGCATAGGCAAGGTGATGCCACTGGCAACATCCTCCAGCTAACTGCAAGATCAGGTCTTGAATGATGAACACCCTTTTCCAGAGCAGAATGGCTGATAGTGTAACAAGGGAACTGTCTGGTAGAGCTTCTGAATGTGAAAGGTTCTTAACAACACTCATTTGTCAATGTTCCTTACAAGCCAAAGCCCTGTGGTCTTTATACACAGGCTTTGTAAAACCATGCCTTAGCACTGTCTTTAAAATAGCTCAGCACCTATTCAGATGCTATTATTTCTGCCTTTTCTTAGAATGAAAAGAAGTAGTCCGCAGCATTTGAAAAGATGGTGTTCATTTTTGTGAAGTTTTTAATTTGAGCCATAGCAGACTGAGAGAAAGCAAAGCTTCTGTCTCACCTCTGCTTAAAATCAGGTACAGCAACAGAAAATGTTGTGTTTTGGGACAATTTCAGAATGGAGGAATTTTTAATCCATCATGATTTATGACCACCTCTGTTAAATCTGTGTAAGACACAGTAGAGAATCTACACCACACACTCAATACCTACTTACCCAACTATAAATTAAGCCCTGATCTTTGCAGTCATTAGGTGAGAGAACAAGACCAAGATATAGCAGGGGCTCATTTCTATTTAATGATTTGTTTTGTTGTCAACAGAGCCTCTTCCATTTCTTTGTGTTTTCTGCATTTCTGTAACACTTTAATCTGTCTCACTACAGAAACACTGCAGCAGTAACTTTCATTTATGCCAAACTGCTTTAATTTTACTGGATTATAATAAATCAGTTCAATTGGTTAGCATTATACTTTACTATTATACATCCATGTACAGTTCTTTCAACAAGAGACACAGACTGTAAATTACATATGAGAAAAATCAGGTCTTTTTTATAGCAGACAGATAGATGCTAAAACGCTTTACCTATTGCTTTGTATCCTACAGCAATTGTACCTATTGAATATCATCACAGCATACCTAAAAAGGTGATAGTAAAAGTGATGAATGGAAGTTAGAAGAAAAAGAGACGCTTTTTTTCACATTTTCAATAATTACAATGCACAGATAAGAAACGACCTTGCTGTTGGTATTCAAAGAACACATAAGACCAACTCTTTCTGAATATTTTAAATGATCTACAATGAAACAGATTCAAACATACAGCTAAGCATTTGCTGTTGTGAGAGGATCATTCTCCAAAAACAAGGGATTTGATTCTGAAGCTTTGTACTTGTCTCCAGTAAGCTGCAGAGCAGCATCAGCTCCCAGAATTGAGGGCTCTGTGTGTTGAAAAATTTGGCTCTCAATACAAAAGTTAGTGATAAATGCAGTTTTTAAGAAGGTTCCAAACATCAGTCTAGTCTCCTGTGCTATTATTCTCTATTGACAAAAATCCTCTTTCACATAGCCATATCTTAGGATTCATCTCCACATACTACAGTGGGTTAGAAATTTGGGCATATATGAGGCCATTCCCATTGATGAGAATGTGGAAAGTTTAGAATAGTTCTGAAACAGAAACAGATTTGATCATACCTATTAAGCAGTGGCATTTATGCTTTAAATCAGGGTTTTCTATTGATAGAGCAAGTTAGGGTAAAAAGGAGTGGACCTTTATCCACAGGAATGCAGAGCTACAATGTCTAAGATATGCATTTGCCATCCAGACCTGACTAATAGACATGCATTATTTTTCAGCATCCTAAAATCCACATTAATTTCCTTGTGGCCTCGAATTACTCTGGGTCCATGTCTCAATACCTGCAGAAGCCTGAATCTCTTGTCAGGCATCAGCTATGGAAGCAATATTTACAAACTTAATCCAGAACATTAAGACAAACCCAGCTTGACTATTGTTCGTGCAGGACTTTAAAGCTGGTCCAAAGATTTCCAGAAAAATAGGATTTTTTGTGGCATTGTTTGTTGGTTTGTCAAAACAGAAATATTTTGCAGAGAAAGTACAGGGTTTCTCTAAATTCATAACTAAGGTCTGCAAAGAATCCTGCCAGCTGCAGGAGAGCAGAGGAACCCAGGACTCAGTCACACCATATGGTCTCCCCTCTGTTGGGTCTGCAGCCAGTCCAACACTTGCTGTTTCCAGGCCCACCAGCTTTGTGGAAGTAGATCCTCTCTTGTGAACCCCAAAACTACATTTGGCCTTCCTGCTTAGCAGCATGAAACCTGAGACCTTTGAGAACTCAGCTTATGCCTGATCTCTGAGTCTTGAAGCCCTGAGAGACCCTCCCCTGGGCTTCTCAGGACTCACTCTGGTACAAATTGCTAAAAAATATGAAAATTTGAAAGTCCTGGAATCTGGGAATCAAGACAGACCCTCCAGATTCAACCAATTAAAAAAGAAAAAAAGAAGGTAAAGGCACAAGCAGAGGGGTTCTAATATTTATTCCAAAAAGGCACCATTTATTTTTCTTAGTTTTGGAACTTCCTGTGGAACAGTCCTGTCACTCAGCTGCCTCGACTAAAGCTTATCATACTTGTATGGGATGAACACAATGATATTTGTATTTTGTGGTATTTATTTATCTGATATCATAAACCACATGATTAACTGTTAAAAGCTGGAGGTAAATTAAGCAACTGTTACAGTTACATAAGTGATACCTTAGCAAGCCCTTGTGAAGATACGGATGAACCCAAACCCCGGCCATCCTCCCACTGATCATGGGATCCAATTTTAGCAATGTGCCTGTCAGCTGCAAGGCCCCTCAACAGAGCAAAGACACTCCTTTTCAAATGCCTTTGCTGTCACTGGGTGGTATCCACCTAGCTACAGAGAAAACATGGAGAAGCAATGAGAGACAGATGAAAGCAAGAAAGATCAAGGCAGTCCTTCATCAAATTTCTTTGATGCATAAGGGAGGTGCTACAGTTTGGGTGTGTATACAGGCAGAAAAATAAGAACAGGAGACAAATAATAAGAAAACCATAAATGCATGTGGAAAAATTATTACTCTGCTCTTTCTTTTCTATTTCTTGTCGTTAGCAAAACAGAATATGGCATAACTAGCGATGTATATTAGGAGGATGTCTTTCTTTTTGTAAGTGCTCAGACATTTTCACCCCTGCATGTCATTTCTGCATACAGATCAATTATTTCTTCTCATCCAGGACAGATACATAATTTCCTAGTAACGCTTTCAAGACTCTGAAATAAATAGAAAGAGCACCTTAATTGTATCAGTCCTTTTATCTCAATTAAACATCTGTGGGCTGCTCAAGTACTGATTAGCCTATGCTCTTGCCCTGCAGGATAAAGAATGACTCCTATTGGGCTTCTCATGGGCCAGAGCTCATCTGCAAATTGTTATCATTTACACAGCATCCAAATGAAAGAACTTGACAGCAAGGAGCCTATTCATTAATATATAAACTGTAGTTGATGAAGCACAAATTACATGATTGCCCGAGAAAGTAACTGAGCTACCTCTCAAGTACACAGCCATGCTGTGGAAAGCTCATGGATTTTAGTGCAACACAGTCAAGTACTTATTTTAATAAAGGTAGGAACGCTTTTTTGGGTTGCTAAAATAAGCACACTGTAAGTGAAACACTTCACATTTATCAACAAGAAAAATGGCCCCTTCCTGGGCAGGTAAAATCAAGATATAAATAAATTTGTGCTGTCTCTGCTGATGGATATGAACTTGCAGCTGGCACTTTGCTTCAGTTATTTTAGACTCCTTTGAAAATTCATCACATCTACCCCCATCTCCCCCGTTTCTTCCAAAAATCTGTTTTTCTTCTTAGCAGAGAGAACATTGACTTTAGAACATTGACTGCAATACAGTCTCTCCCTTCTATCAATGCCCAAGACTCACCTTGGACACGGTCTAGACCTTGGAGTATCCCTTTCTCTACTGCCTCGGAGGTTTGTGGCAGCATCCAGCCAAGGATATGCAGCCTACTCCATCAGCATGCTCTGCTCTCCCCCAGAGCAAGAAAATGCTTTCTCTCTATTCCCTGTTAAGAAGGTTGAGTGCTGTGGCAATGGAAATTTCCTTGAGCTTCAATTTGCTATGAAGAGTTTTGCTGTCGTGACTGTGCAGCAATGTACTACCTGTCAGATTTTAGGATTACGTTTATAATTAGTGCCAAACTTAGATAATCAAAGACCCTGATGTGTACCTTTTTCCCTTCCAATCTGTTTTGTCTAGTTAAACCAGAGGTTTAAAGTTTCTCAGTGCAATAGTTGTCCTTCACTCTGTGCAGACATGCCTCAAAAGATGAGTCTTGATCTGCCACATTTAAGCACTAGCCCAGCACAGCCAGCAAGTCATGAGAAAAAGTTTAAGTAAAAATAAGCACTCAAACATGAGATGGGTGCTGTTGGAAAACGCTGACGTTTATGGGTCCACTGCACTGGCCAGCCAAAGATTGAAGGCCATTTTTCCCCAAAAGGCTGAGAAAGGAAAAAAAGAAAGTATTGTGTTCTTGTCATGTTCTTAGACTTTCCCAGACATCTGCTTATGGCCAGTACTGGAGACATATCTGACCAAATGAACTTCTAGTGAGATCCAGGGACACGCTGGTAAAGTGTTTTGCCACTTTATAGCCTTCCTATAAATGATACTATTTACAATGTAAGTTATAAGTGAGAAAAAACTATTCAGACAGAGTTTCTTCTGTCATTACAGCTTGGCTGATAACTCGTCTCCATTGTTTTAAGCAATATAAAGCCACAGGCTGCATCAGGGCCACTGACCTACAAACAGAACAAACCCCAAGTCTACTAGTCTTGCATATTTTATTTACTATTTGATCTTCTCCTGCCTATAAAGGCTGAAACTGGAAATAATGCGTAGTAGGAAAAAAAACCCTACCAAAACCAGAGCAAATTCACTGCTAATTAACAGGCCTTCACACAACTTATTCTGTTAATTTTATCCTAGTGCTTACATGCCAAGGTATGGCAGGACATGTGTGAACTACATTAATTTAGAATTAAGAATGTACCTTAAAAAAGAAATTAAATCAAAAGATTGAAAGGGAGCACATAAAGAAATATTTAACTAGAGCAGCTGGTAATTGCTGTCTCTTCTCCCTTGAGTTTTAGATTATTTTCCATTACTTGACTGGATTTCCTCTGCTCATGCACATGCTTTGACTTTTTCTACATGACATGACATTGGAATGTTATTGCCTGACAAAGCAAGAAATTTTGAAGCCAACTTCTGTTCTATACAGTGACAAATTGCTGAATTTTCCCTCTTTTTGTTAGGTAGAAAGCATTGTAAGATAAAACCCGTGTTCAGAACAATTGCTGAAACGACAATGTTGCATGAATGAAAAATAAGAATAAGTCTATAATTTATTTTGTTAGGATTTCAACAAGAAAATAATTTCATCCCTTTAAATCATCATGCTGTTTAGTATTATAGTATTATTTCTATTTTCCATTTTTCAACCTCCAGAGCTGTAAACCACCACTGATGTACCATGTGGTAGGTCAAAGGTGACCATCTTGAACATAAGATCTTCACAAGGAACTGCTGTTCCCATTTGAAACCTGCTGGCTCACAGCAGTAAGCTACAAGTTTCCGCAGTTCACAGAGGTAATACGGCCTCTTCCTGCAGCAGCTGCACCAGATAGAAATAACAGACTGATGGCTGAAGAGGGGAAAGAAAAAACTGGGAACTTCTTATTTTCTTTATGTCATGTCAGGGGCCTGCTGTGCACTTGGCAGGGTGGCCAGGAAGCTCAGACCAGCACCTTCGGCACTGGTGAGGCATAAGCAGTGTCAGGTGTCACAAAGCAAAGTCACCATCAGCCACAAGTGTGGCCACAGCAATGACACAGGAGGGTGAAGCACTGGAAATTCCAGCAAACTGGAAATTTCTTTGGAATATGCAAAAAGCTCCTGGTGGCCAAAAGCCAATAAACCAGCTCTGCTCCATCTAGTCATAAAGCCTCTAGCACAAGGACAGCAGGAACAGTGATGCTTCTATTCCTAAATGCCAAGGAAAAAACCCATATGAAGCTGTATGAAGCACGATTCAGGGGATAACTACAGAGCCAGTACAAGGCACTGAGGGTATGAGCACTGTCTGCTCAAGAAGCTGAGCTTTCTGTGACATATGTCAATAAAATCATGTTCTTTTGTATCAGAACTGCAGTCCATCTAGTTCAGCATCCTACCACCAGGACACTGCCTTTGAAGTACCTGAAAAAACCCCTTCAGCAAGTGAATGCATAACCCAATCTGTTGTTGTCCTCATACTGCATCTTCTAACACCCAGAAGTTACCTTCTGAATAAAGGAAGAGATTAATTATTCTTCCCAGTAAGTCTATTAGAATTTGCTGTGGAGTAGTTGATACATCAGTTTGTGTCATCTTTAAACACAATTAAAAGGATGAGAAACAAGATCTCAGTATTTATCTATACATATTTGTACTAGCAAACACTTCAGCAGCTGCCTTGAAAGAGTTTCAATTCCTCTGAAGTGGCAAGTAGTATTAACTCAGCATTTTAAAATCTTCCAAATACTCCTGTGAACTGTATACTGTGACACTTCAACTAATGAGGCCAAATTAACAACTTCAAAGTTTTAAATTAAAGAACTAAAGACAGCCACTGATGTCTAAATGTGCTGAGATAAAATTAAACCTGTGATTTACAAGCAAATTATCTAAAGATGCACTGTCACAAAGTTAATGTGGAATTGGAGGACTGGGGAAAATATGTTATCAGCTATTGATGATAAACTCAGCAAAGGCTGAGACAGCAAAATTTCGGGAGAATTATATGTGGTAAAGTTATCATCATATGTTTATGAGATCTTGGCTTAATCAGCTATTGCAGGACGAAAAGGATGATATTTTTATGTGTCTTTCCTGAGTGACAAACATAAAAGTTTTCAGTAGGAATTCACTTCCCATGCAGAATGGGGCCAAACAGTTGTAAATAATTAAGAGTTAAGACTTCCTCATTATCCTAATGGATCAGGCTGCCAGCACCAGCCAGATCTCGAAGTCTCTATTTACCTACCTGTTCCTTGGAATGTCTTAAAAAAGAACTTTGGACTCTGCATTATTGGGCAACTACAGCTCTTCGTGTATGAATGAGCATGTTTCTATAACTTCATAACCATTTCATTTATTTAGATTGGAACTTCTTTATATTTTTGCAATTTGTTAATATTTTCATACTATGCTAGTCCAGAAGTATCAGGACACCTTTTTGCATATTTTTATTTCTTTGTAATTAATTAAAAAAAAACAGTAGAGAGAAAAAACACCCCATAAAACCTGTTTCCCATTTTTATCTATTACAACTGGCCCAATAAAGCACTTTAAAAATAATTATTATAATGGACAAGTGCATTTTACTTGTGATTTTCAATCACAATTGTAAATTCGGTTCCTACTCCAGCCCCCACTAAAGTCCACAATGATGTTGACATTGGCCTCAATAAAGTCACAATTTGATCCTCTAGAAGCTCACTAGTGTTTCCAAGCAGAAGGTATGAAGAAATATGGGCAGGTATGTGCATGTTTGTGAAAGCAACAGAGAGGCCACACCTCTATCTTGTATTCCAAAACTGTGTACTCAAGTAGTTTCTTCAAATAATGTGAGGGCTTGGCTGTAGGGGCTTTGTTGACTGCTAAAGACTTAACAAAATGAACTCTTCAAAATGTGCAGCTGTACTGGACCTTTGCAACTAAATTTATTTTTTGAAAAAAGGCACTTTCTGCTAGCAGTTAATGGGAGAAAAAAGTATCTGATTACAATGAATCCCTGTGAAGGAGGTCTGAATATCTTCAGATGCATGAACATTTGCAAGGTGGTACTGACTAACTACTACAACAAAACACTGGCTGGCTTCATCGTGGAGACTCAGCTCTTCTTCTCAGTAAATGACCTGCGGTGGTGTGGGAAAATTTTTCTGATTCTTATGTGCTCTCTTATCTTCTCAAATGGTGCAAGGCACAGGTTAGATCAGAAAGCAAGCAGTGCATTCAGTAGGAGAGAACAACATTGTTTAAAACTACAGCACTATGAAGCTAACAGGCTTTACTGACACGGGATTTTTATTTCTTTTTATTATTATTTTCACTGTGCAAGCAAGAGCATTCCTGTTACAAAGCGAAATTAGTTAACAGAGCAAGATCATACAGCATAGTAGGGGAGCCCTGCTGTTCCTTGCAGAAAGAACGTCAGAAGTGAAAGGAGGAGGTATTAAATGCAATTCCCTGCTGCTCGCTCTCTTAAGGCACCGGCAGCTCTCCACTGGAGGCCTGCTAGCTGCAATCAAAGTTTGCCCTAAGAGACCTTCACCACAAAGCCATAAGCACCAGCAACACACCAGACTAGAAAGCTCTTACAAAATTTTAGCACAGTCCTGGAAGCCTTAGGTGAAGGAGAATCCTCAGTTCTGCTTTTTCCAAGCGAGGCTCTACAGGCTTTCACAGGATCACAGGGCACTGGAGGTGGCAAGGGACCTCTGGAGGTTATTTGGTCCAGCCCCCTGCTGAAGCAGGGCCACCCAGAGCTGGAGGCCCAGAGCTGTGTCCGGGCGGCTTTTGAACGTCTCCTAGGAGGACGGACAGCTCACCGGGCAACCTGGGCCTGTGCTCTGTCAGCCTCGCGGGGGACAGGGATTCCCGGTGTTCATTCAGGGAGTGCCCGCTGTGTCCCCGTGGTGCCCATGGCCCCTGGTGTCACCTGGCACCCCTTGGAAGGGCCCTGCTCCTGGCTCCGCGCCCCGGCT
>VXBC01010813.1:94465-120897 GCA_013399945.1 Ploceus nigricollis
CGAGAGAGGGAGGGGGGGAGGGAAGGAGGGAGGGAGCCCGCCGAGATGCCGCGATCCCGACCCCGAGATGCCCGCGGCCGCTCGGGAGGAGCGCCGTGCCCTGCCCCGGCCGTGCCCGCCCCGGCTCGCTGCCCCGCGGCCATCCACGCCCTCCCATCCATCCATCCATCCANCCGCTTGGCACAGTAAACATTTAGGGCTCCAGCCTCTGGGGAGGCCCAGAGGGGCACCTGCACCAAAAGTCTGAGGCGTAAGCAAAGCCAAAGCGACCAGAAGTGCAATACTGGTGGTCAGCAGGCCCTGCGAAGGCAGTGCCTTAGTGCCTTTCTGAACAGGGCATCTCTTTGAAGGTGGCACGAAAAAACTAGGCCTGAAAGCAGGAATGCTCCCCATACCTGATGTTCAGAGTGATGTTAATGACGTAAAGAGCTATTGATTGAGAAGAACATTTGAAGCATAAGTATCAGTCATAAAAGTGCTTAGCTATCAATATTCAGTCTTTGGAGCTATCTTAGAAACAGGCATTATTGTGGGAGTTCATTAGCTGTTTTGAGAGCGTGCACTCACCCTGAAGGGTATGTCCTCTCTTTCCTTGGTACGTTAAATTCACATTAAACTTAAAGGGAGCCACGTGTGTGTAATGAACCAGTGTATAGCCCAGGGCACGCACACTCTATCACTGGCCTCCATTATCTGCATTAAGTGACCAGAGGATAAATTAGACCTCATGTGAGCACTACCCTGATATTTTCTGCAGTTTTTAAAAAATGTGTTTATTCAGAACTCTGTGTCCACTCCCTGTCAGATCATGCAGCTCCTCAAGAAGCTGTTGAGAAGCTCTGGTGTGGCAGTGCAGAGCTGGAACTGAAGAAACCTCGGTGGAAGAATACAGGTCATATGATCAGGCAAAAACTTTATACCAAAGGAAAGCATAGGTTTGTGTAAATTTGAAGCAAATTCTTCACGGAGTTGTTAGCAGGGATAAAATGAAGCATTTTCAGAGCTCAGATAGTGTTTCAGCACTTCAAGTGAAGGAGTATTTTAATTAACAGGCAGTTATAGTACACTCTTATTTATTGTTCCTGAGCCACTGCAGAGGAGCAGCTTTGTTTTAGCCAGTGGGTTTCACCCACTGTAGAATAAGATATGAGGAGGGGCACTCTGAGTAGAACATACTGATCATTGATGCTCCTTATGTATGCCTAAAGAGGTTTAAACATCAATACCATGCTACAGAAAAGAATATAAGTTGTAGTACATAAGTTGTTGCAGTGCCTTGCCATTTTTTATGTAGAGAGTGACCTGCTGTTCCAGCATCATCGTACAAGTCCCCTCTCTGAAAGCCATCTTCAGCCCAAGTGGCATGTAGGGCAAGAATGGATCTAGAGTGAAGCAGTAATTGTACAGCAGTAATTGAACAGTAATTGTACAGTAAACTTCCAGCTTCAAAGAATTCTTCAATGTTTTCAGTCACTTCAAAAAATATGCCCATGTGGCAAGTGGAAGACAGACTCTCTACCTAGAAGTCTCCAGATTAATTAAATCAGGCAACTAAACATTTTTGTATGCTAACTTCTTGTCTTCTAGCAGATCACTACAAGTGACAAACGTTCTGAAGAGCAAGCTATGTTTTAATTTCACCTAGGCAGTTAATTTGCATAGAAATAACTGAGTAGTCCTTTAATTATCCCATAGTTCTGTTGAAGATAGACAAGAGCTATAGCTCATACTCTCTCAGTTATGTTGGTGTAGCAAGAATAACAAGTAGCTAGAAAAAAAGCATTTTTGTTATTGAAGTCAGGACAGGACGCATGTCTGAATTCGCACAGGGAACAGATGTCATAAGTAAGAAGATACCATTTATCCACACTCGCCGTTTGGGGTTGAACCAAGAGAAAGTTGCGTAGATCACACGACTGCAATGAAGAAAAGTTTCTCTTAATGTGCTGTTTCTTTTACAACCAAGACAAAGCTTAAAACACCTGCCTTTCTCCTACCAGTCATTGTTTTGATTAAAGAGGAGGAAAACCAAAACAAACATCTTATGTAGAAGAGACACAGAGCTGTTTTGAAGAGCTTCCTTTACAAGCACTCCTCTTGAGACCCTGTCTCTCTCACAGAGTGGATCTCTAGTCTGAGCTACCTTTCTCTGTGAACAGGTAGGTTTGTGTGCTTTTATTGCCTTTTCATGTAGGGCAGGTCTGTGGCTTGTATTTAATTAGCATATCTTATGCTGGCACTCTTGAAAATGAAAAAAAGAGGGTTAGTTGAAAGCAAACTATTAAAGAAATTCAGAATGCTGGGGAATAAGCAAGAGAGAAAGATCATCAAAGAGCAATTTGCTGTTTATCCTCATAAAGAGAAAATAAGCTGTCTGCAGTTCTTCCTTTTCTTTAATTAGACTTAGCAGCTTCTCTTCATGCTGACCATGATAGAGTTTTGCTCACAGCCTTACTTTTGTTAAACTCAGTAACAAGATTTTTTTGAAGACCCAGTTTTGCAAGAATAGGGCAATCTCAGTCTTACTTTATATAACTTCTGATTTGATGTATTTCTGGACAATGTTTGTCTCATACCTAAAGAAAGAAATACAACTCTTTCAAAGTGATTAAGGTCAAGTTATACTCAGTGTTTGGGTTTGCAAACATTTAAGATTAAGCAACCTTTTTATTTTAATTCACAAGTGGGAATAAGAAGCTTTGAACTTTAAACTTGATTATTGTGACATGCCAGTTATGTTGTTATTTTCAGTTTTTCTGATACAATTTGGTCAGGAGACAACATAAAATGAAGTAGCAATAAATATTGGTCTGGTTCTGTAACCTTTTATTTGAGTGAGTAATAGCACTGAGACTGGAGGGACTGCTACTTCTACAGGTAGAAGAACAGTGATGGGAACACTTTGTTTCTTAAAAATTTAATTCATTAATAAAGTAAAGAAGGATGTATAAAAATCCAGTGTTGCTGGACTTTTCAAGAGGCACAGCAACTAAACAAACAGTTGAATGATGTAGCAGCAGCAGGAGACCTGCTAATGCAAATACTTAGTGGTGTGACTCATAGAAAACAAGCTGAAAGAAAAACATTAACCAGCTTGCCCTTTCTCCCTCTGTCCTTCCCTCCCTCCTTCCCTCCTATCTGCTTCCCTCTCCCCCCATCCTCTATCTTAAAAGCACAAGCAGATCAACACCATGGAATTTTTCCCTACTTGCAGGTGGTATATCGAAAAGAATTGGTAAGGAAGGCAAAAGTGTGATGTCATTCCATTTTAAATTGTAAACCAATCTGTGTCAGTCTCCATCTTGCTGAATCCCCAAAAGAGGTCTGAAGAGATTTTCTATCTGTCTTACTACATTGGTTAGTCACCATCTTGGTGTATAGGGCAAATCCAAACACGGAGAACAGTCCTGGAGTAAAAAAAGCCATCAAATCTAAGATTTCGAATGTAGAGGTGCTGCAAAAACCCCTTAGAGGCTTTAGAACCTACTTTTCAGAACCATAACTATCAGACATAACTGTATAATCCCAGCCTTCAGCAATCTTAATCCATCTGGGATTTTCGTATGAATTAATGCTATCCTTTGGTTCTCTGCTTTCTTTTTTTATGTGTTTCTTTCAGTGGATACTGCTAAAAGCTGGGTGTACTGTGATGTGTTTGGAGTTTTCTCTGCAGTTGTCTGTGGCTTTATTATTCTAAATTTTCTTTCCAGGAAGCCGCAGTCACATGAGTTTAACCAACATACCTCTCACATTGTGAAGTGGTCATATTAGCAAAGGGTCACATTTGAGTCAATGTGAGATTCAAATGATTAGAATTGAAAAGTATTTATTGATTGTAGTTGCCATATACAATTATCACTCAGGGAGGAGACCCTTCTCTTAAGGGGCTCCCTAAAGCACAGGTCTTACTTCTTTAGAGAAATTACCAGCTCTCAATACTTATATTACCCTGTGAACATCAGTGGAGATTGTGCATATTGCAACTCCAAGCACACCATAAAGACTGCAGAATTAAGATGCTGCTGAATTTATTCCAGCATCTTCTTTTTTTATATGGAATGTAAAAAATCCTGCATTCTCACTCATCACCAAGCTAAACTGATGGGTACTTAGAAATGTACTTACATCTGCTCATTTTTCTCCAGACCACATCTTAATGGCACAGTTATAGGTTGCTCTTGTTTTTGCTGAAATTTAAAAAGCAAAATCTATCCTTACCATTTCTCATCTAATATATAAATAGCCTGATTTGTTTCTTGGAAACCTTAATTCTCACTGAAATAAACTGGTAGAGGAACAAGTTTCTAAAATACATGTTTCCAACCACTGGGAGGAAGTCTATTTTACTAGTATATTTATCATTAATCTGCTGTAATGATCCAGAAACTCTAACCAGCAGGAAGGATAAAAATATAAAGGCAAGCCTTAAATAACTTGTTGACAGAGAAGATTTTGAAGTAAATTTAACCTCAATCTCAGCTATAGTGACCACTTGCCACTCTGGTTTTGCATGGCATTTTATTCTGTGCTTTTTACTGATTCATCAAACATCCGTAGAGCAGACACTGTGCCTTGAGCCTTCATAGGAATTCACAGCTGAATTCACAGCTGAATTCAGCACCGTAAGAAAAAGCAGGATTTGGGAATGGTGCAAGAAGTCTATTCTGTAAGCCTGTTTGAGGGTACACCATCAGTACCTTCAGATGGTGATATGGGCTTTGTAAGCAGGGCTGGTTGATTCTACAGGTCCTGAAGTCATGGAGCTAATTAGGCATTACAGTGATGAAGCTCCTCAGCCTGGATGAACCCATCCACGAGCCATATGGAGCACTGCAGGAGTTCTGTGTCTGGAGTGATACTCAAGTTAGAAATGTTCAGTCTGATGAAGGAGAGTATCTTGAGGCCATGTGTCAAGTTAGGCTTGGAGTGGAGGAGTTAACATCTTCACCTGAGACTCTGCTGAGTATTGCTTTTCTGTGTTTACTGCAGAATACGCATCTGCACAGTGAAGAAAGTAAAAGAAAAGATGAGCATAGATTCAGTCTGTTTTTTAAAAAAGCAAGATCAAATATAGGTTTGCAGACTGAGCTTCATTTTTCCAAAATAAAACTCATGATCCAGTGATTCCAAGCCCTTTACGTTCAAAGGAAAAACAAACAATACAAATGCTGATGGACATGTATGAGATTTAATTCATGGTATTAGTAAGAATTCAAATTATTACTGTCATTGTTAGTAATGCAATTGTTTCATTAACAAGTTTAAAAATAATTAGATGAATCTGTTTTATAATATTTTCAACAGATCTCAGTCTGGATGTAGATGGGTGATCCTTGTTGAAATGCAGGGATATCTGCTGAAATATTTAATATTTGTTACAAGGGCACATTCCATGGCATTGCCATGTCATGTGTTACCTTGGCTGTAACATTATATTGCCTAAATCACTATGTGAAAGCACAGTTCAATGCATTGTGCAATAGACCTGGTGACTGCTTCCCAGCAATGATGAGAATGAGTTATGAGCCTCTCTGCTTCTTCCTAAAATAACAGGGAATGAATTTCATGTGGGCAAACACTTGACTCATTCTTCTTGGAACTGATAGCTTACCACACAGGACTTGGAGGCTGCTCAGTGAACCAGTCCACGGTTCACAGGAAGAAGAAGCCTCCAGAGGAGCTCAGACACTCAAAGAATAGCATTCTTGGCCAAAAATAACTCTGAGCACTGAAAACAAATTGAAAAAAAAGTGTTGGTCTACTTGTAAATCTGTTGCAGCAACATGTACCTCCAGTCATATTTGAGAGATGAATGGTACATCCATCTTTGTCTCTTCGCTCTTCTGTTTCCAACCAAAGCTTCTTCCCAACCTAACCAGCACTACATAGGATATACATAGGCTTGTGACCATGAGTCACAGGATCTATGTCAGCTGCTGCTGGTGAGGACCCTGGTGCAAGATGTGAAGGTAAGAACGGCTGCCTTGGGGCAATTGCATTGATACAGAGATATCTGCACAGGGGCTGAGAAAAGCAGGAGGGCTGAGGACAGGCTGGAACTGTAGTAATGACAGTATGAGAGAGGGACAGTCCCACATAGGATGCTGTACAAGCAGGATGGATAGGCATCATTCTCGGAGTGTCCTGAATGAATGTGCAAAGGATGGAATGCACCACATTGTGTTGGGGGTTTCAGCAATGTTTCGTATGGATGTGTGTGAACGTGGGTGTTGGGGTGAGACGTACTCAGAATAGCAGAATCAATACATCTCTCCTATCTGTTCACACCCGCTGGTGAACTGGAGGTCACCTTTCCTCCTGTATCCTCCACAGATGCTGTCTGGTTTGCTCTTGGGTCTGTAGCAGACTGTGAGGAGTGGCGTGGCCAAGTTTTTGAGTCTATGTGTTTTGTCTTGACTGACAGACTTCTGCAGACACTTTGGCACAAAGTAGAAAATGGCTCACTGACAGCAGAAGGAATATGTCCTTCTTGGAGATGTGGATTCTTCCTTGGATGGAGGAGCTGCTGTGTACTGCCAGCCAGCATTCTTGCTGAATGTTAAGTTTCCAAATTAAAAAAATGATTTAACTATACACAAGGCAATATGTGCTATGAAATGCTGCAATGCTATTAATCTTTATGGACTATTGTGTAGATAGGGAACCAAGCCCAAACCCACCTACATACCTTCTTTCCTGCATTTGTGTTCACTTCTCTACTCCCTGTGTAAGCACTCATTCATGACAGTAATAAAACATTCATTCCTTGCTCATGAGTTTAAATAGGGGGATAAAGAGAGTGATCAGCCTGACAAGAGCGGGGGAAAGGGTCTGGAAATGTTTTGTGATAGTAGGAAGGAGAAGAATCGATCATTTTGCAAAGTGTAGTTACTCCTCATTCCCTTGCTTCTGAAAATATATAATTCCAATACTGGTATCAGGGAAAGTGTAATCTTTGCTATCCCTGGGAAAATTTCAGGTATGCCTGCTCCAAGAAGTTTATTTGACATCCTTGTTTCTGTGCTGACAAATCAGCCTTCATTCCAGAAATGGCACGCGTCTCCAAGGAAAGAATAACTTTTCTCTTCCAGAGTACTTGTGGCCTGAGGCTGATCTCTGTAAGCTGTCTACAACTGAGGTTTCTCTGCACTGGGAAATTATATTCATGTTGGAACAGAAATGCAGGAAATTAATGTGATAACAAACACTGTGCTAAACACAACCATCTATATTTGGAGTTGGACTCTCCTTTGTGCTAAATCCTACCGACCTATACAGGAAGGTATAAAAGGATCTTGAAGTGGACAAAATTATTAGAATCAGAGCCTTTAAACAATACATGGAATGTACTAATTTGAAAGACATGTTTTAACACAACTTACTGGTGTAAAGAGAGCATTAAAAAGTAATGTAAAGGAGACTTATCATTGTTTAAATTGGTCATAGCAGCTTCATGCTGAAGTTGCATTTGTACTTGATAACAGAGATAAGTAAAATAAAAAACTCTGTGAATATCTTTATAGACTCAATGAGGATCATGTTTTTATTTTAGTATGCTAGAAGAAATAAGATTGATTATGTTCTCCTGAAGACACACATGTCAAAAAAACCTAGGAAGCATCCAACACCATTTGCCCATTCTTGCAGAGGGCTAGGAGGTGCCATTTAAAAATGGCAGGCCCAGATTGACATGAAAATCCCGTTTGTTAAATGTCTTTTAGGACCAAATTGCCTCTGTTCTATTCAGTTGCTAGTTTTGTTAGGACCTGTGCATCACTAGGAGTGCTCCCTGTTACAATATGTTAGTTTTGAACAAAGATAGGTTTCACGTGCCTTCTCTGAGAACTGCCATATGTAAGTACATGTAATGGGTTTGAACAAATCGTAATAAGACTGGAAACATTAGGCAGTAACTATTTAATCCTGCAATGATTTTATTAATTTTGTCTTTGTTACAAAGGTAGTAAAAGTAATTGAAATGTTAATCTAGAATACTTACTAGGGCATTATGTCTACTCTATATTCAACCATGTTGCAGTGCTTTGGGTTAAAGACAGAATCACTATTAGAAAAAATATGAAATTCTTGTATCTCTGCGCTTTTGACTTAAGGGACTGAGTTGCATTAATTGTACTTGTTTTCTGCCCACAGGGTGTAAAGTGATGATCAAACAGTTGGCAAGCCTTATATGGCTCTGATATTGTTGTATCCTAACAACAATGGATCTGCAAAAGTAGGAATTTCTCCAGAAGTTAGCTTATAGGGTAACTATTTTTGCAGGCAGGGTGGTGCAGGTGTAAAAAAGCTAGTGAGGGTGTGACCTTGGGGAGTTCTATACTTGGTGCATTCGGATTCAGATTGTGGGCTCTTTTTGTTGAGCTTGGATAGAGTTACATGAAATGTTTTTAAAATTAAGGGATATACATAGTACAAGGTGGAAAATGCGGGTGTTATTTTAAGTGTGTTTTCATGCAGCATAGAAAGTGACACAGCGTTTTGGATATTGTCCTGAGAAGAAAAGCCAAGAAATTCTGTTTTTAATTCCTGATACTGACACTTACTCATATCCAGAAAGAATGAAGTAGCTCCTGAGGCACAGTTGCCCTACTTTTTCTGGAGGATTGCTAATTGCCCTGTAGTTACTGTATTTTCAAAATGTTGAAACAATTCTTATATTATGAAGGTTAAACAGATTGTGTATGACAAATTGCGTTGAAGACTGAATACTGAAGAAATTGCATACTTTTAAATAGGGCTCAGTATTTAATAACCTATCAGATAGCTGGCCCCTGCTCCCTCTCCCTTGCAACAATTTTGCAATTTGTTTTAATGACAGTAGAATGACATCCAGAGTTTCTACAATTTTCATCCACATTTTATTTGAAGACTGCAATGCCTGTTCTAAATGACTCTTTGTGTTTTCTCCAACTCCAGCTCCATGTAACACTTTTAGTCCTGTGATGATTCAGGAGACAAAACAGCTACTTAAGCCATAAGATCCTTTAGCATTTGAGATATTTTATCTCGTATCCGAATTCCAGCATTATGTCAGATGCAGATTTTCTCTACTTTCATCGCTCATTATCCACTATTCAAAAAGAAAGCTAGTGGTTCCATCAGCTGAGTACTTCAGTATATAGATGTGATCAAAGTGAAATCATGACAAATAAACAGCATAAGAAAAGCATAATTGTACTATTGCAGGCAGAAGAATCAAGCGTGCACCCACTTACTCTATTTGGACTGGAGAGAACTATTGTTTTATAAGAATAATTTCCTGGCTATGGGAAAATAAACTTAAAATTTCTGGCATATCTCTTAATCTGAAAATTTAGGAGACTTTAGAGCTGCATGTGAAATTTTTGGTTAAGACCCAGCTCTGGGGAAAGTAGAAGTGTTGATGAAGTAAGTCATGGTAAGATGATGACATAGAAGTCTGTGAGATAAATGGTGTGATAAATCTGTGAGGGTCTGCCAAGTGAGATGATTTTTGTTTATGCTGTTCTGGTAATCTGTTCTGTGTGCATACTTGTGTCAATTCTCAGACAGGTGCTGAGGTGCTGAGCTGACGGTCTCATTATTCTGGGTGGATATGGAGGTTATTGGAAGTTGCACCAGTTCCCCTCTGCATATGGGAATAGGCAATGCTGTATGCCACTCTTCCACTCATCCTTGACCTGATGGCTTCACTTCAGGAGTGGGGAAAAGCAGAGGTGGCCTCTGTGGTGCTAGAGCAGTGGTGCTTGTAGCCTGGTCCTGAATCCCTGGCCTTGTGCCATTGGCATTTTGGGTGATTTGTAGCTCTTGCTCACTCTTGTCTACTCCCCAGCTCATTCCAAACAACACGGTTGGATTCTGGCTTTACACTCTCGCACAAGAGCTTCTCTCAAACCTCAGCTCTTGGGAGAATGAGGAGAGAACATGATCCAGGTTTCTTAATGTGCCAGAGCCCCACACAACAGGTAGGCAGGACGTGATGTGACCATAACCTTGCTGATGGACACAGGGCTATGCAGGATATATCTCTCTTCCCAATGCAGACATCCAGATACATTTTAGTGGGAATTCCTCACCGTTGCCGCAGAAACTTATAGGGCTATGGTAGTACTTAAAAGTTCAGGGTTGCTCAAACCTCTGGAACAGAATTTAGTCTGTACTAAGTAAATTGTATTGAATTTAGAATCTGTTGTTGACTTCCAGTTAAATCAACAATTATGAATGAGAAACAATTAAATACATTGCTTGCTAACTGCACAGAAGATGTATGTGTTCTATTACATCTCATTCTGTTATTTTTGTCCTTTGGTTAATAAATATAATAAACATGCCCAACCTAAATACATTACTGCAGGATGCTAATATACTGAGGATATTGAATATAATAGTTGTCCTGGAGAAATCGTCCAACAGAACAAATAAGAAAATACACAAACAATTTTATATGATTTGATGTGATTATTCTGTCTTAAATTTCTAAGGACAAAAATTATCACTCTAATTACTTTCTCAGAAGTCCTAAACAGCAAGATAGAGGAACAAAGGATAACCACCAGAGTCACAGACCAGTAACAGACTTAGACCATCTATAGTGAATTTCACTCTGGTTTATTTTAAACAGTTGATTGTGCAGCATGTGCATACCTAAGGGAGTCTTACCTAAGGGAAGTAAAAATAGTAATGAATAACATATTTGTGCTTTATAAAAGTATATATTCATGAACATAATTTATCTGACCTTGGTCAAGTTTGTTTGTCTGTCAGAAGACTTCTCATCTTTTATGAAAAACGTATTTTCTGAGAAATAAATTATTTATTTCAGAGCAAGCCAGCTACATTTTTTTCAGTAAAACAAACAAAATTCTCAGATTCAGAGCTTTCAAGCACACGAGAATGTTGAACTAATCACTCAGTATTATTTTGTGTTCTTTTGTAAAGGTTTCAACACTGCAATTTAAATCAGCAGGCTACCTGTTCAACATGATTTTCAGAGGGATTCCAACTGAGCCCTGATGTGTAAAAGTATATACTTTAAAAAGGTTCTCATTTTTGTAGTGCAAGTACTCAAGGATTGAATGAAAGAGTGAAATCAAGGTGTGTGTGAAGGCCTATTTTTAGTTTTGCATTTTCCATAGCCGGGTTGGTTACAAATAGGATGTGTGAACTCTGGAGTAAGAATTGAAATGCAGACCACAACCACGTATTGCTTGAAATAGCACGTGGTTAAATAGGTATACTTTTACTTCTGCATGAACAATGCTCGTGGATTTCTTCAATAAATAAAAAACCCCAGGAAATTGATGCTTTGAGCCTTCAGAGTCTTCACACATCCTTGCAAGACCAGTGCAAGGAATCCACTTAGTCTTTCTGTCATTTTTCTGTTATCAATCATGTAATTCATATCAAAGGAGTTGAATCAGATCCTCTTATACATATACATGGAGCAGATAGCTCTGAAACCAGCTGCCTTGAAATACAAAGTTGTTCTTTGCAGGGAATGGCTCTAGTCTTGTCTGTGTTGAAGATGTTCCCATATAAGTAGTATTTCCTGAATTTTCCAGTGGTTTTCCTTAAACTTGACAGGCTCAGTTGGTTTTGGGATTTTAGGCTGTCATTGTGCTCCATTTCCAAAATGTGACTGAAAGAGGCCTGTGCTTTAATCTCCATGTGACTGCTGGATTTTTATGTTCCAAACACCCACCATCCCAACTGCATATATCTAAAATATGTTCTATAGCTTCCTGCAAATCTCCATAGATGTTCACAAATATTAGTCATTTTGAGGAATGATGCTCTTTTTAATACCATCAACCATTATGTGCCAAATAACTTCGTGACTCCTTACCTGTGCACTTGTATTGGTAAAAAATTGTTTGTATCATGCAGAATTGCAGAGCAGTGTAGATGAGTCCTTGTGTGGCCTCATATCACTTTAAGTTTACTGCTTGAAGGCTGTGCATCAAAGCATTTTGTGCATCATTAGCTTGTTCCTTGCCAGATGACGTGGTACCCACACAAATATTACCATCTGGTAACTTCTGCTTAAAGCAGCTGTTGTCAGAATATTCCAGAATTTTAATCAGTTTCTAGATTTCTAAATGCCCAAGTCAAGATACCTTAGATCTCCCTTGCAAGAAGAAGAGCTTCTTGGATGACAGGGCTGCACTATAGTGTGCTGATCTCCTCCTTGAGCTGTGTCCATGCACAAAAGGGCCACGTTCCAGATGTAAGTCCTTAGATGACAATTGACTTGCTCTAGGATAACTTCCTGTGGGAACACCTTTCAGGTCATACTGAAAGAATTAAGGACTACAGAATGCACAAGAACAAGAGCTGTCCGCCAAATTGTGATGGTATAAAAGTTGCTTTGTCTCTGAGTTTTAAGGTAGGATGCAACAGAAAGTGTGTTGTTTGTTTTTGTGTGATGCTTCTTAATGACTGTGCATTGATAAAAACAGCTACTTTTAGGTTTTGGGAAATTTGGGTCAGATAAAAATAAGACACTTTTTAGCTTGGGCTAAAAGTGAACAGCTTTGCAAATGGGAAAATCCTAAAGAACAAATATTCAATGTGGGGTTTTTTTCACAGGGATTTATCTATAATTTCAGAAGGACACAGTAGTGGGAAGATATTGATCAAAAAACTGGCAAAAATAGGTCTTGGATTGCTAACATATAACAGTTGTGAAAACTTATCCTCCATTTGACTCCATCCTTGAGTCACCATAATCCATCTGTTTTAAGACACAGGAATTACTTGTAGACATTTCTGTGTAATATAGTAGCAAGGATTAGTATTGATTTAGCTACAGACACTGGATATAGTTATTTTTTACCAACGCAAAGGTGGATTTTTGTCCAGTGAATTTTATTTTCCAGCCAGTGGACTTTTGTCATTAATGCATCATGTAATTAGCATGACTCATAGTTGTAACTGTAGAAAACAATTACGTGTCTGAAAATTATGATTCCTTCTAGGAATTTTTGCAGGAGGGAAAACTGGGAGAATTATCACTATAACGGAGGGTAAAATGAAGTCCTCTACAGAAGAATTTCATTGTGATGGGATTTCTATGAAACAGCAGAATGTAGGTAAAAAGTCAGTGGGTACTTTCTTTAAAAGTTTAGCATGAAAGAATTCAAATATAAATTCTCCATCATCTGATTTTACTGGTTACCAAGACAAAAAACAACCAAAACCCTGCCCCCCCACCCCCCTCCATAATTCTGTGATATTTTATTTCCCTGAACCTTAAAAATTTGTGTGCTGTTGTTTTTCACATCCCCTTCTTATACTGGTCAAAATTTATGTTCATATTTGCCATGCAGCCCTTAAAAAAACACCAGCTGCAAAGACTGGGTTACTCTTCTGGAAAGTGCAGATATTAATGTTGTTCTGGGGGAATGCTCTTTGAAAGTGTTTTCCAGTGTAGACACTGGTGTATACAGATATTACAAAGAGAGAGAAGGGTTTTGCTGTGGTTCTTATGCTCTGCAGATTCTCAAAGCTCTCCTTTCCTGCTGAATTCTCATTAAATTTTTTCCACATTTGTGGCAGCTGAAGTTGTGTGGGATTGAGGTCTGTCTGTCCCATGGAGTCTAGGAAAAGGTGGAGTACTTGCCTCAGCAATGCCACAGAGTTGCAGATAGGTGGTTGGTGCCTTCTGCCATTGGCACTGTGTGTTTTCTGCTACTTGTGGTGAACTTCCTGCTCAGTTCAGGCAGAGTGGCTGGATACCCTTTCACTGAAACTGCCACTTCTCAGGTGGTTAAGGGACTGGATCTCCTAGCTTTTCACAGTTATTGTCACTGGTTTGCTTCATGTCAGAGCACAAGTCAAGATCAAGCCACATTTGTTCTGTGTTAAATGCCTACACAGAAATAGCACAGGAGATTAATCTGGATGAATATGCTGAAACAGAGTATATATGAGGACATATACTTCCTGCATTCCACTCACTCATGTTTAATGCATATTCTTTATTTTGTATGCATATCAGTCCAGGCAAGAGAGTGGGTTTCTGCAAAGCGCTTTGTTTTTCCTTTTCCCTGGCTTCTCTGAAGGCAGAGACGTGCTCGAGGCACCCACACTCTTTCATGCATATCTACTGCTGTTCATCAATAATCAGAGAGCCACAGTCAGATCATCAAGGCACTTTGCAACCTTTGTCATGTGCGGTTGCTGGTATTTTTTTTCCCCTTTCAGCATATAATTGTTCAGTCCCTACTTTATTATAGATTTAATAGGATGTTTTTCTCAACCATTCAAGTGCTCTAGTTAAAGTACAATTATAGCAATCATATTAAGGAAAGTTTTGAGCTGAAAAAATGTACAAAGACTTATTTTGAAATGAGGTAATATTAGCAACAAAAATGACATGAAGCTTATTTGACCAAGATAGAGCAGATTAAAGAAGACTAGCTTTTGTACCATGATATTTTTGAAGATCATAGATGTGTTGAAAGAACTGGGAGTATCACAACAATGCTGATTTGGAAAAGACAAAGGAACTAAATTGTATTTTTTTCACACTTGACTAGATCAAGAGCAATTCCATTCAAGCAAATATAATTCTGCCAATAGAAAACCAAATTAAATAGGAGGAGAACTGACTTAGAGAATCCTTTGAAAGTGTTATGCACAAGTCAACGCTGACATTTTCTAATTACTCCCTTGAAAAAAATCAAAACAAAAATTACTCGTCTTTGTTTACTTTTGTGCCCTAAACAAAACAGGAAAGTGTGGATGACAAATGTCATTTCAGTATGAATTATATATATGCATGTACTCTACTGGTACAGAAATCATAGCACTTTGTAGGGCATTCTGCTGCCTCCTACTCCTCCAGTTTGACAGATTAAACTTCAGAATAAATAGTCATCAGGAAAAAGGGAGCCTGCAAAGCCATAGCATTTCATCAGTACTTGGCTTCCCTTAACAAAACTCTCCATAGGCAGAACACAAACAACAAGCTGTACATCTTGAGAACCATCTGACACGATTGAATTTCTGCTTGGTACACCAGCAGTGGTCTGCCTTGTGCATTCAGAGCAGACCATGACAGTAGTCTGATTTTATCAAGCCTCCTTGTGCAACACTCCTATTTCTATGAGTTTTAGAGGATGTAGGGACATATGACTTTCTGAATAATTTTTGACTATTGACTGATCAGGTCAGGTGTTCTGGTTTCTACAATGGCCATGACCTAATACTTTACACTTGCAAATAGCAACTACTCTGATGTTGCAGGTTTAAAGACAGAAAGTAACTTCTGTCTGCTCCTGTCACAGCTTCAAGAATTTAAACTAATTATCCATGTTCCTTAATCAATAGCTAACACTGTTTTAAAGCCAGCTCCACATACTGCCTGAACTTAAATACTTCTGTTATCGCAACAAAATAATGTTATAGAGGAGTCTCTTTTTGTAAAGCAAAGAGTCATCTATTGTCTTTGAACTCCAAGTTAGAAAAATGTAAGTCCTCTTCTCCCCCTCTCTTACATAAGCATGATAATAAATCTTAACGGAGTGTATCTCAAAAATGAGAGCAGGAGAAACTACTGCTTGCTCTGCAACACTACTGATGGAACTATTTCTGGTACTAAATTTTGTTCAGTTGTAAATCTGTGCTGGCTTGAGCCCTCAGCCACCAGCTATGGATTTAATCAATGTTTGGAGCTGGATGAATAATTCAGTATGATCTATTCTCTTTCAGCTTGTGAAATCCATCTTCAGGTTTCATCTCTCATGTATTTTTCTAGATACTACCTGAATCCTTTGAAAGCTGTTCTTGTCTCCCTTTAGGATAATGGTTCAAATAACATGAGCAGTCTCTCAAGTACTGCAAGGAGTTCTGCTTAAACAGCAACAAATAAAAAATGTTGTGCAAGAGCAAACCTGCAAAATTCAGCCCTGATGTTTTAGTCTCTGAGTTAAATGGGAACATAGGTGATATTCTAACATGGGTGAAGTGAATGGCACAGTTCCCATGGACTTGTAAAAGAGACTGGTATCAGATTAGGTCCCAGTTCCTGCATGTGAGAATGTGAAATTCAGAGCTGTGAGCACAGTTTTGAAATGTGTTTTCCATGTTCAGCTCTTTGGAATATCTCTTGTTGGTTTAAAGAAAGAGAATACAAAGATAACTGCAATTGTCAAATTGTAAAAATTTGTACTAATGCTTATTCAAACTCCTTTATATAAGTTTTATGCAGAAAAATTCATGTTGGCATGATTGAAATATGGCATTCTTACATTAAAGAGGTCAGATTAAGTTTTCTATTTTGAATGACCTGGTGTAAAATAATAACAAATGATTCATTCCCCCTTCCAAAAGCATGGCCTGACTTTGTAGATGCAATATAAACTTGGTGGAAAATGCTGAGATTTAGGGGTGGGGATAGTAATTTGCAAGTTTAGAATGTCTTTGCTGGAGAAGCTGTTCTATAGCAATCCTATGCCTGGACTAAATGACCACCCTGCATCTCATTGTCTTTGTATTTTGGGCTTCTGGTTTTGCTAGACCTCCACGCATTATCTGTTTGAGTGGATGTACTTCATGTCTTTCATTCCCCATTAGTAGAAGCCAAGGTGCAGTACTCAATACAACTTATTTCTAACAGCTAAGTAATGTTTCCTTTTTTTTTTCTTGTTTCTATGTATATTCCACCCAGAACCCACTCTTTTCAGTGAACACTTTTAGCTACTGACATCAAGAAAACAAAATGATGTATTTTTAAAACAATCAAGGTGTGACAGTTAATGGTGTTACATTGAAATAGGCATAATGTGGTGATATCATGGGCAGCAGATTGATGTTCTTAATTATTAATTTTCATGCTTTTAGGTGCTTGGATTTTTAATGTAATGTAATTGGTATCATTTTATCACTCTGTTACATTTAGTGCCTTCAGCTGGATTTAGGGATACGTGTGATGATTTTTTTTTTTCTTCTGGTAACTGGCAACATTCAGATTTAATGCAGAAACAAAATGTAAAATGACAGGTTGGTGAGAAGAAAGGTCAGAGAGATGTAATTCCCACATCACGGGAAAGATATAGGCTAAACAAGGTTGTCAAACAGTTTTTTTCTTGTTACTTGTGTTGTGACAGAGCTGCTGCAAAGATTTTCAGCAATGTGGGAAGGAAAATTTATTTCTGTTGCAAAAGTTAATGGTTGAGGCTAAGACTGGAATTGGGTTAACTGCTCCTTATCATGATTATAAGTGGTGGCAAGGAAATTGACTTTTGTTACTTACATTGCACTGTGGACTTATTCCTTAGCTTTCCCTGGGACAGTTGAAACCACCTTAGCTTATAAAGGATTTGGGAGGAACAAAAGGTGTGAAAGCTTCTGCAGTTTTCCTGTTCCTGTCTTTGACTTGCTTTTCCAAGTTGCTACAGTCCACACAGTAGAGATGGAGTCCTCTCCTGTATTCATCCTAGCCTATAATTTTTTTCCCCCTCTAGTATGATTGTTGCTGGCCTTGAAATGTAAATTTATTTGTCACAGGAGTGGGAGAACACTTCTGTATCCCTGTAAGACTTTTTCTTGACTGTGGAACTAACACTACAGGAGGAAGTAGGAACAGGATCCATTTTTGGTATGACTCTTCCCTCACCTGGTGAAGTGGTGAAGAGTAAATTCCCTTCCTCAAGCACACCGTTTAGCAACATCTCCCTGTATTGCTATAGGAGGAAATGCATGCTTTCAACTAGCTATTCATAGAACCCAAATATCCATAAGTCCGTGGAAGAATAATACAGTTTCTTATTATGGAGTACAGCAACTTCGGAGTCCCTTGTCCTTTGAAATAGTTTGGGTACAGATTTAAACTGATTCACATTTTAGCAGTGATTCTCTATATTTTGTATAGAAATGGCTGGAAATATTTCTGTTTACTCCTTTTGCCTGCTGGTCAGAAGATTATATTATGTTTCAGATCATGACCTGAAAATATCTAATGCCCTTTGTTTCAGTGCAATGGAGAACACTTTGATTTTCATGGATGCTAGCTTGGATTTAGCAGCTCAGTACTTATTTGTCTTTCAGACTATTAAATCTGACATACGTACTCCATGGGAAATAGAAATAATTTTGTTCCTCATGGTTATGAAATCATTAGAAAGGATGAGGTACATCTGTAATGGATGTCCATTAATATAATTATTGTAGTTAATAATAGGCAACCTGCAGGCTTGGATTTTCTTAACGCTGTTACCGAGAAAATTACTAATACTGACCTTTTCAAAGGACCATGGAGCTTTTGCCTTCCTTCAGATGAAGGCAAAGGGAGATGTTCACAGCACCCCCACCATCTGGAATACACTGCCCAGCAGCACTGAAAGAGAAATATAGCTATTAGACAGGCTCTTGGTTCAACCCATTTATATGTTGATGCTTCTCGGGTAAAATTTTTCACCTCCCTACTATAGCAATGTAGATTTGAGACTTATACCAGAAATTCTGAGTGGGTGGTGGGGATGTGAACAACTTAGGAAGCCAGTCTTGCTCCAGAGATGCTACTTGGATGGCAGTCAGACTCATCAGAAAGGCTCATTACAATTTCCTAATGTCACATTGCCATCATCCAACATAACAGCTTAATTGAATGCAAACGACATGTGTGAAATGTTTGAGTGTCTGGCATCACCTATTTTATGTATAAATATTTAAATATTATCTTATGGGGTATTGTTTTTCTAACATGCAGCTCTGTTTTTCTAAGACAGAGCAGCCATCCATCTGCCTCAAATATACAAAAGCACCCATTTTTTCTATAATTGAAATGTACTCTTGTATAATTGAAACAAAGTTTTAGTCAGTTTCTGAAAAGCGACAGTAAATAACTCCATTTTCATGCTGGGGATATGGATTTAAGCTGTCTCTTTCTAGTGATACAGTCTCACAGTCTTCAAATTAATCCTGGCTCCACAGATCTGTTGGGCATAGCAAGTTACTGCAGATCTAGCTGCAAACAGCATCCATCTGATTCTGTTCATCCAGCAGGAACAGAATCCAGCTTTCAAAATCCATCCTTGGCTGGGCTGAAATTGGAAGTTCGTGAGCATGTATGAAGAGATCATCTGCTTAAGGAAGGGCTGTTTCTCTCTTCTTTGGAGGAGGATGATCTTACAAGAAAAAAAAGAATGCAGTAAATAGTTGAAAGATGTGCCAGATTAAAACAGGACAGAATTGGATTGTCTCTTTTTGTACTCCATTCTCTCCTCCAAATTGGCAGCTTTTTCATGAGCACTCATTCCTTCCCCTAACTGTTGCCTAAGAGGCCATATCTAAGGCTGCTGCAATAACATTCATGATGAGAGTGCTTTTCTTAGAAACACAAGTTGTCATACTCCTATCCTTTCCCCTAAAAGCCAAATACATTCTCATGCCACACTGTTCCATGTAAAATGGCTGAAATAGTTCATTTTTCCTTCCCAGACTTTAATGGCCAAAGCATAAATATTAATTTAACAGCAACCTGGTAACTGCTATTAACTTACCTCACAGTTACATAGATTTTTCCACGGAGACATGGGATGTCTTATTCTTGGGGGAAACTCCAGCTTAGTAAGGTGAGTAGGATGATGTTAATTGAACAGTCTTCCTTATTTCGTTAGACTTCATCCTTTCTGAGTCATCTGTTGTTTCCTTTTTCCCTTGTGAAGTAATGAGTCTGTATTTTCCTTTGTTTTTCACTGAATTTTGAAGTATTAATTGTACCTCCCCTTGGTTGCTTTTTTTTCTATCAATCATTGCTATCAAAACTAATTTTGCTTCTTAGTCTTTCTGATTCTATTATTGTATTCTAGTGCTATTCCCTCATATTCATTCTTGTGATTTTTTTTCCATATCCATCCTTTGACCTGTCTTTGTTACATTTTTTGCATGATTTATAATCTCAAATATTCATAAATATTTAAATTAAGAAAGAGAAATTTTATTAAGATGATATTAATTTCTTCTGCACCTTTCATGACAAGTACGTAATTCTGGATATTCTTCTTCATAAAAAATAATCACATAAATACTTGTAGCCATTTGGATCTTTTAAATTATTGTCACACTGAATGAAAAGAAATTTCTCTTTAGTTTTGAGTTCATCACCTTTTACTTTCACTGCAGCTGTGGTTTTGTGTCAGTATAATATGTAATATGAAAACACAAAAAATGTTCCTTTTGTTTAATAATACTTTTTGTGCCAGCAGGTGCATATAGATGTCTATGCCTTTAAAAATATGATTTTGCATCTAAAATTCACATTTGGTTCCTATGGATCTGTTTCTTATTCCTTAGATGAAAAAAAATCATCATTGTACATACTTTAATTATACCTGAAATCAATGGTGCCGATACTACAGTTTTACCTGTGGCGCTACTGAAGGTGCATAGGTTCAAACCCTTATCCTCCAACAGCTTCAGTAAATCAGAACTTTGTAGGGATTGCATGACTTTTTTTGTAATTGCAGTGTAATTGAGGGACTGAAGAATTATGCAGGAGCAGTTTTAACCCTAATTCTTCCAGTTCTGGCACAGTCAAGGTACCTTATTTTGTCCAAAGATTTGTATTTCTACAATAGAATACAGTCAATATTGCCTCAGTAAAATGAGATTGAATACAGAAACATTATTAGAGAACCTGTATATAGAGGATTGGTTATTTAGGATCCATATGTCTTTGAGAGAGGACAATTTTTTATTTAGAAAATTAGTTTATATTTCTAACTCTAAAGAGTTGTATGTGGGAATTTTCCAAAGTGCTCTTTGTCATTGATTTCTAAAGGAATTAAATTCATCTGATAAGATTTGATAAGAAAAATACTTGTTTTGAATATTTTATTCATGACATAATAATGTCACTCTTTCAGTGCTGCAGTTTATCCCTGTAAATGGCATATCTGGTATGAATATATAAAACAATACACTTTTAGGAAAGTTGTATCTTCACAGGGCAATATAGCTGATGTCTTTATTTAAATAAGGAAAGCATTTGTCATTTCAACGAAGACGGTCACAGATTCAATAAAAGAGTGCACTGCTGGTTTATTTACCCACTCTCATTTAGGGCTTGCTTGCTGAAATGCTAAACTTGCCCATTTCAAGGGTTAGCGGGTTTACAGCCTACCTGTGTGACAATTTTCAGGCATTGTGGCTGATGCGAGAAGTAATAGCTAGAAGCTAAGAGGCAGCAAACAACAGCTCACTAAAAGCTGATTCACTGTAAGGCAGCATGTGAGTCCCACAAACTGTGAGTTTGGTTAAAATTAACACCTGCAGTTCCTGAAACTCAGCTGGTTTTGGTCAAGAAGAAAATGACATAACTTCGGGTACAAGAGAAAGAGGAAGATGTTGATGTTTAGGAAGATGTTGAGGTCTGATTATTGGGTTTTTATCCCCTTGACAAGGACTAAGTGTGCTCATGGGATGAAACTTTGAGGGGGCAACTTTCCCATGTGTTCAGGTGTCTCTGTGCACTGGCTTTGAACCTGGGCTATGTTTGGAATTGGCCCATTTTCTCAGATACTAGGTACTGAGGCCAATTACTCCAGATGATGAAGTAAGTGGATGTCTTTAGCCTAGTAATTTTAGTAACTGGCTAGTGTGAATTGTCTTGTGGGACATTCAAGTATTTCCTCTGTCTTTTTTGGTAGTTTTCCATGTCTTAGGTGTGAGGAAAGTATCTGAACTTTGCTGAACTTTGTCAGCAGTAAAATATTTTATTACCTTCTTCAGAGAAGGGCAATTTGAGTAATTGGTTTTATTTGTTACAATACGTCAACAGGTTTATACCTCATGGTAGAAGACAGGAACTGAATGCTTTTTGTCTTCTATTAGCTGATACAGCACAGTAAAAATTTCTCTGGTACATTAGAGAAAGTGCTTCTGGGGTCAATTCCAAGGTTGGATGTAGGCACACAGTTGGTGGTAATTGGGAGTGGGGCTGTGGCCCAGCCTCATCCCTAATGGGCTACAGCTGTGAAAAGCAGGTGAGCAGCATTGAAAGCAATGAGACAGGGAGTGCCCAGGTGCACTGACCAACCACCAAAGGGAACAGAGGGCACACAGGTGCAATGCATGAACCATGAGGGGTATAAAAGGTTGGGCTAAAGAACCAGATGGGTTGACACTTTCTGAAGTTGTATGATGATACTCTGTGTATTGTGGCTGTCTCAACTGCGACATGTGCTGTGGTAGTTAGGTGTATTTTGCTGCTGTGCTCCAAAGCCTAGATTGCTGTGTGTATGGATTGTGTGTGGTTGTGGCACACCAGTCAAAATTGACTGTATTTGCATGTGCTAAAATTATGCCAAGAGGAACTTGGAATTCATTCATGGAGTTTTTGACGGAAAAAGAGAGACAGGTAAAGCAATTTTGAGGAGTTAAGAATATTCTTGAACTCTACTGAAGTGTATAATTTGGACTTTTGGGGGAATATATTCACAGCTGCAAATTGCAATCAGCACAGGAAAAAATATAGATAAATGGACAAAAATACAGACTAAAGGAAAAAAAAAGCCAAAACCTTTTCATAAAGCAGATAAACATATGAAACTAATTTTTGGGCTTTTTATAAACTTAATTTTCTCTATTGGAGGTGAAAATCTTCTGGCCCATCTAAGTGTATTCTACAGATGAGACTAAAGAGATCCTGAAAAAAGGTTTTGTTGACAGGGTTGCAGAGAAAAGGATAGGGGAAAGAAAAGGAAGAAACAGACAGTAAGGACAAGATTGAAATTAATATAGGATATATTACTAGCTGTAATATATTTTTCAGTTTCTAGAAAATACAAATTACTAAAATTGAAGATCATGAAGAGACTTGATATCAGAGTTATGGCTGTATAGTCTTAGACTATGAATGAGATTTGCATTATTTAATCAAAGAAAAGATAATTTGATCTACCCTAATTCTCAGTGGAAAACCCAGCAGAGATCCCAGTCCCTTAGGAATTCCAAGAAAACTTGTCAATTAGTCTCTTGTTCATAGAGTCTAACTCTTCTCCTGCTCTGGATTTACATGTGAAGATTTTTATTAACTGTCTCATATGAAGGGAACACAATTCATACTTTCCTAATTATTGTCAGTACCCAAGTGCGGGCACACAAGATTTACGGGGAGTTGTGGCAGTTGCTCACAAAACTGAGTCAACACAATTTAACAGAAATGAGACCAGGCAATTTGTGTGCTTCTGTAATAACGAAATGATTGAAAATAGTAAAGAAAATCGATCATCTGAAAGCATTTTCATAAACATGCACACCAGACAAATGTGTTTGCCTGTAGAAAAAAAAAAAACCAAGCAATCAAACCAGAATCAGAGCAGAAACACATGCTATGTGGAAAATCTCTAATGATCATTTATGCTTTATCACTTCAAATTTAATAGGAGCAGAGGAGCATTGTCTATCAGAACAATTGAGGTACTTACAGAGTAGTTGGGACCCTGTACTATAAATGTGCCAAGGTAGAAAGTATTCTCTAATTTAAAGAACTTCTTACACTAGTGATTAGTAACAACATACAGATAAGTCTTGCTGCAAGGCAGATTTTCCTTGACTTTGCATGTCCATCTCCACGATAGCTATCTGGCTCTTGGTAAGGACAAAGTTTCAAAGTCCACAAAAAATACTACTGTGTTCCTGTTTTGTTTGGTCTTTGTCAACTACAACTCATACTTCCAGCATTTAACTGCAAAACAAAGACTAACAATCAAAGATAAAAACCAAAACCCTGCTGGTCTACAATGTTTCCCTGACTTCAGGGATTTAAGCAAAATATTAGTGCTCCTGGTGGAAAGCTGTGAAATTTAGGTGTGTGAAACTATTGAAGTATCTATCACAGGGACTCACATATGGTATTTCTTTCTCCTTGTTAAGAAGTTCTATGAAAATCTTAAGAAATGACATCATGTGATTGTATGTGAGCACTATGTTTTAATTCTATAACTTGTGGTTCTGTTTCTGGAGTCTGGGTCCAGATTAGCAACCTGTGAACTTTGTGAGAAAAAGTTCATTTTTCATTGAATAGGAGTGGGAGTGAGTTCTCTGAGACACAGACTTCAGAAACAGGTGCTGGTTTTTTTTCTGATTGTATTGTTTTGAGTTCATCTCTTGGTCAAAAAGACTTGGATATTAAATAGTGGCTTGAAAGTGAAGCATGCATAGTTGTTTGGCTACATTTTAAAATACCAGAGGTCAAGCTAGACTTTCTTTTGCTGATGAAGATATTCCTTTGTTTGTGCCTGCATATATTTACAAATGGATTATATAGAATATTTAAGAGAGGGAGGGAAAGATGATTACAGTCATTCTCTCAATCCTTCATGACATCTTCAAGTATTTAAAATGATGTGTCAGAAGTCTGAGAATAAGGCTATATGACTGCCATATTACCACATTACTTAAAATGCTATTCTTTGTCTACTTTATGTGACTGTAGTGGCAATTATATTTTCACAAATATTGTGACTAACAGACTAGATTTTCTATGTGAGATTGCTCTGTGATATGATTTTCTAGAGTATGGAATAATTGTAACACATTCTTTTCTTTTAAGGAATTCAATGAAAATATAAGAAATATGCCTCAAATTAATGACTTCTGAACTTGGCAAGTCTGTGGACAACCGAAGGTAAGGACCTAAATTAATCAGGATCCTTTTTCAAAATGTGTCTCTGACATATTCATAATATTGCAACACATGGGAAGGGGTGGGAAAGACAAATTTAAAAAAAGCTTATAAAAAAGAGAACCAAATTCTAAAGATTGTTATTCCCTCCTTAAAACCACTAACTCGTCATCAGCGTCCTGATCAGTAACTATTGATAGAGTTGAGAAAAGATGTTTAACAGCCTATTTTGTGACTGCTCCTTAGGCAAATCATAAATAAGAAAAGAAATTGTAGCAATGCCCATCTTCCTTCTATAAACAATGGAAAAAATTTTCTACTTGGAGGCACACCTGACATCCTGGGGATCTTTAGCAACAATTAGACTGCATTCTGCATATGGTTCATGTGAATGGTGCTTAAGAAAAGAAGAATTATTGGGAATGCTAGTTTTCAATTACTAGTTTAAAGAAGGTATGTTCTTTTAAACCTTCTGGAACATTTCAGGTACATTTATTCAATCATTTAAGAGACCCAAGTAATTTTGGTTCAGGTCTGTAGGCACGTCCTAACATGTTGTATCAGTGAGCATCTGTAAAGTACTATGAAAATTTACAACGTTATATAAATGCCATGTGTCCTAATTACTAACTTACCACTTTACCTTTATTTGTACATTTACTATTTTGGACAGGAAATATAGAGTGAGAAAATAACTGTGCTTCAAAAGAGAATATGTTATGAAGAGATGACTTGTTTAGAAGACTTCTTAAACACAGCAATAAATAAAATGCTTTATCTTAGAACAAAAGCATGGTGACTCCAGAATATTGCATCACCAAATGAGGAACCCACAAGCAAGACATAACTTTTACTGTAAGTACTGCTACTAAAGACAAATACATTGTTTAGTTAAGCTTTAACGGTTTAAATCAGTCTCCATTACAGATTTTCTGGGTACTTCACCTTCATTTTTTAATGACCATATATTTCTGGAGTGTTTGTTCAACTCTGTCCTCTGATTTAAAGATTTCATTCCCTTTCCTGAAAGGAAGAATTTCCTTTCAGGAAAGGGAATGAAATCCAGCGATTTCAATGAGGAAATGAGGATCAGTTGGGCAAGCTTTGGTCCATATTCCTGCACTTCAGGTCATCCCATTGGCTTTTCCAATTTATCTGTCCTATCAGGGGTTTTTTTGTTTGTTTGTTTGTTTTTGTTTTCTTTTTTGGAACTTCAATTCTTCTCTTTCACATCTGTCTTGTTGTTTCCATTCCTTCCCAGATTTTAGGGATTTCAATTTGAGTGATTTTGGCAAGTTTTGCTCCTTCTCACTTCACCACATTTCATCTCAGTACCCTTAGTTGTATTCACTCCATTTCAAATTTTTAGGATTTTTCAATTTTATTTTTGAATGCCCATATTACCTTTCTGGAGTGCTTGTTCAACTCTGTCTTCTGATTTCAAGATTTCATTCCCTGAAAAGGAAAGAAAATTTTTCCTTTCAGAAAAGGGAATGAAATCTTGTGATTTCAATGAGGATCAATTGGGCAACCTTTGGTCCATATTCCTGCACTTCAGGTCATCCCATTGGCTTTTCCTGTTTTTATGCCCTCTAAACTTTTATTCTGTTTTTTATTTTCAAGTTTCAATTCTTGTGTTTCTCTTCTGTCTCTTTGTTTNCAGCGATTTCAATGAGGAAATGAGGATCAGTTGGGCAAGCTTTGGTCCATATTCCTGCACTTCAGGTCATCCCACTGGCTTTTCCAATTCATCTGTCCTATCAGTTTTTTTTGTTTGTTTGTTTGTTTTTTGGTGGTTTTTTTT
>VXBC01010813.1:121484-149949 GCA_013399945.1 Ploceus nigricollis
AGTGAGTTTTGGTCATTCTCACTGCACCACATTTCATCTCAGTTCTATTGGTTATAGTGTATCCATGTGAAATCTTCAGGATTTTTCAATTTCATTTTTTAATGACCATATCTTTTTTCTGGAGTGTTTGTTCAACTCTNCTGTCTTGTTGTTTCCATTCCTTCCCAGATTTTAGGGATTTCAATTTGAGTGATTTTGGCAAGTTTTGCTCCTTCTCACTTCACCACATTTCATCTCAGTACCCTTAGTTGTATTCACTCCATTTCAAATTTTTAGGATTTTTCAATTTTATTTTTGAATGCCCATATTACCTTTCTGGAGTGCTTGTTCAACTCTGTCTTCTGATTTCAATATTTCTTTCCCTTTCAGGAAGGGAAATGAAATCTTGCGATTTCAATGAGGATTAGTTGGGCAAGCTTTGGTCCATATTCCTGCACTTCTTGTCATCCCATTGGATTTTCTTGTCCCTATGCCCTCTAAGATTTTATTCTGTTTTTTATATTCAAATTTCAATTCTTCTATTTCTCTTCGGTCTCTTTGCTTCCCTTTCTTCCCAGATTTTAGGGATTTTGATGGGATTAATTTTAGCAAGTTTTGGTCCTTCTTACTTCACCACATTTCATCTCAGTACCATCGGTTGTAGTCACTTCATGTTAAATTTTCAGGACTTCTCAATTTCGTTTTTGAATGAGCATATCTCTTTTCTGGAGTGTTTGTTCAACTCTGTCTTTTGATTTCTGGATTTTATTCCCTTTCCTGGAAGGAAGGATTTCCTTTTAGGAAAGGGAATGAAATCTTGCAATTTCAGTGAGGATCAATTGGGCAAGCTTTGGTCCATATTCCTGCACTTCAAGTCCTCCCATCGGCTTTTTCTGTTTATCTGTCCTATCAGGTTTTTTTTTTGAAATTTCAATTCTTCTGTTTCACATCTGTCTCTTTGTTTCCCTTTCTTCCCAGAGTTTAGGGATTTCAGTGGGATTAATTTTGGCAAATGTTGGTCCTTCTCACTGCACCACAATTCATCCCTGTACCATTGGTTGTAGTGACTCAGTTTCAAATTTTCTGGATTTTTCAGTTTCCTTTTTGAATGACATTATGTCCTTTTTGGAGTGTTTGTTCAACTCTGTCCTCTAGATTTCAAGATTTCAATGTGAATTAATTGATCAAGCTTTGGTACATGTTCTTGTCCTTCATGTCATCCTTTTGGCTTTTCTTGTTTTCATGTCATGTCTGTTTGGTTTTTTTTATATTTCAGTTCTTCTCTTTCCCTTCTGTCTCTTTGTTTGCTTTTCTTCCCTGATTTTAAGGGTTTTAAATGGAAGAATTTTGGCATGTTTTTGGCTATTTCCCTACACCCAATTTCATCTCAGTAATTGATAAGTAGATGTTGAACCATATTCAGATGGTGAACTAGAATGCAGAATTAGATAATTAAGAATTAAACTGTAGGAAATGCCAGAATGATGTACATATCCATTTTAAATACGTGTGTCCTATTTTTGTTGATGGGTTTCCTTTGACATGTCAATTTTATAGGAAGGTCTTTTTTGTCACAACTCTTGTGTATATATTTTATGTTTCCTATATCTGCCTGGTATTTAGGAAAATTAGACCAGTTATCCATTATATTATTCTTGAGAATGCTTATTTGGAAAGCTGGAGAGATCTGTAACTGATCCCTGATCACAAATACCACTTTTATACTGTGCATATGTTACATGTAGCAGTGTGATGATTAATTTGGAGCTTGGAAATTAAGAAACTGACAAATAGAGTGATCTTTTTCTAGAAAATGACACTTTAAACAATTTAAATGCCTTAATGTGAATAGTTACTATTGCAGTCAGATATTGGAAGTCTTTGTGTTTTTATGTGGGAATTATCAGCAGGTATGTAAATTTGAACTGCAAGGTTTTCTCAGGCCCTGAGGAAATCTCAGTCAAAATCTCAGAAAGAAAAAAATTAATGCTTCAGTGCTTAGACCACATGAAACAGGAAAACCTGTTTGCAGATTTCTGTCCGACAAGGGACAGTAACTTGTACTGTAGTTTCTGAATTAGAGATGAGTCTTATGAACTACTAGAAGAAGGAGGTGGGTTCAGAATATTTCCCTTACTTTTCTGAGGATTCTTTTTTGCCTTTTTTTCCTCCTCAAAAAATTTAGAAAATGTCTGCTTCTTCCAGTGTTATGTATGTGGTTTTTGTTTGTAAGCAGGAATTTTCTCCTCCTGCTTTTGTCTTCAGTCCTCACACAGCATAAGGGTAAACACAATCTTGAGTAATAAATAGTCTTGGATTGGGCATAAAGAGCTTACTACTTTCACAGCGGAACCTTTAGTGCCATGCAACAGAACTCTATTCTCTGATGCAGTTCTGTTGATTGCAGAGTTTTGTGCCTTCTTTTGCATCACTGTCTGCTGTTCAAAATTTCTGAAAGTGAACTAGAATTTTTCTTTCTTTTAGATGTTTAATCATGCTGAAGTGATGCCTTCTAAAATACTTAACCCCCTTAACTGAAGGATCACTTCTCCTTGAAAGAATAGAACTGTAACCTTAGACTAATTTTACTGCTTTTAGGTGCGTACCGCAGAGATGGAGGTTCAGTTTGGAGTTACTGATTAAAAAGTCCCAGCCTGCTGTTGATTTCTCCTTGTTATACTTCCTTTCCTGCTCTGTTATCTCTGAGTTATCATTGATTACATACTTTTCTGTAGATTTAGTTTAACACTGCTTTCTCAAGCAATGTCAGAGGCTTTAGATAACCTGTCAATCATGACCATTAAAGCTGAAGAATGAGTAGTTTTACTTCTTTAGGAAGATAATGCACTCAGTCATTCATTTTTAAATACTGAAAACAAACACCATCACCAAGTTGTTTTCTATCAGGTTTTATCCCATGATCACTTTTTTCCCCATGATTCTAGAAAGTATGGAAAACAGCTGAGGTAAGTTATACTGAGGTACCAAGATTGCTGTAGCATCCAAGTGTAGCTGTTCCACTGCTTGAGGCACCACTATAAAATCATGACAAATGAAGAATACATTTGCAAAGTCAAAGGAGACCTTAGGCAGATTGAATGTAATTACATAGCTAGAATTCAAGTAAGGCCCCAGGACCACATGGGAAGGAAAGTGTTGCTCACTGTTAGTAGGGTGCAAGGCAGGAATTGTGTATATTTACTAGATAGAGTAACCTACAGTGCAGCCATAATTTAGAATGATAGAGTACTAAAGAGAAAAACATACTGTGTGAGTAATTTCCAGCCTAGTAATGAAGCATAATGGAATACAGCTATCATGCTGTATTATGCAATCTGCATTTTATAGAATGTGTGAATATAAATTCAGTTATTTGCTGCCTATTGGGAGAAATTGCACCAACTTAATGTTCAAAACTAAAAAGTATTTTTCAAAAGTAAAAGGAAGGAAGTAGCAACTCTGTCTTCTCTGAAATGGGAGTGTCATATAGGCGCTTGGATTAGTAGAACATAGGCTTTTCTGTATCTTATCTGTGGCACTAAATCTATTGGAAAATATTGGAATAGATCTCGAAAGAAAGTTGCCGCACCATAGGAGTGTGCGGGTAAATACCATAAAACCCTTTAAATACAAAAAACAAAATGTAATGCAAACAAGCCAACAAGATCAGATGGGATTTGAAGGTTGTGTGTAATGAACATTTAATATGTACATCCTTAGGGTTATTGATGCTATTTTAGTATTTACATGACAGTTGTTTCCAGAAAAGAGATATTCTAAAATGAGAAAGGTGAACCAAGAACAGAAATAAGGAAAAATCATAAACAGTCTAATAGCACAAACTGCAACTCAACATCTTTCTCTAAGGATGCTGGAGAAGCTGAGGTAAAAGTCTTTTAGGAGTATGGAAAGAAAAAATATTTCTGATAGTTCTAAATGCCTTAGAAATAGGTATTATGTTAGAAAGTGGAGAAAGAGTAAAAGACTGCCCCAGAATTGGCAGTCATTCTAATTGTTCATCTTGCAAATATTTTTTAGAACATCCTAGATCATACTTCAAGTAACAGCTTGTTACTGTAGCCTCTTCATTGGTCTTCAACCTTTCTAGTTTTCTAGATTACTTGAGGAGCTGCATCAATACATACAGCCATGCATTTGTCAGCCCCCTACAGCTGTACTTAGTTTTCAAAGATTATTTAAATTTATGTATGCTTAGTATGTATGTTTGATGTTTTTCCTGGGCCTTGATGAGAATTCCACTTGGTCAAGATCTTGAATTTGGAAGTATATCAAGTGCAGGAACAGGGGAAAGCTGAAGAAAGTCTGGAAGAAGATAATGTGTCAGGGTTTGGAAAAGATTGAGCAAAAAACCTGATGGAAATTAATTCCCAATACCTGTCAAGTATGAAGTCAAAAAGATCTGCACTACTGACAAAGCATGTTTGAGGATTTGAGAGGCATCGTGTTGAGATTAAGCAGACTTTTCACACTTTTATTTTAATATGATTGATTGACATAGATAAAATAGATGGTAGTTTAACTTTCTTGTTTGTATAACCACTTCCCATCTAAACTAATCTGCAATTAAAAGAGTGGATTTACTTCCTACATCCACTTTTGGAAGAGAAAGGAACCACTCTCTGCTGGCAGGCAAATTGACATAACATTCAACACGGTATAATGATGAAATCTTCAGTATGATGTGGTAAGCCACAAAACAACATGAAGGCAAATACCTTTTTGGCTTCCTTCCACTGTTTTATTTATTACATCCTTCTTTATTTTTCACTGGTGGAGAGGAAAAAGAAGTACATGATTTAAAGTAGTTACGACCACTTTTAAGCAGTTTCAAGTTTTGAGACAATACTTTCTACATGAAACATTACAGTAAACACATAGAGTTGTCCATCTATAATTTTCTGACTTACTCAAAGAGAGCCTGTCTTTCTAAAGGAGGTCAGAGTGAGCTGGGAGAGGGATATTTTTATTGCTGGAGTATTTCCTGTAAAGATAAAATGCATGTTCACAGCACAGCGTAATAAACCGTAGTCCAGGTTTCCACAGCATGACTTTGCTTGGTTTTTTTTTCTGCTTCCTCTTTCATAGCCCCAGGAATTTAGGCCAGGAGCTAAGATTTCTTTTCCTAACTGTTCTGCCAGCTCATGTTGACTAATAAAACCCAAAAAGTTTGGGCAGGATCTGTTTCCTGTTGATATAAACAATCCAAAATCTTTGGGCAAAATTGTCCAATGTGATTTTTCAGAATAAGTACTGAGTAAAAATTTCCTGTGACTTTTGAGTTTTGGCCTTTAAAAGCATTGCTGCATTAGCATTCTCCTAAACCAAAATCAGTGGTAACAGTTGCAGGACACCAGCCTACCTTCAGTGTTCACCTTCAGGTCCAGTGCTTTGGAAGGAGATGGAGTTTGGCTTTATTTGGTCACTGTTTGTTGTTTGAAATGGCATGACCAGGACTGAGTGGAGTAAGTGGATGCTCTGTTTTCTGTAAATGACTGTGACTGTGATAGACCAAGTGCTGCCCTGCAGGTATGTGAGGATACAGTGTCAAAGCAAGGGGTTCTGGTGGTGGGAACAAGGTGTCCCAATGCACCAACAGTGGCTGTGATGTTCCTTATAAATTCTCATCAGGCTGAACAAAGACATTGGACCATGTGTCTGGGAACTCTTGTTCTTTGTTGCGCAGTCGCTGTAACTCCAGCATCCAGCCCACTGTTAAGACACAGAAGGCGTTGGCTCACTAGCTCTTAAATTCTACAGTAGACTTCCACAAGCCCTTGGATTTTGTACAGTACACTTCAATAAGCTCTCAAGTCCCACAGCAACCTTCTCGAAGGTGCTGGCTCACAAGCCACAGCACACTGCCACAATCTCCCCATTCCCACAACAAACTTCAGTATGGAGCATGGGGTAGAACATGACAGCCACGTGTGGCGCAGGCAAAGAAAGGAGGAGAGAAATAAAAACAGAAAAGGCAGGAAGAACAAAGACTATCAGCAGTCCTTAGATCCAATATTGATCCTGCCACATGAATATTCCAGAGCTGGGGTTGCGAGACAGGAGTAAAAGAGAGAGTGAGGGGGCCCAATCCCCTTTCTTTTGCACACCTCGTATGCAAAGTAGATAATTCATCCATTTTATTCACCTGTGCAAAGCCAGGCCTTAGAACCCTCCTCCAGGAAGGGAGTTAAGGGAGGTGGACTGAGCAAGAGTCTCAAGATAAGCAGTCTCAGGGTGGGGCTACACCACCTCCATGGGACCCCCTACTCCCCTTACATCTTTCCTGCTACAACAGCCAGAAGGTTTGACCCAAAACACACTTAATTCTGGTTCTTTCCACAAGGTGAGTGGCCCAGAACCAGTGGTGACAAGGCTGTCTCTTTTAGTGCTCAGTCTGTATGGTCTGGGGAAAAAGAGAGAAGAACCAAGTACTTGTCTAGGCAAACTAATCTGTGTTGTCAAAAAGAGACAGAGCTTTCTGCAGGGAGCTTTTAAACTCCTGCCTCTGTCAAACTACACCAAACTGACCTTTGTACAACTCTCTCTAACTTTTGACTCCTGTATACTTTCTGTACTTAAAGTAAAGCAACTCCACTTTAGTAAAATAAAAGAAAATTGTGGCAGAAAATGTCTGGATTTTTTTACTTTAATCTTTTTCTGGATTTTTCCTTTAATCTTTTTTGCTGAAATGCTGATAATTTACAGAGCATCATTAAGAGTAAGTTTTTTTTCTCTATTAAGGTTTAGTGAAAACAGCATTCCAAAAGGAAGACTGTATTTTAATTCTTGAAATAAATCCATTGCATTGCAGGGACACTGCAATCTAAGTAATCAATGGTTTTTATTTTATTTTTTTTTAGAAAATTAAATAAACCACATTTTTTTCATGTGTTCTATGTTATGTAACACTGAAAGAGGTTTTAGTAATTGCAGTCTAAAATATGCTTTAACATACATCCTGCCAGAATCTGGACTCAGAACAATAAAGACAGGCTGTTCTTAGGCATAAAAGCAAATTCCTTTGTCAGTCAATAATGTTTCAAGCAGAAATCTATTTTCATGACTACATTTACTTCAGCAAAAATATGAAACTAAAAAGAAAACTCAGGATGCATGAAAGAGAAAAAACATTAAATTACCAACTAGTGAGCTTGAAGCATCAAATTTTTCAAATTTCAAGTTAAAATAAGTTGAAAAAAAATCCCCAATATGTTTTTAAAAAGAAAAAGAACATCGCTCCTTTGCTCCACAACTTCTAAAATGCTTTAACTAATGTTAAAGTTAAAAGGAAGATGTTTTTACCCCTACTTAGCATACATAATAAATTCCAAGGTACATGGAATACCTATTTTTTCCTTGAATTAATGCTAAGACTGCAGAGCTTCTTTATTTTCCTGAAAGAATAGTCCTTTTGCAGCAGACAGCTTCACATTTTGTGGCCAGGGGCCACAAAGCCGCACTTCCAGGCAGCTTTCTTATTTTAAGTGGGGAGTCACAGCTTCAATTCTGGTTTTGGAAATGGATTTACAAACAAGTGCTAATGGCAAAAGTCTGCTTTGAAGTCTGCTTCCAGCAGGCAGGAAACTGTGCTCTGGAAATGTGTTGTCTATGTATGGCTGTGCTCTAGAAGTGCGTTGTCTATGTCGGGCTGTGTTCAAATGTGGGTATCGATGCGAGGGTGAACCCCAAAGGAAGAAAATGAATGATGTCTGCGCAGATCAGAAGGCTTTGGAATGCTGAACACTCTCTTTATCAAAACTATACTATAATACATTAATAATATTTAAAGAGATACTATTCTACATACTTACTTCTTACTTACCTATCTAACTCTAACTCAAAACTCATGACCCTCTCGCAGGAGTCCAGACACAGCTGGATTTGATTGGTCACTCCAGGTAAACAATCTCTGAATCACATTCCACAGGGGAAAACAGGGAGCAGAGATAAAGAGTTGTTTTCTCTTCTTTCTGCTGCTTCTCCATGCCTTTCCCAGCAAATCCTTGGGAAAAGTTGTGCCTTGCTTTTCTCTGTAAAGAGAAATGAGGCCACAGGCTGGTAAATCTCTAGTGCCAGAGAGTGTAAATAGCAAAATTGTGTCCATGTAAAGCTGGTTCATATGCTTTGCTTGTTTTCAGGGAAAATTAGGATATTTTAAGTTTTGATTTTGAACAAATTATATAATGTATTTATAGACCCACAAACATCGCTTTCCTACTGAATGGAAACTCCTTTGAAATGTGTTAAAATTTGTCACAAAGAATCAAAGGTTGGTTTCATTGCTACAGGGTAGCAAACAAATACAGGGTATTTGTTCTTTGAAACAATACCCAAAAGAATTTTGATACCTGGAAATTAGATACATGTTAGTAAAATGTTATCAAAACCTATTGGTTTGGGTTTGGGGTCAAATTAAAGGCTATTACCATCATTTGCAGTGTCCTTGGTAAAGGGATTTTCTGGGAGGTCAGTAGCTGCCACACTACTTGTTTAAACATTTACCTGACTCTGTTAGATGAAGAATGCCTATTGCTAACCAGGCATGTAACAAAACCCCCATTATTTCCCTTTAATTTTGAGCATGGATATGAAGCAATTTAAAAGCCCCAAATATATCTTAACACCTCTTTGCATCTCAATTAAGTTTTTGTCTTAGTCTTGGGCTCTTCACAAGTTAAAACAGTCACTTATTTAAAAGCTTGATGGCTAAACTAGGAAGCTATTTTATTTGCTTTGGAATCAGAATTCAGATTAAAAGATAATGTTTTGTACTGATGGTATGTGGTGAGAAGAGAAGCCCAGAGAAGAAGAACGCTTTTTCCACAAAATGAATTGGTAGTTTTAGTTGTTGTTGTTGTACTGGGACGATGTATTGGACACAAATAGATCAGCTGGAAAACAACTTAGGGAAGCTCATATGTTAATTTTGTATGTTTATGCTAAAAAATGGTATGTGTAGGTTATTAAAGAGAAATATTATTTTGTCTCATTCTCTCCCTCAAAGATTTGGAGTAATATATGGTGTATCATATTATAAACTGAGTGTCTGTTAATACCAGAAAAAAAAATATTTCTTAACAATCATTTGAATAATGGAGTGTTGCTAGCTGAACTGTTCATTTGAAAATTCATTGAGTTGCACAGTAATCACAGAATCTCCAGTTTTATTATCCTTTATGTCACTGAAAAATGCTTGCTGTTGTGTTGTTCTCTTTTCATTTTCATCATGTTCCAAACCAGGAACGTATCACTGTCTAAAAGGTATGTTGGTAGGTAATAGAGAAAGGCAAGTGAAAGGTCAAATCTCTTGCAAACTAGTGAAATTAATAACTTAAATTTAAATAGAAATCACATTGCATGAACCAGAGATAAAGAATATATGGGTTGTAGTATGATTTATAAAATGAAGAATGTTATCATTAAGGGTGCTTGGGACTGTAGCATTCGTGAATAAGGCAAAATTCCCCCTGACTTGGCTTTAGATGTGTGCTGCATTCTTGGTTGGTTGAGTTAAGGATGTCTGCTTGGATTTCCTCTGCTCTATCTAATATCTCCTTTATTTGTTCCCACTCTTAACAAAAATAGGTGTACAAAACAAAAACTCCTCACTGGGAGACATGCCTACATAATGATTTTACCTTGCTAATATTGCCATTATTCCCTAAAAATAGATCTTTCAATCAATTTTCCCACCTCCCATTTGCTTTATATTTGCTCACAGAACAACTTATCTAATTGTGAGCACTCATGTACACACGGGAAATTTGGTAGAATGGTAAAGCAAGTGTTGGCACCACGCTTTGTTTCCTCAGGCTTGTAACTCTACCTCTGAAGAACTCTCTGGAGGCTGCTGCAGGATCCCTTCAAAATCTTGTTCTGCCCCCATTCCTTGGTTGACAAGGATACATTCAGGGATGTAAGAACCATCCCTGAAGTGGCAGCAGGGATGCAGGGGCTGTACCAGAGGTTGTGCAGGTTGCTCTTTGTACACAAAAGACAAGAGCTCAGATCATATCCCCAGCCATAAACACATGGCTTGAGCTTGTGCAGCCTCAATAGCTCTGAGGGTTGAATCTTCACCCTGTTTTGGGAGAGCTCTCACGGTGTGAGTCAATGAGGCAGTGGCAGCTGCTTGTCGTACCTGTGAACCCATCCATAGGGCAGAACAGATCTGCCTTCACTCCCGTGTCCCTCTCATGTGAACAAGCCAGAGCCTTGAACATGTGGTTACATATTTGTATGAGATTATATTTGGTTATTGCAACACCACAGCTGCACAAACTGCCTCTGGCCAGCTCTCCAGAAGAAAGGCAGGCAGATCAGCAGGGTCCATCTCTAACATGCATGTTACTGGCTGAGCCTTCTGTACCAGTCTGATCTCTCCCAGAATAAGTATTTGCTTCTGAAGAAGTCTAGGCTGGCAGGAATTAAACACTGGAGCTGAGTGCAATATTTTGAAAATCACTATTAACTTGTATTACAAACTTTTTGTAAAGATGTACTTCCAGAGTAACCTTGGCTATTGCAAAGAACAAAGTAAAACTTGTAGATTCAGAGAGGTGATTCTGTTCCTCTACTACTCTCAGCTGAGCTTGTAGCTGAGTCCTTTTTGAACCTGTGACAATTGCTACCTGAAGGGACAGCTGTGGCTTTACAGTGGTTCTGTGAGTTACTGAGAAAAGGCCACTCTCAGCCTGTGAAATAAAACCACAAAACCAAAGGAGAAAGTTACAGTTCTTATCCTCTTTAAGGTGGGGCAGAATTATTGCCTTTACCAAAGTGTATGATACAAAAGTAAAATTAATTGTAAAACTCAATTGAGATCAGTGCTAAAGCTTAGTGAAACCAGTATTTCACTGCAGATGTTTAACAAGACAGTCCTGGGCCCTGCACATGAATTGTGATGCCATTTGCCTGTAGAGCAACTGTTCTGGGAATCTTACTTACAACTGCTGCAAGAGTATTGCTCCTTTTGCTGAATGAATACAGCCTGATATTAAAATTCCAAAAGAAGGTGATATATAACCTCTGCCTTTTTGCCAAAGGTAATAAAAGATTAATTTAATGCAAAAGGAATTTGTAGCAATCGGTATATTTTTGGTATTCATCAACAATACACAATATATAAAAAAATGCATCTGAAAATCCTATTCTTTATATGAATAAGAAGAAAAACTGTTTTAGCATAAGTAAAATCCTCAGTGAGAAGAAACCATAGGTTACCCACCTTGCAAAATACACATCTTTGGTCTTTTATGTTCTTCATTCCATTAATCTTGCCTTTATGCAGCCTGTAAGGAGGCTGGGATACTTGTATTCAAGACTCTAATTCAGGTTTCTATTCGACTAAGATAAGTATCCAGCAGAAGGGGACAGCCCCATGAAAAGCTCACCCAGACTGCTATTGTGTGGTAAAAAGAAGGCACACAGATGAGGAATGAAGTCCTGTATAGAAGTCTTGTATAAGTTACAGATGCTACTGCTTCCATAGAAAACTGAACCCTTATGCAAGGATGAGAACATCCTCTTCACAAGTGTAAAGGCATGGAGTGGCTTTAAAGATCATATTTAAAGGGTGGCTTAAAAGATCATATTTCAAACAGGTGGATGTAAAATGTCTCTCAATAGAGATATAATGACAGGAAAGAAAAATGCTTCTATATCTGGGAAACATTCTTATCAACAAGCTTTGCTAAAGTATTTGGGATTCCTAGTAAAAACTCTCCAGAAATCCTGGGTTTAGGTGTGGGTAGAGAACAGCTTCTCCACAAAAACTCAAGTGTATTCAAAGGTATTGGCAGAGAGAACTGTGGATGCCTTCAGCTGTATGACTGGAGAGTGTGTTGTAAAGCAGCCTCTATGACAGATCTCTAGGCAAAAAATCACCAGCTCTTTAGCAAAGAAGAACTTAATTTTACTTGCTCAGGTTAAGAATGGGGGAAAAGTCTATTGTTTTCTTTAATTAACTTTCAAACATTCTTTCAAAATACTACAGCTAGGTAGGCTTTTATCTGGAAACCTCTGTTTTGGCTTCTCAAAAATGTATTTACTTATCTGTTGGGCACTGTGCACTTTTAAGCTAACATTAAAATGGGCATCAGAAATCTGTTTCCTATAATCTGTGGGAAAAATGATGGGATGGGAGCTTTGCTTTTACTGAGCTTATTCAACCTTTCAGAGTGCCTTAGTCATGCACGTTTTTTCTGCATGGATGTAATTATACCCTGGACTTTAGCTATGGGTGTCTATTTGCATCTCTGCAGAGAGAACACCTAGGGATTTATGACACTCATGAAAGACCAATGCCCTCATCCAGGCTGGTGGCAGACAGAGCAAGGCATCAGGAATGCACATCTGGCATAGTGGGAACAAGGCTCTGTTTCTATTCTTTGCTGCCATGAGTTGGAGATGGTGAGAAATTTTTTTGAGGTGTATTAAAATATCTTTGATGACAGAAGCCAGTTCTTCAAGAAATAAACTTTGCTTACAGAAAAGCACTGGTCTAACTGAAGCTTCCCATGGGAACCTGCATTTCAGCTCCACCATGGAGATAATAGGGCAACGACTAGGTACTGCCAGGCTAGCTAAGGTGCTGGATCAAGCAGAGTAAAATTGTCTCTTGACTGTTCAATATTCCAGGTGAGGGCCCTGACCTGCAGCAATCCTTCTTCTGACCACCTGACTACCCATGCAGTCAGTGCACACACTTCCTTCTTACTTTAGTGCCAGCAGTTGCCTTCCTTTTTTTACCTCTTCATCAGCACTGGCCTCTGATGCCCTTTGATGAAAGAAGAAAAGGGTATTATTTATCCAAAGTGAGAAAAATAACTCTTAACAGCAGAGAAAATGGAGAAAGAAAAGTCCTGAAAAGAAAATATTTAGATAACCAAGCAACTCACAGTCAGTCCATACCCACTTTCCTTATTCATTTTCTTTGCTCTATCCATAAACATCTCTTTTTTTCCCTGTGGCTGCCCCAGAAAGGGCTGTCCTCCTATTCCCAATGATATTTTTTTTCATTTTCACATAGGACAAAGTACAACCTCTTCTGCAGTTTACAACCACATGCTATAAACAGAAATATATTGTAGCAGAAAGTAACCTTGCTAACATATGCAAATAGCAGAGAAGAATGTGAAGATTAGATTAGAAAGGGTAAAAAAGGTTTAGTAATATGAAGAAGTAGCAAAAGCAGAAAAAGGGTGTTCCCACTGCTTTTTAAATCTGTCTTTAAATTATTTACTTGGCACTTTGACTTTAAATTATTTCATTCATCTTAATATTTAATCACAGTTTTTAATTATACTAGTAACTTGAGGCTACTTCTTAACTCAGCAACAGCTTCATCTTCTATTAATAAATGGCACATACCCTTGGCTTTGACACTTACTTGCTGTGAGTGTTTCAGCTTTGGTAGAACATGCAGTTCAGGACACTGTTATTGCATCTTAAATCTCAAATCTTCTTAAATTATCAGTACAGCATTTAACCCTGATGATAATAATTTAGCATAAAAATGTTCAGTCTTCACTGTAGTTCTTAATGCTACTGTTGCTAAAATTGCAGGAGATCAGAGAACAAGTACTTATAAAAAATCTTACTCTGAAAAATATTCTTCCAGATGATTTTTCTTCTCAGTCTGGAGAAGAGACAGTCTGGTACCTGAGAGCTGTGGGTTGGAAGAATGTTACATCTCCATGTGTGGCTGGCAGGGTTTGGGATTAAGGACTTGGGGGATTTTTTTGAGCTGTGCGCCAGATGAACTCCCTTGCTGGGGTTACAGTGCTCGTGTGGCACTGGGCTGCATTGGTTTGGAGGCTGCTGGGGAACAGGGGCTGTCCAGCCCAAACCCACCAGGGAACACTAAAGGATCTGGGGCTTGCTGAGCTATCTACTCCCCCCACAGCTCTCTGACGTCTCTGTGGCTCTGTGATGACTAGAGAATGTGATTTATGGGTTCAAGAAAGTTGACCATCTTTCCCCTGAGCCTCTGAGACCAAACTCCTGTTTTTGCAGGCAGCACGTCAGATAAATATTTTTTTTATAAATTGGCCACCCTCTATTTTACAATGTTAAGTTTTTGTTTTAATCCTCCTTATTGAGAGATTGCTCCAAAAGTTGGCTCTTCTCTTGCTTTTTTGTGATTCCCAGCCAAAATTTATTCACAGAATAAATTCTGGTTTTGTTGCCAACATGGTTCCTTAGCTCAAAAAAGACTCTTTGATTGATCTACACACAGCAATCAGAGTCTTCTCAGCGTTCATTTTGCCAGACTAACTGAGCTGAGCTCTTCCAGTTTCTTTTGACATGATTCATCTAGAAATCTTTACTTTGGATTAATTTTTGTGGATCGCCGATGATTAGAACTAAGTGCACTTTTCCCTCTGACACTTCACTAGGGTTGGCACACAGCACTCTGATGGCACTTGCTGGCCAAACCTCACCTCCTATGTACTGTTGATACTAACAAAAATACTCAGTATGAGCAAAATGGTGGATTTAACAGAACCTCTAATAAATTTGGTTAAATCAGATTACAAGGGCTGAGATTATTATGTGGCATATCTTTTTATTTATTCAGTGGCAACACGAGGATCAGGAACCAGGACACGGTGGCCCACGTGGGTAGTCCTATTTGTAGGTCATCTGAAAGGATCAGTACCACAAATGTGTGATGTTTGGTGGCTTTCTGCTCAAGGAGCTGGCCACTTTGGGTTCTAATCATAATGTACTAAGTCTCCCCATCCACTTATTGGATGGAGACCTACTGCTTGTAAAAATTACTTTCCTGTCACCTGTGATCACAAAGATTATCTTAGACTCAGGCTGAAGCACAGATTTAAGCTCAGCTGGACCCTGAATAGTCTAAGTCAGAAGTGTAACATTTCCTGTGCAATGTGTTGCTTTGAACCAGTACAAATCAACACCAACAGGAAGAAGAGAAGCATCAGCTTCCATTTCTTCCAAGCTCCGGTGTTAAATATCCCTGCTAAATATTTGTTAGTTTACCTGTTAACCATTAGAAAGATTCATCAGAGTTACAAGATCCAACCCAGGTGCTTGCAGTAATTACCACTAAAAGCACTCTATGGTATCTGAAGAAGGAGCAGGAAAAATAACGTACATTTGATATCAGAACAGCAAAAGAAAATGTGAGGGATGCAGGAGTTGGAATAGCAGATAAGGACTACAGCTATTGCATCTGGGCTTCTTATGAAATTGATCAGACAGAGGGATTAAATAAGTGGGTTTTTTTCCTTCAAAAAGAAAAGTTTCTAAAGAGTGAGGTGGGCAAAAGCTAGCTACTCTTCTTTTTCCATTAACCTCAGGCCAGAGGCAGTGGATGTAATTTAATAACCTAGAATTAAAGAAGAGCAGTCTAATTACCAGTTTGTGATAAAAAAAAATGTCAGGAGAATCACACTCTTTGAAAGACTGAAATTCTGAGAGGATTAATTGCAAGTGAAATACCCCAAAGAGAAATTTATTTAATATTGTAAAAAAAATACCTGAATTTTGCTGTTTATGGGATCCTAATTTTGAGATCAGATTGCAGTAGAGAGATCAAAATTGAGAGAGAAATATGGAATGAGATTCTGACTCACATTTAGAAGCAGCTGTGTTAGTGTGCCAGTCTGGAGAACACTTTTGCATGAGAAGGCAAGTTTTAGAAAGAAAAGAGGTGATGCCACAGAAGATTGGGCTTACAAACAGATCTTAGTAAAAAAAAAGGGTTGACAAAATAATTAAAAACCCCTTAAACGATTAACTTTTCATGTGGAGCAGATTTATAAGAAGTAATGTGAAAGTTTCAACTTGTCAGACCAAATGGGAACAAAGCAATGTGTGGCCTTTGATTGAGCTACTATTTTGCAAGAAACAAAGCTATCTATAGGAAGCCGTACCTAAAAGGAAAATAAGTAAAAGTATTATGCACAGCAAAGAAGCTTTTCCCATGGTGATTGCTCGGATTGAGCCCTATTTCAGATGACTGAAATGTGCCCTTGAACATGAGTGGTATTGTTGCTTACAAACTGGATATTGATACTCAGATCAATATGAGACTTTAAATCAATTTGGATACAGAGAAAAAAGCTCAGGTTGTACAGTGACAAAGTCATTTCAATAACAGCTGTATACAAACTAAATGTAATTTCAAGGCCTTGAAAACAGAATTTTACGTATTATTGAGAAAGATAGAAGCTGGAAATATGTGTGGTGCTTCTTCTCCTAGGGAGAATGTATAAGCTAGAAGGCTAGAGGAATGTGGAGACAGAAAGAAAAATAGATTAGAAAACTCCAAACTAAATTAAGATATAGGCAGCAAAGGAAAAATTAGGAGGGAAATTTCACATACATGCACACACACAAAAGAAAATTAAAATTGTCATTATGGTTGCAAAAGAACACTGATAAAAATGTAGAATGGAAATCGCAAATATTTAAAGATATGAAAGAAACTTTCTATCCATGATCATGATATCCTTTATATGTTTTGGGGATTTTAGAAACAAATGTCTGTTACAAAGGAAAAAAATGGTCCAGTTCTCTCAGTGCACATTTACCACACAAAGAGATAACCTCCAACCTGTCAAAGGAAATTCCTTATATAGTGTTCTCAAGTCACTGTTTTCTACATCCCCTTGATAAAAATGGACATAACAGTACTTTTTCACCTCAAAGAATTACTGAAACAGAGAGCACTTCACAATGTTTAGCATATATATGCTATTGTAATGAGGCCAATGCATACATCTTACTACCTAAACTTGGTTGTCTGTACTAAAGAGAAAATTTATGTTAAGGAATAAATTAATAACTCACTTTGAATAATTGGCATTCTAAATTAATATGTGACTGTGTTTTGGCTTGAGTAATACATTGATTTTAAATATGAAGGGTAGGTGGTTTCTATCGTAGTTCTGCTTTATCCAAACCCTAGATGTATACACTTCTTTCAGGCACAGTTTGTATTAGTGTTTGCCTTTTGTGCTTTCCTGCAGTGAGTATTTTCTAAGACCTGTGCTCTGCTGAACACCCATGGCAACTTCTTAAGTGGGCAGGCTACTCCTGTGCCATAGTATGTGCGAGTGCTTCCCATTTCTTGGTGCTCAGAAGCAGGCGCAGGCTGACTGTCACTGCTCTACTGGGGCAAGACCCAGGTGTGCACCAATCCTTTGTCTCTGAATCCTGCAGACCCAGTTCCCATGGCAAGGGAAGCCCAGGCCCAGCTGGAAGATGAGCCACAGCATGCTGTAGCCGGGCGTTGCTGCAGGATCTGTGCAGCAGGACCTTGGGGCGTGCCAAGGCATGCAGGGGAGTGTAAGCACAGGCACTGACACACAGAATGTGAGAACCGACTGCTCCAAGTTTCCAGGCTTCCTTTGAAGTTGATGGGAACTCGCCTGAAAAAGGTACACATGAAAATGGGATAGAAGTGTTCAGTTTTGGCCTGTTAGGACATGGGTGTCGATAGAAAATGCTTCATTGCTGAAATCATAAGCAGCTTGCTAAATATTTGGGGCTTAAGAATACTCCACCCAACGGCTTGCTGGTTAGAACGTTCACAGGGGGATAGAAGATGTGAGCGTAGATCTCCTCTCCTGTCTCTTAAGTGGATGTTTCAGTCACTGACTTGCACTAAGTGGTGACTTTGTTCTCTCCCTTTTTCCTCCATTTCTTTCCATTTTTTACTCTGTCCTTGTTAAGCACTTAAAAAAAGCCCACCAAAACAACACCTGGAATCTGAAGTGTGGACACTTCCTCCCTTGAGACATTTAAATCCCTGAGCCTGACAAGATTTAGTGCACTTCCTTTTCTTGGTGTTGCTCAGTGCAACTGTTAGCAGTTCCTGGAAGACCACTGTGAGTTCCTCTCTGGGGTGACTGACTTTCCCCACACAGGGAACTCAGGAGCTTTGGTCTGCATCTGCTGTGTTTAACTAAAACTAAATGCATCAGTGCAGAGCATGGTGACTCTTAAATTACTGTGCTGACTAAGCCCGAAGCCCAGAAGAGCTGAAGTGAAATCATAAGAGATAATGACCATAAGAGAGATATAATGATGGCTGATTTTATTTTAGTGATGTAAATAAAATGTGCTGCACCAATACACGGTAACTGATGAGATGTGAGTCTGGACTGGAAGAAAGACAGGGTCAGTTCCCCTTGTCCTGCCTTATTGAAGGCAACTAGACCATGTAATTCCTTTCACAAGCTGGTGACCCTCCAGCCTGACATTATACATTCTGTATAAGTAATAATTAGAGCTTATAGCTACGGTGTAAGTGCAGTTATATGTAGATAAACCAGATGTCTTGTATGTGCAAGTGGTATATTGAGCATGCATTGCAGTTAAGACATCAGTAATTGTTACATACAGCTTCAATATTACTTACTTTGAGAGAAACATGGCTGGCTGGGACACTTGAAGTGTAAGTTGTGTTTTTCCGTATATAGCTTCCTGTTAAATATTCTACACAGCAGCCACTATGGTTAGGTTCTTCCCTAAGTGGTCATTTTGAATGGCAAGTGGTTCAGCACTTATTGACAGGTTGCTTTCTTGTTTAAAAATAGAAGAATGTGTGGATCCTTGTACACAGCAGGTAGCCAAGTAATAACGAAAGTGATTGATGATAAAAAGCTTGCTTTCTACTCTCTTGTCATCAACAAACTATTGGGATCAAGAGAACACTAGGATAGAAATTAATCTTCCTTGAGTTATTCTAAACAGTCAACTGATAGGAGATTTCTTTGATCTCATTCAATTGAAATTGATTAATTCCGTTAATTACTCTATTTGAACTGAGTTAGCAGGAATTTTCTGCGTGTTGCAGCATCCTTGATGGTTTGCCTTCTTGCATGCCAAACAAGAAAACTTGGTAAAGAATGTGAAAGCAGATGATGTCACTAGTGTTTGCTGACTTAGACTGATAGTGAGTATCAGTGATAAATATCTGTAGAAATGTGCAGATGTAATTTGTTTCTGTACTTTGATTTTTTACTGAAACTGTCATTGTTTAAAATACATAAACAGTCCTTGGGGCAGGAACTCATGAATTCTTCTGCCAAGGAAATGCAAAATCACTAAGGTAAGAATATTTTCTCTCTTTCTCCCTCTGTCCATTTCATACCTCATGAATCTTTAATTCTATAGGAAGAACTGGGATTCCATTAGAGTTCTTTAACACCTGCTGGACTATGAGATTGTCATAAACCTAGGATGTTCCCCCAAGTTTTATGCCATCTCCTTATTCCTATGCCTGCTGAGAAGGTTCAGGTTAACATTAAAAGTGCAGGACTAACCTCCTACCTGGAATCTGTTTTTTTGCCGGTTAGCAAACTGAATCTTATGAGCTAGAGGAGATATTTGGAGTGCTCAGGAATGTACAAATAGACTGACATACACTGAAGGATTTGCCACATACCGAGGACATGGCTGCTTCAGGTTTGTGAGCCATCCTGAAATCTGTCTTTGCTCTATCTAGCTTTCAGTCAAAAAGAAAACTAATTTATTGTGCTAAAATGTTATTATTAAAAAAATTATCAGTGGGTATTTCTGGAGAGAGGTATGAGAAATGAAACAATAAAACATGTTGTAGGTACATCTTGTTCTAGCTAAGCTTCAAACTGGTTTGTCTTTCCCATGTAGTTAGTAGGGGCTTGAGCCAAAATAATTTCCAAAATACTAACCACAGGTCTTTGGTGCTGGGATCCAGTTCTCCTGCATCCTGCCTGATACAGGTTAGTCTCTGCTCTATAAAGATGCCTTTGGAGTGCCCTTCTGTGACACTGTAGCTCAGCTGGAAGTCAGCAGCTAATTGACTCTGAAGAAACCCTTTATGCAATAGGAAAGCAAAACATCCTGACAAGCTCAGTGCTTGCTCTGGGGGCAAACAGGTCATTTACCTGTTTTCAGTAAAATTCTTTTTGCTAATGGCAAGGGATGTGAAACTTGCTAAGCACCCATGTGAGTGTATTGCTATTTATAAAACTCAAGTGTAAACCTCTTGTGCACAAACATGTACGTGAGAACAACAAATATAGCTCAGTAATATTTCCTAGAGATCAGATAAGATCACAGGGCAGTGCCCTGGAGTCCAGTAAAGTGCTAGGATCAGTGATCTCTGAGTGTGACTTGCTTGAACTGGGCTTACTTGAACACTGGAGTAGTAGGCTCTCTCCAGGAAGGTTAAAGATGTGGATTTAAATGCCTTTATGCAGAAGAAATAATTAGAGTCCTTTCTGCTTATCCTGAGGAAGTCTTGCAATCATTGGACTATTATGTAAAATCTGAAGGATTTTCTTCTGTTTATGTTTTCAAAGAAAGCAGTAACCATGTCTACTGTTTGCATAAAGTTTGTTCTGCTAGCCTTCCAAACAAGCCAAGTGAAGGGCTATTTTCTGGATCAATTGGGCATAAGAATTGGGCATAATGCTAAGCAGCATGGTGGGAAGCATGTTTGTGTCCAGAAGCAGAAAGCTTGTTCAAGAGCACCAGTGGTGAAAATGGAGCCACACAGAAATTAAAATAAATTGAAATAAATTGCTTTTTTTGGGGATCACTATTTTGCTTCTAGACACCTCTGTCCACGTCAGATGTTACATCTTTCACCTGCAAAATGATATAAAACCTCCCAAAGTAGCTGACAAAAAGGTAACTCCAGAACTGGAGGCAACACTTACATGCCATGGAAGTACCATAATTGAGTTTGCCATGCTGAGGGGTCAGGGTTCCCAGCTGGAGTGTGCTTCTGGGAAGATTATACCCGCCCTGCCTTCAGAAGCTGGAAATACATTTTTGTTATGCTGCACAATCCTTTGCATGCAGCAGCTGCCTCTGAATTCCCACACAGCTCCTTGTGTGGGGCTCTGCTGTGATGTACAGCAGATATATCCAAGATATCTGAAATCCATCACATCTGAATTGCATGTATTTTTGTGGATTTGCTAGCAGGATGAAGGACCCACTCCCTGTGACCCTATAAGTTAGGAATAAGGGATGGGTTTTTTCCCCTTAAATCTACTTTACTAGTTATAATATTGTAATCAGAGCTGACTTTTTAAAATATTCTAGGCAATTTTTATGAGTTAGTAAAATCACCAGATCTTCTCTCTAAAATAAAGAAATTGCCAATAAGTCCCCAAGAATCTGGTGCAAATATTCAGCCTGAGGCTTCTTTACTCACTGCTTTTGTTGTATGTCTTTCATTGAGATACTCTTACTGGATAAAGCCTTAGGTAAATTTTTCGAGTCATAATCCCCTTAATATCCGAAGTTGTTATGAGACAGAACATGAAAAGCTAAGAAAGCAATAATTTCAGAAATTGCTTTCTTTATGGATTTTCTATGAACTTTTTCCTGGCAATCATGCTCATTAATTTGGTATACTCCCCTTTTTAACACACAACACACACAAAATCACAGAAAGTTTACATAAATTGTTATAGGGGGTCACTTATGCTATATTTGTTGCCAATATAAATAATTTAGAAAAATAATTATTTTTATTGAAGAGTACCTTTTACACTAACATAATGATTTTTTTACAATTTTATTCACCCTTTTTTGTGATGGGGCAATTAATCTTTTTGGGCAAATGATTACAAAAATATTAATCTGCTGAGAATTTTAGAAATAGAACAACTTTTATGTCCAGGCTGCTAAAATGTAATGGAAATTTCATAATATTAATTTTAGCTGTTTTATGTGAAGGGATCATACAAAATAACTTTCTCACCAGTCACAGCCCTAAGCGCATCTGGTTCTATTTGGTGCCTGGGGTATTACATCTGGGGTATATTTATATTTGCTGTGCAAAGAGGAAAATATGGGCCAATCTTGCCCTGTATTTTCTACCTATATTTTCCTTGGAGCCGGAGTCCAGCTTTTAATGTTCCCTCTACCAAGAGAAAATAAAACATAAAATTGTACAAGCCCGTGGCTGAGTTTCCTTGCATGCTTAACATCAGTGGCAGGACACAACAGAAAGACCTTTCTTCCAGTAAAATTATATAGATTAGAAGCCACTTCAAAGCTGAAGAGATGAGTATGAGTAGCCTGTTCTCCTGCCAACACAGTCCATAACTGCCAGTCAAGGATTAAACCACCAAGCCTGGAATTTCAAGATTGCACTTTAAAGAAAATAGAAGGAAGTGCCTTCAAGGATGGAAGTGCTGAGCAATGCCAATGCATGATGCATCTGAATGGCAGGAATTTATGTTTCTTGCTGCCCAAATACCTTATGAAAACTGGGCTCTGCTCACCCAGATTTCTGCATGCATAGTGTTAGTGGCATCTTTGTCATAGCAGAAAGAACAAGCACTAGACAATCTACTGAATTAAAAAAAAAAAAGACTACCAAACGCTATCTTTAAAAAATCTGTAACATCCTTTCCAGACATAGCTCTATGTAGCTGATCATAGAGTTTGCTAGAAAATAGTCTCTTGTACATATTTGAAAATAATTCATAGATTTCATTACATTTTTATGGCTAAAGCCAGGTAGAGTAGAGTCTGGTGGTTTTAAAACATAGATGATACTTAATGTTCTACTTTTTCATCACCTCATTTGTATTCTTTATTTCTGCTAGCAGGTTCTTTCATTAGCCCTGCATGATACTTATTTACTATTGCCAGGGCTATTTTCTCTTGTTTTCTCTTTGTCTGTTTTGTTTTGTTTCTTCCAAATCTGATTTGTGGATTACTCAAAAAGAAAAGTACTAATGCTATTTTAGGTGATTTCCAGTGTCCTCTGTCTCTATTTTATTTTATTTTCACATTGCTGTGTCATAGGTCTGTGTCACGAATTCCAGAGTTCCCTAAAATGTGGATATAGTACTTTACAAATATAAAAAGTCCTCAGCTCCTCAAGACATGGTTTAAAAGTAAGCTTACTGACTCAACGGAAACTCCCTTTAGAGTCAGCACAAACTTTGGCAATTCTTATGAGGCCTGAGGTGTGCAGTCATACGTATGGGTTTTTTTTCAAAATATTCCCTGCTCTTTTCCAGTCTGCAAAGACAATACAGAGATTAGGTTTCCATCTCCTCTCATCCAGTAGCACCATGAAAATCAGTTGCAAGGTTAGTACTATTGATGTGGACAGACAGATATGAAATCTAGATATACCCATTGTCAGCCTCCTGTTTTGAAGAGACCACAATGGCAAAAATGGAAAACAAATTACAAACCAGCAATTTTGTAGAACATTTTGGTGATTACAGAAAAGCATGTTGTAATCATCCCAAGGCACTACTAGCTGTCCATCAAGGACATCAGTAATTCAAAGTAGTCGTAAGTTTTTTCTGTGCATAAATTATCCATAATAATGTTGACATACGGCAGTTCACATTTATCATTGATGAGAATGGCACTGAAAGTTAGTTATAATCATTGCTTCTGAAGCTCTCCAAGCATAATAGATTCGTGGAAACAAATATGAAAAAAACAGTGGCAGAACATGTGATAAATAAATCCCATTAGGTCTGATAGTACAACACAGGCAGGGAGGAAACCCACTGGGAGATTTGCAAGTCAGTAAAGAAAAATACACATTCACAATATTAATTACAACAGTCAGTGCTTTACAGGTTCTAAAACAACTTCCCTCTTGTTGCAAGTGGGTAAATAGATAAGGCTTGCTAGCAATGGAAAGAATTAGAACATAATTAAGACTGACAACTGAGCTGTATAAAAATAGATGAGCACATGTAAACATTTTTTCTAGTAATTGATGAGGTGAGAAACAATGGCTTTTCTGCTGAATAAATAATTTGTCACACTGTAGGACAGATGCTCCTGGTAGATGTAATAACTTGCTAGTGAGGTAGAACTCATTAATATGGTGTGGTGCAGTCAACATGCTGGAGGGAAGGGATGTCATCCAGAGGGTCCTTGACACATCTGGGAGGTGTCACTCAGCATGAGCTGGCTATGCGCACTCACAGCCCAGAAAGCAACCAAATCCTGGGCTGCATCCAAAGCAGCGTTGCCAGCAGGTCAAAGGAGGTGATTCTCCCCCTCTACTCTGCTCTTGTGAGTCCTCACCTGCAGTGCTGCATCCAAATCTGGGGACCCCAACATAAGAAGGATGTGGAACTGTTGGAGCAAGTCCAGAGAGGTAATGAAGTTGATAACAGGACTGGAGAACTTGCCCTGCAAAGGCAGGCTGAAATATTTGGGGCTATTCAGCTCAGAGAAGAGAAGGCTGCATGGAGAATTCATAGCAACCTTCCAGTATCTGAAGGGGCCCTACAGGGAAGCAGGAGAGGGACTCTTTGTCAGGAACTGCAGTGATAGGACAAGAGGGAATGGGTATGACTTAGAAAGAGGGGAATTTTAGTTTAGATATTAGGAAGAAATCCTTTACTGTGGGGGTGGTGATGCACTGGACCATGTGGCCCAGAGAGGTTGTGGATGCCCAGACCCTGGAGCTGTTCAAGGCCAGGTTGGATACAGCTTTGAGCAACCTGGTCTAGTAGGAGGTGTCCCTGCTCATGGCAGGTGGGTTGGGACCAGATGGTCTTTAGGGTCACTGCCAACCCTTAACTTTCTATGATTCTGTGATTCTGCAGTACATATTCTAGTTGCTCTATGTATACTTAACTAATTTCAAAATGTGAATTAGATGAAATCACTGATTTTTCAATGGGTCTGTTTTAGGGCTTTACCATTTTCAGAGGCAGAGGAGGGCTGAGTATCACTCAGCTGCAAGTGTTTCCCGCCTATTGCCTTCTCCCCAGTGCTGGGAGGGTGTGCTTTCAGCACAGTCACTCAGAGCAGCCTGGCATCCTTGCTGCCTGTGAAGAACATGGCCTGCCTTCTCCTTTGCTCCAAAGAGAAGCAGGCTGTGTGCCATTAGTCCCTCATTTAGTTTAAATTCCCATAGCAGGATACAACTAATGGTTTATGGTGAAATACAGTGGCATGGCATGGCCTTAATGTTATAACTATCCATAAAGAACTGACAGAGATCTTTTAATGTCTCCAAAGAAGTCAAGAGACAAGTAATTTGTAAGTCCTGCTGAATAAGTAAAATGAACTTTAAAATTACTATAAGTCCAGTAGTGTTTCTGCAAAGCTTTCTGGTAATAAAACCTAGCAGTAGCAGAGGTTTATCCTTGACTTTAACTGGGTGTACAGTTTGGACAAATTCTGAAGAGAGGCAGAGGTTTCCTGCTATCATGTGATGAGGAAGAGGGGATGCTGTATTCAGGAGGTCCCAAAGCCTATAGGAAAACACTGTTTGATCAGAGGCACAGGTTCCCTGTGGTCAGTTAAACAGGTGCCCACATGAATAAGCTACTGTTGAAGTCAGCGAGACAAATGCCCTCACTGGAACCCTTGTCATAGCAGTCCCTTGGGAATGTAGAAATTCTCAGCAGCTAAATAAGATTGAAGAAGGCTGGAGCCTGTGGTGCCTCCCATTACACAGCTGGTTAAAGGAGAAGAGCATTTATTGCTCACAGAGGTGGGGGCTTAGCAGAAGCCTCTTGTTCTGGGCACAAAGCAAGTGTTCTTCATGACCTCCCAGGGAGGGGATGGCTCCTGAATTAGGAAGAGGAAAAGAAAATGTTAGTGACATGTAAGAGTACTTTTTACTTGAGACTTTTAAATTGGTCTTCATAGGGTAATACTTCTCTGGAATGACTATTTCCCTACAAGTGACCTCCTGTCCTATCAAAGCTACATTTAGATCATCTGCAGCTGTTATTTCCATGAATATGGGATTGCTGTGTTTATCATGCAGCTTTGACTTCCTCTGCATGCTGCATGCCTGTCTCTCTTGGCTGAGCCTACTTTTAACATTTTAAAGAGTTGAGCAGCTTCCAGCACCCACCGTCTGTGAGTATTGTGGTCATCCCAAACTCATGCCAATACATTTTTAGACAGCATTTGACAGTCCTGTACTTTATGAGTTTTTCTCATGGTACCATGAAAAACACAAACTTGCTTATACTTAATCTTAGAAAAAAATTTTTACAGTTTGTTCAGATAAATCTCCTTGGCTCAGCAGCAAATCCATTTGCTTGCAAGGCTGGAGCTCTGTGTTTTAGCCCCTTTTATTACTTAATTTTTTCTGTGTTGGTTAGTGGGAAGTTTTGTCAGCACTGCATTTAAGTGTGTTTGTTTAGCAAACCTCAGGCCTGATGCGTCAAGCTGGTCGAATGTCAGTTCCAAATTTGAGGGCAAAATGGTCACACACAATATTCAAACAATGTGTGGTGTACATTGTGAAAAAAAAAAAAATTAATGGGCACGACTCCATAGAGTAAAGGCTAGTGCTGTAAAAGGCCTCCAGAAAATAGGACTTGCTGTACACAATAGTTTTTGTTGTAGACTACAAAAAGAATTACTGGTTTTCCTGCTGAATTTGAAGATCAGTGCTGTATGTGGAGTGTTTCTATCCCTGCTAGAAATGAGAATGCACAGCTCAAGTCCACTTGAAGTAAGTAGTAAGATGAGGATCCAGCTGAGGATAGCATCTGGGATCACAATAGGTGGAAAATATCAGCCAACTGAAAGTAGATATTGGAGATGTTTACTAGGTAATTAATGGAAAGAACTGCTTTCCCAGAGATAGCTCTTCAGGTCTTAAGGTTAAGGCACCAATGCAATCATTCCTGGAGCAGATCTCAAAATGGTTTCTTCCCATTGGGTGGAATCCCTAAATTTAAGGCCTGCTCCAAACCCTCCTGAAGCTATTGGAAGGCTTCCCATGGATTTCAATTTGTAGGCAATAAATATGAGCCTTTTTAAGCTTTTAATAATAATTCCTTCACTCAAAGAAAAACAAAATCTCATTCCAAATATTTAGATTGCTAAAGAAAGGCATGTAGTATTTTCCACAGTATTTTATGGAGACACAGGTCAGCATGGAGGAAAAGGTTCACGCCTGTTTTTCCATAGGATGTTCAAAGAAATCCTGCAAAATTATTCTTTTCCATGAGATAGGAACAGCCAGTGTTTACATAGGCTAATGATTAAGAAATCTGCTGGAAAGAAAGGAGAAAATATGGTGGGGTTTTTTGGGAGAGTATTTTATATTAAAAATATTCAGGTGTGAGAATCTTACATCTTTGAGAATTCCTTGAATGAGGGAGTATCAGAAGCAGACATTTCTCTTGTGTTTGAGTATTGGGTCTATGTTGATGAAGCCAACCCTGTGACTGAAGATCTGCTTGCAAGGGGTTGTTGGACTGGGCCCAGAGGCTCTTGTTACTCAAGTGCTCTGCTGGTTCGCAGGGATGGGCAGCAATGAGCTACAGCTCACTCTGAAATAGCAGGGGCAGCTTCCTGCCCTGTGCTGCATCTTGTGGAGACTTGTGGACGCACAGGGTGAGAGTGGTGTGATTGATGTTGCTGAAATGGGAGTCCTAAGGAACTCAGTATTACACTCATTTGTATTATGTCACATTGATATGGAGAAGCGTTAAAATAAGTGACTTCTAAAGTGTTTGCTGATGGTGCTGCTGATTTAAGTGGGATTATAGCCCATTAAACACCCGATGTATGACTGTCTTTGGCCATTTTACAGATACAGCCTCTGGCTTTAAATGCTTGAGACTTATACCCATTTGTTACAGTGAGTAATTTTTTAGACTTTTTAGAGAGTGGCTGTGGGAGTAGTTTTTGGTTTCTCTTGGTAAATCCTCTTCTAGGATTTGTCTTCATGCTCTTCATCTCAGTGTGAACAACTGACCCATGGATAGTGTCACAGGTGACAGATGACTGGGAAATAGGGGAGTTAGCCCACGGCAAAGATAGCAAGGATAATTTCAGGCTTTTTAGTGGCAGAAAGCACAGTTGAAGCAGCATTTCTGATGTATCTATCAGACAGAAATGGAAGAAGGCGGTGCGCAGGCGGCGCGTGCGATAGGAGAGCAGCTACCATCCCTGACTCCCAGATCCCACCTAGTTAACTCCTTGCAGCAAGACACCAGGGCTGCCAAGCACCGGGTTAAAATCAGGCCGAGCCGGGAAGGACGGAACCGCCTGGCCCTACAGCCCCGCGCCGTTCTCCGGCGAGGGCCGAGGTGTCCCCTCTTGTCCCCTCTCTCCTGCTAATTCGGTGACATTTCGGACAGTTCAAAAGTTCACGGGGAGGCTCTGGCGAGGCGACCGGGTGTGGGGCCGGAGCGGGGACCGCCGGCAGGTCCAGCCTCGCCGGCGGGGTTGGCCGGTGCCTTCTCCTCCTCCCTCTCTCCCTCCTCTCTCCTCGCTTGTTTCCAGGCGAGACCTTGCTCTCCGCAGGTACCGCTCTGCCTCCCCCCGGCTCCCTTTCCATCTTCCCCCGGCGCACCGGAGCGCGCACGGACACGCACACACACACACGGGCGCTCACACACACGCGGACACACTCGCACGCACTCACACACACTGGAGCGCCGCGATGTGCGATGCGCGATGCGCGACGTGAGGCACCTCGCACGCCGCGGGGCCGGGGAGAGCCGGCGGGATCCGCGTT
>VXBC01010813.1:150056-187549 GCA_013399945.1 Ploceus nigricollis
TTTTTCTTTTTTTTTTTTTTTAATTTTTTTTTTTAAATTTGCTCTAACTGTATCTATCCAAGCATAGAAAAAATGCCTGCCCGTGGAGCGAGGAGAGGGCACCGGGTCGGTAAATAAGAAGTGAGTACGAGCACAATGGCGTGCCTCCCCGCTCCCAGCCCTGCGGATGCTGCATGCGCCCCTGCTTCCCCCNCACGGGAGAGAAGGCGGCGGCGGGAAAGGGGCTCCCCCCGCCAAGGTGCGGGACGGGGGGGGCTGTGCCCGACCCGCCGGTGGTGCCCGTGGGGCGGGGGCCGGAGCTGTGGGAGGCGTGACCGCGGCGCGCGTGGAGTGCCCGGCGCCCACCCCGCGGGCTGTAAGGGGTGCCCCGGGGCCCCGCTCGGCCCGGGTTGGGGCTGCCACTCTCCCCCCGACCCCTTCTCCGGGAGCAGCGGTGTGTGCCGGAGCCCGGCGGGTTCCCAGGCGGTGACTCTGCCAAGTACCACCGCCTTCCCTGCAGGGACGCATCCCATCTCTGCCGTCCTGTGGGAGACTTTCCTCTAGATTTAGATCTGAGCTTTTCCCACCAGCGGCTGGAAGAGCTGTCTTGGCCATTTAAAACGTACTGGTTATTCAAAACAATTTAAATATAGCTTGTGTGGTCACTGCCATGACCATCTTCCCGCAGGAGACCTTTATCTGCACTTGATGTGGAGGATTTTTTTTTAGTGCCCATGTAGTTACTGGTAGTCACATGAGTTATCCAAGTACTCGATTAATACAGCCACTCTTTTCCTAAGCCGGTGGGGTTTTTGTAGCTGTAAATAGAAATACCTGCTCTAACAAATGCATGACTCTTCCAGTAAGCCCACATGTGTTGTACCACTGTTTTCTGAAAGGTGTGTAATCAATAAACAATTAGCCCATTAAGACCAGTATGATGAGCAACGTCTTATTTTTACAGTTGTGTCTGGGGAGTTTAGAAATGATCACACAACTGTTCTCCAAGAGCATTTGTTGGAGCACAGGACAAAATAGGTGAAAGAGATGAGGTTTTGTATTTTCCTGATACTCCTGTAACGCTGAGGTAGAACACAGCTGGAAAGCTGCTTAGCAGTGCTTGAGAGAACAGCAGACATAAAGAATCTCTGCAGCAAAATACTACCTTAGAGTAATTTAATGAAATGCAAGGATGTAGGGGAAATCTGCTTTTGGAAATGATTCAATATCATATGGAGACAGACATAGAAAACGTTGCAAATGTGCTTATGCATATAAGATGGACACTACTACTCAGAGCAACAGATATGTTGTAAGGTGTCATGGAATTAAGAGAAAGATTAAGCAGTTTAGGAATTCTATTTAGAAGCAACAGAATTCATGTAATCTCTTGTCAAGAAGTTTAGTTAGCAAAATCTGAGTGGCACTGTAAACATTAACTTTCTTTTTCTGTTTTTGCCAGTGGCGGCACCTGACTTGCTGGATCCCAAATCGGCCACTCAGAACTCCAAACCAAGATTATCATTTTCCACCAAGCCTACCGTGCTCGCTTCACGGGAGGAAAGCGATTCGGCCATTAATGTTATGAAATGGAAGACAGTCTCAACAATTTTTCTGGTGGTAGTCGTGTATTTAATAATTGGAGCAACAGTATTTAAAGCCCTGGAGCAGCCTCATGAGACCTCCCAGAGAACCACCATTGTGATTCAGAAGCAGACGTTTGTATCTCAGCATTCCTGTGTGAATGCAACAGAGCTTGATGAACTGATTCAGGTAATCCATACCAAACCCCTCATCACCTTGCCTTAGAGGAGCAAATTATAAATGGCAGTACTGCAGTGATAAGGGGCAAAACCTTTATAAGCAGAGCTCTGTATTGGCCGAGCGATGTAACAAGTGTTAAGACCAGAAGCTGAGCATTTGCATTTTCATGCAAACGTCATGGTTGAAAAGCTATTGCTATTTTTAGGTCCAGTATGCTTGGTAGAGGGCCTTTTCACTGAAGCCTCCCATTATGCTAATTAAATGATTATTCATCAGCAATATATATAATTAATACTTCACAAAGGAATTGGTATATTGATTGTGCTTTACAAGTTCTGTCAATATTTGAAGTGCCTAATTCTGAGGAAGAAGCTACGCCATCCATTGCCTTAAAGGACTCCTAATTTACTGTGATTTTATCAAGCTAGCGTTCCTTCCAGCTGTATGTTTCTTTATATTGATTTTGTTTTAAGTACAGGAAAGTACCGTGGACTTCCTACTTTGATCTTAAATCTCAATTTTCTCTGCTTCTTAAAGGCGCATCCACAAATGATGTACATTGGTGTGTTCCTACTAACATGACTTTACCCTTGCAGGTCACCTGCCTCAGAACCGTGGGAGATATTTATTTGCAGTAGCACAGAACTAGATCTGGAGCCTTATAAATCCCCTTCCAACTTAAATCCCATGTTCTTATGAATATCCAGTGGCACTGGAGGGAATAGCAGAGGGCTGCCAAGTCACGTCAGTTCTGGGCATGGACAATGAAATGGGAGACTCAAGTGAACAGTCAAGAGTTGGCAAGGATTGACTCCTTCCTTAACAGTGGCCATGGGGCTATCTGGGTCTACAGAGCCCAAGATGGGACAGGGAGAGCAGGACAGGGTGTTGGGCACCCAGACTATGGTGGGCAGGGATTCTGGAGTATGCCAGATGCATGGGCAGAAAAAAATTCTGGAAGTGTTTTTTGTCAGCAAATATGGCTGGGAGTTTAGAAGCTGATTTTACCTCTCTAGACCAATCTGCCTTGAGCATCAGCATGGACATGTTTTCTTTTTTCAGTCCTAAATATGTGCTGAGTTATTTTTACAGTACACTACTGAATTTTAAAGGTAAGCTGGGAAAATATGTTGTATTTTGTGATTTCTCCCCTGCCTTGTTGCTAAAACATATTCCAAAACTGCTACCCTTAAAATGCCTGTCAGACAGCTCCTCTCTCCACGATTCCAAGCAGGCGTGCCTGAGGAGATGCTGCCGATAGTGATTTAGATGCTGTGTAATAACTGTGTTCCAGTGGTTTGACCAGCAGAATGTGAGATAATCTTTCAGAGAAATATACAAGCACATTCTGATGAAAAATAACTCTTGTAGCTACTATAAATATCTTCCTATGAAATTTTTAGGTCAGATACTGTATTTGTGAAGATAAAAAAAGAAATTTTGAAGCAATATTATCTTACATCATCTGTGAGATGGACCTTAAGGCAAAAACTGTTGAAGTTTGCTCGGAGTACTTAGATATTTTAGTATTTATGATTCTCTGCCCAGAAGCACAGATTGATAATAAAAAACCACTTCATCAGCATTCAACGCCCGTTTGATGTTCTGTGTAAAATAAATGAGTTTCAGTACAACCATCAGAGAAGAGATAACCATATCAGCATTAGCTTCCATCTCCACTAATGATCTTGCCACAACCAGAAAAACACAGGTGTGTGAAGCATGGGGAGGTGACACAGCCTTCTGTAGCACATTGGTGAGAGAGAATTGTGGATAGAGTTTGCTCTGCTTGCTGTTGGGGTAAATGGAAAACTTAATTTGCCCTTGATCCTTTTTGCTTCTCTGTAAAGAGCACCACGATGTGGAGGTAGGAATGTGCTGTTAAACTCCTTTCACAGGAGCAGAGCTGGGGCACAGGGAGCCTGTTTGGGTGCCTTGCTTTATGCAGAGTAAGTGTTAGTCATTGACATCAAGTCAGTGACATTAAGGGTTGGGAAATTCTGCTTTCCCAAAGTAAAATGGAAAAGCAATGGTAAAAGAGAGTCTCAGATTCATTTTTCCAGGTCTAGGCTACTATCTTACTCACTGGGGTCATATTTCTTCCCTAGTTGCCACTTTGCCACAAGAACTAAATTAGTGAAATACATTTTGTATTTCACTAATATAATATAATATAATATAATATGTATCCCCCGTATTCCTTGGGATTATGTCTGACTGCTATTACAATATAATGCAGTGTTTCTTCAGTTTTTGTTGGATGTCTGTATGAATAAAAATAAATAGTGCGTGCAAGGAAAAAGTAAATGTTATTTAAGAATTCACTGAAAGCTATAAAACCGAAAATTAATATGTACTAGAGTAGAAGGGAGCCGGAATGATTAGTTTGTGTGAAGAAAATTACAGAGCTTACAGACTGTAATGTCTTCTTTAATCAAGAATTTACCTTGAGTCAAACTACAATGAAATTCATTGCAACTTTTCTTTTTGAACTTCATGTTCTGGGAATCCAGATACTGTTTTGGCTCTTTCATGCTAGTCATTGCTCAAGGTGCTTGTCGTACCAGGCTTTTTCAATCTTCACAAACTGCTGCTCTGTAGTTTAATCCTTACTCTGAAGCAGGCTTGACTACCTGAAGACTGTCCACAGGCAGCACAATATGTGGTAGCTTATTCAGGTGAGCACATCAGAGAGACTAGTTGGAGAGAACAAATTCACCTAAAAAAATAAGCACAAGTGGAATGACAGTCCAGTTTCCAGCACCCAGGAGCCATGGAGTTTCCAGCACCTTGGCTAAAATCTTCCTTTTGTCACAAAGCTGTTTAAAACAGTGTTGTGTGTTTCTATATATACATACAGGACAGGGATTTTTCCCTTCCTGCCTTCACCGTCCTTATTTTACCTCACCAATCCCCAGAACCTGTCCTGGTACAACAATATATACTGTTGCCAGCTCTTCAGCAGGCACAGGTTTGTTTCCTGGGTTTTGAATTACTGAAACTTTGTATTGTCACACTGATTGTGTGGCTCCTCTGGGTGTACTAGGTGAGAATTATACTTTTACAGACATCATATATTTTATATAAATGTAAAATATGGGGCAACAGAGAGCTGCTATGCAGCCTAGAAAATGTGCAAAGGTAATGGAAGAGAGTGCTTTGAGGATGGCAGTGAGGTAAATTCAGCTGCCTCAGAGTTTTTCTCATAACTTTTCAGCCCAGTCCAGCAGTGTTGTTCCTGTGCTGACAAAAAAAAAAGACATGGTCTTCATGACTTCTTCTGTCTCTGACTTCCCTGGTCCAATGTTGCAAATCTTTCAGTCTAAAGCACATCAGTTACTTGTTGCCTCACTATCACAGAATATGCCTGAAATGAACAACAGCAATACATGACCCTGAGAGGTATATCCAGGTACATAATTCGATATTTTGTGAACACTTCCATTTAGTACCATATTAAAAATGTGCACAAGTCATGCAGAGCATATCTGTATACTCAAGAGACCAGTTTTCCAGGCAATTTCAACTCCTTTTGCTGTTGCCTGAAGCCAGCATTAACAACAGCATTAAGTGGATCACTGGATGCTGTCCCTGGTGGTGCTGAGGTGGTCAGTGCACAGCACTCAGTGGTGGTATATCTAAATTTGCAACTGGAGGAATACCCCAGGAGGGAGGCTTGTAAAAGTACAAACACTACCTGGGTGAGTAATGAGAATACAACAGAGCAGCAAGATGTGCATGGTCTGATGTTAAACTTCACTTTTAAAAAGTTTCAGTTGGAAGGTCTTGCAAGAATCTCATTTGGTAACAGATGAGAAAACACTGATTTGGTAGAGGTTATTTGTGATATCTAATACATTATAAAGCTGCGGAAAGGAACGTGGCCAGGCTCTTTCCTAGTATTTCTTCTTTTGGAGAAGAACACTCTACAATTCATCATAAACTCTGTCTGTGCCTGCTCTCAACTTGGCCCTGCCATGCAATGCAAAGTAACTGTCAGGTGACAGAATAAAAGAGTAAATGTAGTTCAGACCTCGTGGATTTAATGAATGTGTGACAAAGTATATAAACCTGATCTTCATTTACACTAAGGATTTTTTATGTCTTGTGTCCAACAATTTTTCTCTCTCCACTGAGATTTTTGTTGGTAGAAGCTGATAGAAACCTGGGAGTAATCCAGCTATACACACAAATAACAATAAGCATTAAAGAATGAAATAATTCTCTAACTGGAGCTCTTGTATCTAATTATTTCAATCTTATTCTATTTTTTTTCTAGTTTGTTGACTGTTTCCTATAGCAAGCTTGCCACTAAGCATTTAAAATGTTAGAGACATCCTCCAAATTCAGATGCACAAAATGTATTGCCAAGAACTTGGGAAAATGTCCTGCTGTATTTATGCACCTGTGAATGGTAGCAAATGTAGAGACCTTAGGTTACACTGCTGATGTTCAGGTGGCACTCATGTCCTCATGCAGTGCTGTGCACCCATGAGATACTTGTGTCTTCCTTCATGGCATCTCCTGGGGTTGTCTCTGGGAACAGGTGAGCCTGACTGAATTTGATATTCAGCAATGTCATAAAATTGTCCTTGCTGTCATTTCATACACCTCATTCCCTACAGAGGATCCCACAGATCCTATGGAGGGAATAAGGTGCATGAAAAAACAGTGAATTTGCTTTCTCCTTGCCCAGAACTCATGTTGTTCCTAGGACGTAGGGATGTGGCCAATATTTTGTGTTGTGGGATGTCTTGGCAATTAGAAGCAACTGTTTGTCCCCCTGCCAAAGAAAAAGATGATTAGAAAAAAAAAAAGAGAAGAACTTCTTATGTAAATACCACCTAATTATATATTGCTCAGCAGTTATTTGTTCACGTTGACCTTTTTAAACCAAAGTGGAAAAAAAATTTCCTTTCAATATCCAAGCAAGTTGTTTAATGCATTATTTTTGCATACAAAAAAGAGAAATCAGAAAAATTTTAGCTATATTATTTTAAATATCTAAAATGCTGGTGTGAATTATTATAGTTATTTTAGTGAGTTAATTCTGAAAATGAATAAAGTGTTTTCAAGTAAATGTACAATGGAACATAAGTTAATAATAGAACATAGTTAATTTCCTGTTCCTTTAGCAGAAAGATCCTTCAAATATATTTATTCTGAAATCCTAACAAGTGGAAAAAAATAGTCTTACACTAAAAAGCACAATCTTTTAATGTGTTCCAAGTGCCTTGTGTGGTAATTCATGTCTTATAAAGCCTTAATTTTGAAATCTGAACAGTTTGCTGCACCAAGCTGTCTCAGCAGTAATACTTTTGTCGAGTTTTAAGTCCAGCCCCTTTCAGGGTATGTGGCTTCTTCTGAAAACTGAATGTCCACAAAAATGTGCTTGCATTTAAAGTAAACAAACAAACCAAAAGAATTAATGAGCCATCAGGATTAGTTGAACTGACATGGATCCCACAAGGTGATCTCCTTGGGTTCTGTGCAGGCTTGGGGCTAATGTGGGGAGAACAGCTCTCTGTGCAGGGATCCACAGTTGTGAGCCATTCCTGTTTTCATCTCACATTTGTGTCAGCTGCATTGCCCCTTTTCTTTCCATTCATCTCTTAGATTATGAATGAGACCAAAATGGGGATTTTTTTTTTAATCTCCCTTGAGGACAAATGCTTTTTTTTCCCTCTTTATCTCTCTCTTGAGGGAAGCCTGACATAATTATGAATGACATGGGAGCAGTGTTTCTTTCTTCAAACTGGCGTCACCAGAAAGTCATCATGGCTTCTGCTGTGATTAATTTCTTGTAAAAATATTTTACTTTAGAGTATGCATTTGCTGTGGTTTCATTTTTATAGTTGAAGGTAGGTAACTACATTAAGTTGCACCTCCATCAGTAACTGATTTTGTCCCTTTCACAGGCTTCTTTACAATTTGCATTGTAGCCACAAGAAAATTATTTTTGCCCGAAAACAGATTTTCAGGAATATATTTCATTTCAAATCAGATAAGCTCCTTGAACCCTGATTATGTAGAAAACTGTTAAAATAAAGAAGTGTAAATCCTTTCCCTCCAAGAGCTTATAAGATATTTGAGTATGCTGTATAATTTTTTAAGATAGGAAAACACAGAGATGCAAAGATCTTGTTTTCAGACAAATACAACATTTATTTAACAAGATTAAAATTTATTAACTAAACTTATTAAACTTGAAATAAATTTTGTTAATTCTTTGAGTTGCAGAATTTGTAGACGTTTTCAGTCCTGTGACCTGTAGCTTACAGGTACTCGAAGCAGGAACTTTTTGAGGTAGTTTGAATGTACCAGTTTAAACCCTAAATACTCTTAGTCTCTGCTTTTGCAATTCCTTCCAGACTCTCCAAAAGAAAGCAGAAACTATGCCATGTCAGGATCCTAGCCTGGAAGCAGCATTTATGCTTTGTAAAACTTAAAGCCTTGAAAAGACTGATAGACCAGCATAGAAGAAATTGAGGCTGCACTCTATTTTATTTATCTGAGGATCCAAAATACGATTGCATCAGTTGTTTTAATGTGCCATGTGCACTTCAGTTATGAAGCTTATGACAAATTGAAAATATCAGTAGCAGAGCTGCCTGTTGATGTTTTCAAAGTAATGAAAGAAGAAATGAAGGACTTTCAAAGTAGTTAAAACATGAGGCACAGGAGCTGTAGTTTGAGTTGTTGGCCTGTGTCTGTCCTTGGCAAGATGTCTGCCCATCAGAGCACTTGGGCTTTATGCACCCTTAACTCCAAGTGTCCTGGCAGTCCTAACTTGTACAGTAACATCCTGTGTCTCTTTTTCCTCTTGCTGTGTCTGTGCCTCCTCTCTGCTTCACTCTGTCAGAAATAAATGTTCAAATGCAGTTGTCTCCTTCCACAACCTGCACCCCCCTACAGTTCTACCTGAATCTCCAGATCAGAGAAATATTTATTAAATGAAAGATCTCTGTGAAAGACCTTTGACCACACCCTTACCCAGACCTGTGCTTCACACAGACACCCACCTGCTGTGGTTGAGTGTGGATTGGTTGCAGCAGCCCCTGGACTGTGTACACTCCTTGCTTAGGCTCCTGCTCTTCTCCTTCTTCTGGTTTTGTACTCAGCTCCTGGAAGGAGGGATTTTTTTGCCAAACTTTCTCTTGCCTGGGAGCATTTTCTTCAGGGACAGGACAGCTTCCTTTTCTGTAGTCATTTTCTACATAGTGGTTAAACCAAAAGGATTTTTTAAAGTGGATTTTATCCCTCACGAGCATTATTTGTGGGGAGAATAACAAATAAATTCTAACTGCCCTTGTCACTTCTTTGTTCAAGCAGATTGGTCTCAAACTTTTATTGCTGCTTCCGATGTTGAGACCTGTAAAGATTACATTTCCTTCAGAAGAACAGTTTTATGGACCTAGAACTTAGCTTAGCCTGATCGCATCTGAATGCCAGCTTTTGTCTTAGAAAGGGTGGCAGATATGACTCATTATTAAGTCAGTTCTGGAGAACAGCTGTTTGCATAATTCTTCCAGTCTGTAATCTCAAGGAGCAAAGAAAAGCCTTCTTCCCTGAACGTGCATGTGCATATACATGCATATATACGTGTATGCACACACAGAGAATTTATACACATAGAAACCCATCGGGTTTGTAATGCATATTTAGAAATAGAAATGTTGTTCGTTATGTTTCTGCATGTTTTTAGTTTAAGTAGCTGTGAAAGAGGGTGAAAAGAATCCTTCAGTTCTTCAGCATGTGGGATACTAGTCTCCAGTGTAGAACACACTCATATGTTATACAAACTAAAAAGAAAAACAAGGAGTCAGAATTATAACACAAATATTATTGCAATCTCTTTCAACATCAAGGCCCAAAACCATGTGTTTTGAGGCTGGAGAGTTGTTTCTTAAGTGTTAAAAGCATCCTGGTGTGCCTTTGAACTGAGAACTAGGATTTCCATTCCTTGTAAACCAAAGCCGAAATAAAAACACAGGACTTGTGCAGTAGCTGGGCCGTATGAGGTGTATCTTTATATTGGAAAGGGACAGTGCCCTTGTCAAATGGCAGCAGAACTATAGCAGTGAAGGAAGAAATCCAGGCTAAGAAATGGTTTTCAGAAACTTTGAGGCACATCTGACTTTTTGACATCACTTGTCAAGTGACTGCCAGGAAGCACAAACTAACTCCTGACAAGCTGGATAGCGAAAGAAAGCACGCTCTGGATCTTATCAGAAGCATAATTTGAGGTGCTTCTATTTTAATCTTTCAGTAGAAGAGCTGAGAGTAATGAACTGTTGTGTTACATCATTTCATAGAAGTGAAGTGACTGGAAGATGGTACAAAAACATGTTTTCAGAGCCTGGTGTGGAACAAGGAGATGAGCATTGGAGTGACTGGTTTGACACATACTTATTTCTGCCTGATTTCCATATGAGACAACAGTTGACTACCAGCGGCCAGCCTTCATACTTTATAAACTCCCCTTATTTTCCTGTGTCTCTGCAGACCCACTTAGTGGATGTAGCTCTCTGGCCAGCAGGCTGGCTTTTGTCAGTCAATGCCATTGACTCCTTGCAGGGTCAGAGCACCAGAAGATGAAATCCCTGACCTAGAATTGTCTTCTGTTCTCAGAAAAAGACTGTGCTGTTCAAAAGACTGTTTTATCTCTTGTTTTGACAGAAGAAAAGTCACAGTATTCTATGTCTTAATCTGCAAAGCAAAGTTCAGCATGGCCTCTACAGAGAGATGCCTGCATGACCATAAGAATTACACAAAATTGCACAATGTATTTACCAGAAAATGTTTCTAAATTATATAGGAAATGAAATACTGACATTGAATTAAAATGTGATTTGTGTTCTCATGCTCCTTTTCCCAGTGTTCTGATTTCAAGCAAAAAATGTGTGGTGTGAAAGCAATGTTTATGTGCTTTTGGAGCTCTGGTCATGCCTGGCCTGTCCACTCTGGGCTCAATCATCTCTGCCTCTTTTCTCTGATACTCTACTAAAGCTTGTTCCCAAATGTGACAGCAAAGCCAACTAGCTGGGATGTGTAGGTGTAGTGCAAGTGAGGACTTGATTTCAGACACACTTCGTGCCTATCCTAAGATACAGTACAGAGGCAGCCTAAGAATTCACCTACATCAAAAAATGGGAATTTTCTCAAGTTTTTATCTGTGTCAAAATTTTATCTCAACTCTCTTCACTATAAAAAAAAAAAAGCCTGATTTTTTTCACCATTATAAAGATAATTAAAGAAGAAAAACTTATTACTGTAACTTATATACTATTATTTTAAAAATCACTGTGCATAGAGGCTTTGATTGGGCACCATGTGCTGGGTGACCCACCCTCTGCTCAGTCCTCAGTCATCTCATTTGAAACAAGTACTAGACAAAGACTCTGGAATAAAGTAAGGCAAGTGAAATAGTCTGCATAATTTAAGAACTTAATCTGTCCACATGCTTGTTCTAATGCTGACTGATTCTGTAGTGTTGAAACAAAACTGATTTTTAAAACAATTTATTTTGTATATGGAATAAAATACTAGAAAAATTGCCACTGAGGAGGTCAGTTAACTTTAATAATGGAAAATAATTTTTGTAAGTCAAGAAGTTCCCATGTTAAAATCACACAAAGTGTTTAAAGGCTGCAGCATATGATGACTGTACAGACTATAGTTTCCATGATTCAGCTTTTAGATTCAAAATGCACAGTTACTGTCACTACTGTTTCAGCTAGGACAAACCAAAGGTCTCAAGTGACAGCAAGCATTTAGGGATGGAGGGAAGGAAGGAAGGAAGGAAGGAAGGAAGGAAGGAAGGAAGGAAGGAAGTCAAACTGACGACAAATGAAGTTTGCAGTAATAGTTAGTAGTAGTAAAGCATCAGTCAAAAAATAGGCTGAAAGACCATGAATTGAGGTGGCAGACAGCTCTGACAGTGAATAATAAGCCTGTTATTTGAAGGCTAAGGCTGAGATCCTGGCCCTTAGTGAAGTTGGTGGAGCCCAGTTTTCATTTGGGGCTAGAGAAGTATTAATATCCAATCCTCCAGGCAAGTTTGTGTGGTGAACATGTCACAAAGATGTTACCCTGAAATTATTGCCCTGAAATGTACAAGTCTAAGGAGTTATGCAATGTATTATTTTCTTCTTAAATTTTTCTTGGGAATAGTGTTAGATGATGATCTTCTTATAATTGCTGACCAGACTAAGAAGAAAAGTCATCCTCTGATCCAAAGAACTGAAAATGCAGTCATCCTTCCTGAAAAATCTGCAGGCAACATTCAAAGACTTTATGAGACACTGGACCTCAGTAAATCAGTAACCTTACCCACCTGTCACCCTTGTTAGTCAGGAAGACTCTTACAGATGACTCTGAAGGAACGAAATGCAGCAGCTTTGCTGGTATCTAGTCTAGCTTCTCCCAAACATGGTCACAGCCCAGAAGAAAGCATAACATTGTGTGTTTGGAAACAACAGCCCAGTGATGATGAAGGCATCATCTGGCCCTTTATGACTAAAATTGCTTAAAACAGTCAACAAATTTACAAATGTGAATGAGTAAATTTACAAAGAAAATCTTGCAGTTAAAAAAACTTATATGTGATATACAACAGATTTGTTTAAACAGGTGAATGTATTATTTAATAAGAAAGAGTCTTCAGTTTGGAAAGAAAGAAGAAGCTGAGTGGTCTGTAAGGTCGTTAATTTCTTGAAGGAGACAAATCAGAAATTGCTATTCAAGTGTTCCTCATAACATAAGAACTTAAAAAATTACTTTGAAATGCATACAAACTCTCAGAAGGGAAATATGCTTTAAATGATCCACAAGTAATTTGAAGATCTTACTGCCACAGAATGACTTGGCTCCCAAAATACAAGTGAGCTCCAAAAGTAATCAGATAAATAAATGGCAAAGCAATTCACCCAAGCCAAACTGAACACCACGATGCAGATGCAGCCTCCTACTCAGAAAGTCCCTAAAAGTGTGCATAGTCAGAACTTAGGAGGCTGTACGAAAAGGAAGCATCTCTGAAAGCAGCCCTGATTATTTTCCTGATTAGCAGTTGGATAAAATCAGAGACATAATAATAGCGACTAATTGTCTTTTGTAGCCATCTGTTGTGCCTTGGGCAGTTTTGGGTTAAGCTGTATTTTTTTTTCCAGGAAAAATGTAGGTGTGGTAGATGAAGTCAGGAAATGCATAGCTGTAGTGGATCGTTGAGCAGTTTAGATTGGAACACCTTTCATATAAAAGGCCTTGAGGTACATATGGCTTCAAAAAGGTGCAGTGATGATAAAAGCCCTGGATTTTACAAATCCATTTTACATCTGGATTTGTATAAAACTTGGTCTTGCTAAACAGGTGCATTGCTCTGGGTAGCGCCTTCATCCAGTATAAGAAACTATAAAGAAACAAGAATGGTTCAAAAAGTTACATTGATCCAGTGCTATATCATATAATGTCCTCACTGCAGAGTGTGTGTTCCCATGTGCAGATATCAGGACTTGTGATGGCAGTTCTTACTCCCCTGAAATGTAACAGCACTCAGTGAGCCCTGTATAATGCAGCACATTGATTTCCACTTCCTTGTAAATCAAAGGAATATCTGTGTTGTGTAAATTATAAAATCAATTCAACGCATGGTTTTCACATGCCTCTTAGTCTGGTGTGTCCCTTCCTACACGGATGGAAACACCTGTCAGTATCAGTGCTGCTGTATTTGCTCCTGCCAAGCTGTACATCATGTACTAATGTAGAAGATTTATCCTTCCAACAAAAAGGAAAATTAAACTCTCTTCCCCCTCACTTTCTCCATCCTTTCTCCTTCCTCAGTAGGATTGAAAATTCCACTTCTTTGATGTCTGCCTTTCTGTTTTTTAAAAAAACACCAAATTTGAAAAAATAAGTTAAAAGTTTGTGTAAAGATACCCCAGCTGGCTTTCTGTCGACAACACTGGATGGTGGAAATGGTTTAGGTTTAGCAGCAAGATCCCTGTGGCTGCAGAGGTGCGGCAGTGGACTTCAGAATGGTTACTTTTGTGCATCTGAGCTTTGAAAATGGCAAACTGAAAATGTTGGATTTAAGCTGGGTTTCATGTCGGATTTAAGTCCCATAATAAAAAATGGATGTCCTAGTTAATCCCGCATTGTTACTTCATAATCTCTGCCCTGATCAAGTGACTTCTGCGGGGACAGTTTAGTGACAGAAATGTCTTCATTTCCAAATAATGAATGTATTTTGGGACTGAAAAAATTAATACTGCTGTACAACACTGTTCCTCTGCAACAGACTGCCCAAAGGGAAGATGGTTCTGGTCTGTCCTATCACTGCATATATTTATGTACCTAATTATTGTTGTACATCTTGCCAAGCAGGAACTACTAGTCAGTTGAAATGCTCATTTTCACTTTGTGGTATGGCTTCCTCTGTTTTTCTTTTGTTAGACACCAATTATCACAAGTATCATAATTAGAAATAAATCCTGTTTTAAAGTTTGAGAATTAAATGAAAACTTATATTTTTTAGAATATTTACCACAAATTTAAAAATACTTTTCTTTAACTCAAATACCAGTATATATCTGCAATTGTGATATAACAAAACAGGAATATGTTTTGTAATAAGAATTTACAGTAGTTATGACTGCTGAAACAAGAAAAGTTTCCTATTTCTTGAGACTATGAAGATGTCACTAGTGGCAAGCTTGTTGTTTTATTTGCTAGAACTGAATTTTTCAAGAGCAACATTTCTGAAGTATATAGTTGTATAGAGATGCACGTTTGATATTTGACTGAATTTTTGCTGCAATAGTGAAAGTTTCATAATTGTATGTGTAATTGCTTTAATTATTGAATTGTCTGTTTTATAAAAGTGTTTTCTTTCTTTGGAATTAATTTGATACAGAACAAATGCATGGGCATTTTTTTCTTGGTGTTTTAAAATGACTGTTTTTAAGAAGTCCATTTTCTTGCCTAACACAACACAGGAACATTGTGGGAAACTCTCATTATAAATTTTGTCTAATGCATGTTTTTCTTCACCAAATAGTTGCAGCAGTAAAAATAATTGTGTTTGCCTTCTAACTAAGATAATAATATCACAGATTTTGCATTCTCTCCAATGGTCTGGACTTTACAGCTCTTCTGAATTGCCTGGAGTGGTTGCTGAAGAATAAATTGTATCCTGATGGAGTGATAAAGCTCGAGCAAAGCAACACAGATCCTTTTCTGGTTTAGTGCTTGGATCAAATAAATGAATTAATCAATTTACTGTATAATATATATATATATGAATACAATTGTTTCATGAATATTGACAAAATCTTTTTAAACTTGCAGCAAGTAGTGGCAGCAATAAATGCAGGAATCATACCTTTAGGAAACACATCTGCTCAGATCAGTCACTGGGATTTGGGAAGTTCCTTCTTCTTTGCTGGCACTGTTATTACCACCATAGGTAGGACACGGCTTATTATCTTTTTGTAGTCAATGAGCTGAAACTCTTGATTTCCAGTGTGTGCATATATTTGTTAGTGGTAAATCTTCCAAATCTTCTGTTTTAAGTAGAGAGTTATTTTCTAGCTGCAGGGTCAGAAATAATAGCTGTCTGTAAAGGAGCCCTACCTGAGTGATTTTTGTGTAGAAAAAAAATGTTGCTGTACATTTCTCTCAAGTAACTGGAAGAGATTGTGGAAATATTTTCTGGGGAAAATTTGGTCAGCTGTACAGTCACAAGTGTTAAATAGGGCATGATTTAAAGCACATGTGCATTAAACCATGACTGAGATGTATGGAATTAAAAGCCTGTGTTCTCCCATTCAATATTGTTATTTTGTCTAAATTCTGAAAGAGTCACTGTCCCTCTGAGCAGGTGTAAAAAGAAACAGTGTTTGGTATTTCAATTTCTTCCCTTTGATTACAATATTGTACACATGGTATGGAGTTAAAAAATTCAATGTAGCTCATAGCTCACAAAAGGGCATTTACAAAGATAGATGGAAATTTGAAGATGAAATCATGAGAAAAAAATTGAGAGTAACATATAAGGAATTGTAGCATATTTGCAATAGTTATCACTACATAATATTTATATGCATATTGTGGTGGGATGTTCTTTTTAAGTGTTGTCTGGACCTTTTTTCTTTCTTTATGTAGAAGTGCATAAGTACCATATTTTTTGTGTGTTTGAGTATAAACATGTCGACATTTATGAATATTGTGAATATGAATATTGTGCCTATGTGATATTTTTCTACATCTAGAGTAACTGAAACAGAGGTTTTGCGAAAACAGAGAAATTCTTACCTCCTTGATTTGCAGCAAACTTACCGATTTTATAGTGATAAAACCTATTTATCCTCATGGTGATAAAACCCTCAAGTGTTGGAAAATCATATTAAAATTAAAGGTTATAACCAAAAAAAGCAAGAAAGGACAGGTTTGTGATCAGTCTTATGTTATCCTCTTTGGGCAGACTAAACTTTATGTTGTAAGCATCCCTGGTCCTATAGAAAATGCATAATAGTTGTTTCATTTCCTAATAAGGATAAAAGTTAACATATGAAAAGTGTTCAAGGAATTAACAGTTCAAAAATTATTTAAGGCAGTAGAACATTTTGCCTCACCATCTTTTTTTCAAAGTAAAACTAAGACTTTTCTAAATCAAAATGTTTTTTGATTTAATTTACTGACTTGATTCTACCAAGCCATGTGTAAGTCCAGCTTAGCAGAGAGCAGGGATCTGCAAAGGCATCCAGGCCTCTGATCCACTGTTCCCAAGAGGCAAGATAACCCAATAGGAAATACATTTGAAAATTAATATTTCAGGTTGTTTCTGCAGACCAGAGTTGTCAGAAGCAGGTCAAACTGGGCAACAGTAAATATTTGTTTCAAGGTTCGTGATAGCAGCCTGAGGAAAAATGGGGGAAAAAAGTCTTCCATAAAATATTTTGGCTTTGGAGTGGCTGAGTTTCTTTCTTCATGGACCCTTTCTGGTGGGAAGCTCCCACCCAACTGCACTTTTGAGCTTTTCTCAGGATCCAAGGCAAGCAGGATTATATGGAAGCTGTAGCGTGGTTGGCGTTGTCTCAATGCTGTGAACCACCTCGGCCATGGCTCACAGGGCTTGTGGTGTGACAGAAGGTGGTGCTGTGGTGAAAAGCACTTGGAAAAGTGAATTGCCTGGGAAAATGGTGGTGAGCAGAACAGCTGGGTGTCCTTTCCCTTAATCTTTGTGTTATTACGTGCCAGCAAGTGACTTTGTGTTCAGAACAGTACCTTTGAGTATATGAGTAACTTTTTGAAAATGAAGGCATTCCTTCCAGCTAGAGGGCATACGGTAATAATAACTCGATTTCTCAAGAAAGTCAAAATGTGGTTTATGAGCATCTCCAGAGAGCTGCCATAGGTTTCAGAAAAACACTACAGATATTGTCTGTGGACAAAGACAGAACTGTGTAAATTCATAGAATAACTTTACAGAAATAATTTGTAAATGAGGTTTGATAAATATGAATACAATTTGTAAATATTACATCCTTCAGTCTGCATACCTTAAGAAGTACCTGCAGGTGAGAAAAGAGATTACTAACATATAGAGACAATGATATCTTTCCAGTGTTGCTGCAGATTTTGTAGCTTTCCAAACCACTTATTACTATAATTTTACCATATCACTTAGCCCACACTCTTCCTGGTGATATGTAAGAATCTAAGACGTTCAAATGGAACCAGTAGTCTATGAATAGAATTTCTCAAACCTTCCTTTAATGAAAGCAAAGCCTTTCCTTACTGGCAGTAGCACTTGCATCCCACAAATATTTGGTTTCTGGGGAGAGGATAATAAATAAAGCCTTTAGCATCTGCCGGAGCAATAAATAACTGTTTTGCAGTTATTAGTTGTATCCCAGTAGTGAACACTGATATGAAAAATATTGGCTATCTGTTTTGGTGGCTGCTGGAGCAGACTAGAACCATCTTCTGGATCTCCTGTAGGTTTCTGAAAGGCACTCTTCTGGTGCCATTATGTGTATAGAGTTCCAAAGCCAGCTCACAGAAACAGAGGGAACACTTCAGAAAACATGGTTTAGTGTTTATGTAACATTTTTTGAAATCTGTTATAATCCTTCATGCGACTCAATAAATGTTACAGTGCCTAATAAAAAATTAGCAAAATCGGTTTGAATAGAATGTGATACTGCTACTAGATCTTTTCTAAAAAGTGGATTTAGTTGAGAGTCATAATCAAACAGTTTCACAAGGCTTTCTTTAGAACAGGTTCTTGGTTTTAGCTTTGCATTTACTACTGTGCTACAGCACAGAACTCATTTCAGGAAGTGTTATAGCTTTGGCTGGTTTAGTTAGGTGTTCTTGCTTGTGAATATGTTTCCAGAACAAATATACCTCATCTCAACAAAGAGATGTGAAATTGCATGAGTATTAGTCTGTGCATATGGAATGGTTTCAGACAGTCTCTTAGAGGGAAAAGGGTAACAGAGGGAAATAGGAATATGAAATTATCTATGAAAAATATTGTTGCATTGTTCCCTGGGATACTGTGCATGCTGCAAAGTACAAAAGAACCTCTTTTTGTCTACCTAAAAATGTCATTATCCAGTCAGTCCTGCTCCAAGACCACATGACCAAAGAAAAGAAAAAAGAGGGTTGAGGAGAAAAGCAAGAAAAATGGTAACTTAATCATAAAGCTGGAGATAGTGCTGAGGAGGAAGGGGAAATAACCTTTATGCCTTTTTTTTTTGCCTCTCTTTTTATTCTGAGAGTTCATTGCTGGCACTGTGCATGGTTTGTAACCTCTGGTTCATTTCCTTCAATAGGTAGCTGAACTCAGAAATGGGCATACAGGCACAACGTGTACACACCCCAATTTCCCCCAGATTTCTGTTTTAGTGGTGGGGAAAGTTTCATATTGGCAGCAGGCTAAAAAAGCAGACCTGTCATTTTGAAGCTTGAGATCTGTGTCTAGTAAAATGAAAAAACAAAGAAGACATGCCAAGGCCTTGAGCTCAGCAAGTTGTTTTCCCAAATACCTGGTGTGTCAGCACATAAAAAATGTAGTGTCCTCTGTAATACAAGAAACTGCATCGCGAGAACTTCTACTAGCCTGTTACAGATCTTCATCTAAAAGAGCTGCATTATTTCCACTCTTATTCCAGACAGTCTGTCATGATTTTTTCAAGCACTGCAAGGTAGACATATGGGAAGAGTGTTTATTCAGCCTCCTGGAAGATGGAGTGTCTTGGATGGCAGTTGAGAGCACGGTGGCGGTGCCAGCAGCCTCGCTGGTAGCTGTGGTTTGCCGGAGTGCGTCCTTCCAAGCAGAGCTCCTTTAATGCCTCAGCACTCGAGGATGCATCACAGCCCCACTGATGTCCAAATCCAGCAGTTGCTAAAAACTGGGTCCAGCAAATCCAAAAAGGAAGAGCTCATAATTTCTTCTTGTCCTTTCCCACTTTCATTGCCACCAGCCCTTGAGTTTCGAACCCAACACCTGGTGTTCACTGGAAACTGAACCTCTTGAGACGTTTATTCACGACTAATGTCTTTAATTTAGGTTCATTAAGCTAGCTAAGGGAATATGGGGTTTTGGGGTCCAAAAGTGTAGCAACCATTATTAAAGTGGGCAAACGAATGTGAATACAAAAAAAAAAACAAAAAAACAAAAAACCAAAAAAACAACAAAACCCACAAAAAGAAATAGAAAAACAAATTTTATAAATATTTACATTTTAGGGAACAGATGTGAATAGCAAGCAGCTAAGATACTGAAAAATAGATTTATGGTTTTGGCTAGAAATTTCAACCTAATTTGTCATTTTTAAAGCTGCAATTAGTTATGTAGCTTCAAATGCAATTTCACTTTAAGGAATCATTCCTTCTGTCATTTTCCCACTGCCTGGACAAAAGGTTTGCTTGTGAAGGCAGGGTATTTTAGAAAATCTTATTACATTGCTTGTTGATTTGAAACAATAATAAAATCCTGCTGCTAAAACTGTCCCTTCTGGCATCATTCCACTGCATTTTTGAAATACAAGGTAACAGAATAATGTGCTGACAACTAAAATATACAAAACACTTTTGACGTTACAAAAAGACAAATATTGTTCATAATGAGATGTGTTTCCTATTATGTCAGATAATCATAAAGCTAAAAATTTGCAAATGACATTGAAAAACTTGTTCTCCTAGTTCAGAAAAGTAAGAAACATCACATGCTTATCTTAGAACATATTACTTTTTTTATTTGTTTGTGCCACCAAAGAAGAAACAAGGATTTTGAGGATGAGCATAAAAGCTTCATTTTACAAGATTGCAGCTTATCAGAGTGTAAATACTTGGATTTCTGATAATGTATTTGTAAGGAAAGAGAGAAGAAGCAAGCAAAAGAAAGTGAAGTGCAAATGCTGAGGTGATTGAGGAGGGGATTGGAGAAAAACTCCTGAAATTAAAAAAACATAAAATACGTTTGCCTGAAAAATATTCCAATATGTGATATTTCTCCATCATATCAGTAATTAAATCTGCATTTGTGTCCATTACTTAAATGAACTTAACTCTTGGAAGACATTGGAGTATAGGGCTTCTGAGGACCTGTTTCTTTCAGGGCTCCTCTACTAGAAATAATCTTCATCAAGGCAAGATCAAGAATCTCAGCCTCTACTGATAGCCTGGCTGCACAGGTCCAGACTTCATAGAGCTTCTTGCAGGAGTTTGTGTGTGGCAAGGCTGAGTATAACCAGCTGATAAGACCAGCTGCAGAGCAATGCAGAAAAAAAAGTGGTTAAAATTTATGGTCTGTGAAAATGTGGTAGTAAGAGACATGCTACAGAGGCCACTGGGGAATGAAGTGGAAATGCTCCTTCCATCTCTTGTTCTGCAGAGGACTCCATTGAAAACTCCTGCTGCTCTCCTGAGAGCCATGTTGACTCTCAAAGTGTGTTAAACATGTATATCTCACCTGATAAGATGTCAACAGAAATAATTTTTAGGTTTAAAAAAGAATCCCCCTGAGATCTCTTCAGAACTCATTCTTTCCTCCAGGTTACCTGTTGTGCTTACCTTCCCGTCCCTGTGCTGCTGTCCGTAATAGTTGGTGCAACTAAATTAGGTTTTTAGTCTCTCTTTGCTCCATTCTAATTTATTTCCTTTGCTTCCTTTGTTGCACTTTTGAACAAGTGTCTGAATTTGACCCAGTTATTGGCTGTTGACAAATAGTGCTTCAATTGTGCTCTGGAGAGACCTGTTAGGATTTGGCAACACAATCCTCCAAATATTTCATCTGAACTGAGCATACTCTCTCCCAGGGCAGTAGTGACTAAACAAAATTTCCTCTGTAATTATTTCTCCTAGGAAGAGAGAGTTGAAAGTGTATTACCACTATGCCCTCAATTTTCTCCTGCATTTGCTCAGGCGGTGGGAAAGAGGGCTTATCTGACTTGAATGCCAAAGAAATAATACGTGGACTGCACAAGATACAGGAGCAATAATTAGGATAAGACAGCTGAGAGCTAGGGAACCTGGGACAGTGGTGGAGAAAGGACGAAGTTGAAGAGCTGAAAGGAAATTATATTAGATGAAGAGCTCAGTTAGAGACTTTGAGGGCTTGTATATCAGAAAAATTGAATTAAATTGAATGAGCAAATCACAGAAAACAAATTGGGCCTCACTGACCAAAATGACTGGGACTAAGAAAATACTCAACATTGCCAAGGGTAGCTCTGAAATTGAAAAAGTGCAAGTTTATGGAATGATACACAGCTTAATTACACAGAGAAGTGATTTTTTTTTTTCTACCAGCTCTGGTTTGAAACACAGGAATCTGATGTGCAGGCATATGGTAAATTACTTGCACTTGCATGTTCTGTGGGCCATATTCAGGGTCCAACATTTCTGGTGATCTTGTTACTTTAAGTTATCAGCTTTATTAGAACAGGTTAGGGTGATGTAGCCTCTTAGTTGTGTGAATGTACAAGGGAGGTTTTTATCTGGAAAGTTCTGAATTCTGGACAAGAAATTTGGCAGTGGATGGTATGAAGGGATGCTGTCTCTTTAGGGAAGGTGGTGGCATAAGTGACATTTCATAGAGTTTTTGGCCTGATCTTTCTTTTTACACATTTTTATTCATTTAGAATTTAGATTCAGAGCTCTGCTAACTACTTTCTTTGCTTGTAACACTGAGTCTGGAATATTTTTTCTGACCACCTGGAATGGTTTTCTACACTGTTGTGACTTCATTAAAATTAGTTCTTCATAAAAAAGCCTTTTCAATGTCTTTGATAAGCTTCCTGCAAGGCAGCACTGACAGTTTTGTTTTGGTGTGGTGTCTATTTATTGTTGGATCTTGCCAAGCAAGAAGGACTACGTACCATTTTTGCAGTTTGATGGACTAGCACTTTTTGAGCTTTTATCTTTTTTTTTTTTTTTTCCCCTCAAAACCTGAAAACAGTTGTGTTAAAACAAATTGCCAGGTTTGCAGCTTTTCATCACTCCATTACCTTTGGTAATTTCCTAAACAACAGGCTATGCTTAAAGCAGTTCTGCTTAGAACTTCAAGTCATGTTGTGGAGTGAAAATGTCAATTTGTCAGTTGTGACAGTCCCCAATTTACACTGCAAATGAGCAGTGAAGTTTTCACAGCTTGCTCTGTTAATCCAGTGTGCTAATGAAACTGAATTTTATTTTCTTTATTCAGATTCTCATCAATGGCTGATTAGAAAAGGGTTTCTGAGCCTCCTGATCATGTCCATTTCCATTCCCAGGTTACAAAAGCTTGCTGCTACCAATAAAGGAAAGGATGTGAGGAAGAATTGCCAAGTAGGGTTACACTGTGTGCAGAATGCTAGCATGAATGGGATTATTTCCTGCTCCCTTTTTGTTTATTTTTGTAACTGGATAAGGAGTGGTGCAACCAACCATGAGAACCTCAAATCCTATAAGCAAACAGTGGCACAGGATTTTGGAAAACACTGAAAAAAAGCGAATGTTTTGTGCTTTGCTTCTACATTGAGATCACTGAGTGGGTAAGGTTCAGAGGCCAAAATAAAAGCACCTGGTCACAGTGTGTATCTCTTCAGGATGGTCTGTTGGTAAGTTTTGACCATGTTAAGCGCTTTATCTCTATGTGCTGCTTCATTCACAGCTGTTTCCAGTTTGTTTAGTTGAGCTGCTAAACAGAAGCAGCTTTGAAAGAGGAAAAGGCAGCTGTAATCCATCACAGATTTGTTGTTTGTTTTTTGGGTGTTTTTTTTTTGGTTTTTTTTGTTTTTTTTTTTGGGTGGGGACTCATGATATAAGACTAGCATGAGGGCATGTAAGCTCTTTTGAAAGAAAAGCTCACTTCCAGCTGGAATTTCTGCCTACTGATCACCATAGAAAGTAGGCACTTTTTAGGTACTTCTAGCATGAGTTCTGGATGTTGAGCTGTTTTTGCAGATCTGGCTGAATTGCATGTGCTTTTTATACCAGGTAAGCACCTTCCTGATACAAATCACACTCTGCCTATTCTGTTAATCTGAGTGTAGGATGAGGTGGTTTATCTCCCTGGGAATTAAGATCTGAAGAAGGTTGCTTGTGTTGTATTGAGGCTTTGGTTGATGTACACATCACCTGTACAATTCCCAAGTGGCAGGAATGTCCCTTGGCATTCTGGCTGGTCAGGGCAGAGTAGGCACTAGTGCTTATGGGGCATGGCTGGGCCTGGATATTCCAGTGGTGCGCTGAATTGGAGAGCTAATGGCTGCTTAAGGTAGACCCTTTAACCCATATTCACCCAAATATTTTCATGCAAACTTGGCTGTGCCATTCCCAACAGCTGGTCAGGGTTACCAGTTGATTCTCTTTCAATGATTCAGAAAGATAACCCTTTTTCCCCCTCCAAGAATATAGAAAGGATGTAGTACTGATAGTGTAAAAAATCTTAGACTTCTTGAAGTGAACTGCCACTAGTATAAAATCTGCTGCCTTGTGCCAACAGCATTATGGAGTAAAATATCATTCAAGTATCACTACAGCAAATGGGAGTATCCATTAGCATTTTATGAAAGTGTTTCCTTTTTATACAATGAGAGCTCTCTATATTTTATAGATTTCTCATTACTGCCAGCAGCTTGCTTCCATTAAAAAAAACCCCTGAAAACCAGAAGGGAAGCTGGGTAGAAATACAGGCAAAGGGGAAATTAACAAAATCCATTAACTTTTTTCAGTGATTTTTGTCTGTATTGAATCCTCTTGTGCTTTGGAGAATCTCACCCTCTGGTGTCATCCTTTTGCAAGAGCTGTATGAGTTGGTATGAGTGCAAGCAAAGTTGTAGTTTGCATCTCAATGTGTGTTAAAAATCCATATTTTTCAAGAGTAAAAGTTAATTTCTACAGTAATAAGCATTGCATATGCAGATATATCACAAGATCAAGAGGATAAAAATTGATAAATTTTGATTTATTTGATTTGAACTGCTAGTGCCAATATAATTGTTTAGTACAACATTACAGTCTGATGACTCCAATTTTTCATTTGGCAGAAGCAGATGGTTACAGAAGACATGTTCATTGCAAATTAAAAGTAAGCTAGGTAATAAGGAAGACTTGAGGGGTGCATAATTTAGGTGATGGTGTAGAAAAGTCCTATATATGCTTACCTACCTTCTGGTCATGCTGAGTTTTACCAATGTATAGATGCTTTTCCAGGTGTGAAAAAATGTGGTGTAAGCTAAAGGGAGGGTAGTTGTCTACTACATACCAGCTGAAAGCAAATAAATTGTGTGGTGGTACAGCTATTAGCCTGTAAAACTTATGATGAGTTACTCTCTTGCTCAAGGTGTTATATTTAGTATTACTGGTTACAATTTTAGTCTGGGCTTGCACAGCAGGGCTGGAGAGAACATCTTTGTCCTGCTAGATAATTTACTTAGTGAAAATCATCCTCTTCTAGGTGAGACAGTTTCTGATTTTTTAAAAATTTGGTTTTGTTTGGTTGGGTTTTTTAAAGCAATTAGAAATACTCTTTGATGTTTGTAAGAAATTAGTATATGAAGTATTTCAATTTTTGGTTCTGTGGGGACAAATCTGCAAATTGTTTCTCCTTCATGGCTTCACTGGAGATGTGATTTCCTCTCTTTCCTGCACTTGTGTGGGATTCTGATGAGTTTTGCTGAACCAGTAACCAGAGCATGGAGAAAGCCAAGTGTAATTAAAGACAAGACACTACTTCATTTGGACATCTTTGCTGTGGTCGCTTCATAGCAACAACACAAACTGTGTGAATTCAGGTCTCCCTGGACAGAAATTTGTTCATGTTTTCAGTTAGTCTACCTTACCTGCAGGGATTCTTACTCAAAACCAGTTGTCTATCTGAAATCAGTATTTCAATATGTTCAGATACTGTGGGTATGGGAGTATCACTCTAATATTTAGAGGGATAATAATGAAAGTATTTAGCAGTGTGAGCAGGAAGAAGTACTGCAATCTTGAAAATTTAAATGCTTTACAAAATCCAGCTATGCTGAGGTGGCTTTTAATGCTTTCAGTGTAAGCACTGTTTCAGTTCCACAGAACTTGGTATTCTTTATAAATTGTGTGGTTTAAGTTCTAGTATCCAGTGTTAAACCTTTATCTGGTTAAAGATGATCTGATTTGAAAACACTGGTGATATTTTGTACCTGCTAGAATGTCATGAGGATTTCTCAGATTGTAACCAAAAGGAAGAAGTAGATACGTTGGCTTAGCTCTTCCTTGTTTCTGATAGCCAGGCTCCAGCTGTGACTTCTGAATATTTGCTTCCTTGCTGTCATCCCATATTGCTGTGTACATTTTTCATCTCGCTTCCTTTCTCCAGGCTTATAATCTAAATTAAATACTTCTCCAGAATGGATTGACAACACTTGCTACTTGTGGGCCTAACTAATAAACTCTTCTGTCACTGGCATTAGTTGTGCAGCTTATTTTAGTTCAGGAAGGATTTTTCTTTTTGGTAAAGATAGATACTTGAAGGATCACATTGCTTTTAGTATTTGTTGGCATTTTGTCAACCTGTGAAAACTTCTTCTGTCTGAAGAGGCTACATAGGAAGGAAATTCTCTCCTCTTTTCTACTTTTCCACTTTTCCAAATTCAGAATATTTTAGTCGTCTTTTTTAACTTCTCAACCACCATCATTAGCCAGAGTGAGGATTATTCATTCACCTGTGAATTTTGCAGACTATGATTCTGAAGTCATATTGTTGGATCATGTAGTAGTGGGGACTTGCTCAGTTTAGCTGAATTCTTTGGGGAGTGTGGCACCAAACTGGTGCTAGGGAAAACATGGATGGATGGATGACTTTGGCTCGCAGGTCCTTGAGGCTTTCTTGCTGTGTAATGCATAGTGGTTGCCATCTGCTGTGCTGGTCTCTGTGCTGTTGTTTTCTGTCTTGTTTATTTTGATAACAAACTCTTAGAAACAATTATTTTGGGTCATAAAGGTAACAACAAAGCCAAGCATCCGAAGTGTCTGTATTGCTCATGATGACATGTTAGAGAGGTATCTTGTATTTTACAGTTAAAACTGCTAATTTTTATCTCCTAGCTCTGCAAAAAAACATTTTGGCATCAAAGTTCTCTCAGATTAAGGAGCTGTACTACTTTTAATTTACATAATTTATTTTTGTGATATTTGAATACTATTTTAAAAATTCCACAACAAACTTGAAAAGACTGGAACTTTTTTCCCCATTGTAGTGGCAAATCTTTAATTCTTACTCTATAATCTTTTAGTTAAGTAAGATAAAGTAATGTCAGGGGCTATTAAAGCTTCTCATTTCAATTTTTAAGTAGGTAACCTCCTCTATAGGCAAGAACTCCGTTAATTTTAATTGCTTAAAAAGGTCTTTGATTATACATTTTTGGCACCCACTCTAAAGTTCTGTTGGCAGTCTGAATATAGTCTTAGGTTTGGACATAAATATAGATTCATATAATTATAGAACAGTTAAGGTTGGAAAAAATATAGTTCAACTGTTAACCAACTAAACCATGTCCTCAAGTGCCACATTTACATGGGTTTTTAAACACTTCCAGGGACAGTAATTCCCCTGGGTGGCCTGTTCCAGTTCTTGACTGGAATATGCTGAAATCATCAAATGCTGATATCATCAAATACTTTTAGACATCTGCCAGCATCATTGCTGGCTTAAACTTTTCTTCTCTTCAGACTGGCCTGCAGATACCAATTCATGCATTTATTGCACCACAGATTGAAAATTCCCTCTGGTCAGAAAAACACAGATTACTTGCAAAAGGCCAGCGTTTGAGCTTGTTGAACAACCATGGTTGCTGCTTGGAGAAATGGGTGCATGAAAATACATTTCCTGGAATTTGGCATGTGTTAGGGCACTAAGAGTCATGGCAGTGAGCCTTGTGGAGGCCCAAAAACTTTTTCTCTCTGGCTTGCTCTGGTTTTTCCCTGTTGGAAGAAAGGATGGTAGGTATGAAAGGACATGTATTAGGGGATGTAAACTTTGCTCCATGCCTTGGACAGTACAATTGGAAAGTGAAATTCAACAGCCTGAGAAAGAACTTCTCTGACCATATGTCTGTCTACTGTCTAGTTAAAAACTAGCCAGAGAAAATGTTCTTACCAGAACAAGAATCCATTATCTGATTCACTGCTCCATTATAGACCATCCAGACTGAGAAATTTTTAATATTTGTGTCTCATTATGGGATTTATTGAGCTTCATCTGAGCCCTGAAGTGATGTTTTCTTAGGCTACATAAAAATGTAATTTAGGTTTGCACTTGCCTAAAATGCCTTATTTTGCTATGAGATGGTTTGTAGATCATCTGTGTGAAGAGAATTCTATAAATTTGTAATGACTTATGATGAATATATTTTTCACCTTAGTAAATAGCTTTCAAATCTGTACTTGCAAGCATTTCATGCTCTTGTCTGAACTTTGCTAATTAGTCATTGTTGTTAAATTGTTCAGAGTTTTCACATCTACAGACAAATATGAAAGGTAGATTTGATTGTTCAACTAAACCCGTAGACCCTTTGTCCACTATAGGTCAGTGAAGACTTGGAGAGATTGTTATTTGGTGCTCTTTGGTCTGTGGTTTTATCTTGCAATTTTCAAGCTGTGCTGTAGCTATAACTGGGGTAAAAGGAGCAGTAGCCAGTGTGGTTCTGCAGCAGTAATTAGAGAAGAAATGAGTCAGTGCTATCAGAAATGCACACACATTACAACTGAGCAATTGCTGCAAGTAGAATATTAAGATCAAGATAGTGTCAGATGGGAGGGAAGATACTGAAATGCAAGAATTAAAGATTTCATTGCTAGGTGTCTTTTTAAATGCACAGATTCACAGGTAACTCTGAAGCTGCAGAGTGGTTTTGGTAGGTCTTGTATAAATAGGAAAGAAATGCTGGCATCCCTGCTGATTTTTGGGTTAGTGTACAGGGTAAGATATCAACTTTTTCTTCTTTATTTTCGTTTTCTTTGAATTATTTTAGGAGAGAGCAATGTTTGCATAGATACCCCAGTGCTGTGGTGAGAAAGCTGAATTACTTTTATGTCCACGTGTACACTGTCAGTTTGTCTGGAGCTTGGTGCAGAAGGGTTTTTTTGTATGAAAGATCATCAGTGCACTTCAGAGACCAAGGACTGTGCTCTGTATTTTATGTTGTGTTCTGCCACCCTTCAGGTTAATCAGCCCTGGCAGTTGTCCCAGTGGTAGTGAGCTTGATGAACCTACATGATAATTTAATATGGAGAATATTCAATCCTACACAGAGAGAGATTTACAGAGTTTAAAACACCTTTGGAGATCAATGAAAACAATAGAAAAGGAGAGATGGACAGAAAATAAATTGTTAATTTAAAATTAATTTTAAAAATTATCCTCAAAATTAAAAGACTTCTCAGATGAGTCCAGTGAAGGCAGTTCATAAGTATGGAAATGGTTGTATGCAGGAGTAGATTGCAGTAGGGTAAGATCACTGTTACTCTGTGATGTATTAAGAGTTTGGAAGAATGTGTTTTTTAGGGATTTGTTCTTTTATGAGCAAGTCTTGCTACATACTGATAAAAACCACAGCAAATTATGATTGAGAAAAATGGCTGTAATATGACTTGAATTCACTAACAGGTGATTATTTTGTCAGAAGAGGTATGATTTGTAGGAAAGAAGGACTATCTTTTACTAGAGCCACTCAAAACAGCTGGAAGAAAAGATAAGCTTTTTGGGCTTGGCTGAGGAAGGTCTAATTTACCCAAAATACTGTTGTTTTTCTAATTGTATCCAATGTTCTACTCGAAGACACTTTGCTTTCCTATCATTTTACTCCACTTATGTTCTTCTACCATCCTGATAATAAGAGGGCTCCCTATGAATTGTTTGAACCATCTTGCAGCTATTGAGAGGCTTATGCCTCCGCTCTCACAACAAAACATTTTAAAACGTGTATTGTTCTCACTTAATTTTTAAAATCAGATTTCCATAATGATATGCTACTGCATCACCATAAAAATAGCAAATACAGAACTGACAGGGGAAGTGTAAAGACCCATCTGTGCTACTCATTTTTTTTCTCCCACCATGTTTTATATTTGATATTTAGAGCACTCCAACCTTATATATTAATTGTCTAATACTTCTCTGAGTGGTAACTCATGGAGACTAATTAAAAGCAATCATCCTTTCTGTAATTTGCTAAAAATAAGAGATCAGATTAAGAATAAATTAATTTGGAGATATGATAGGTAATGAAGCATTCATAATTACTTGTCAGTCAAGAACATATTTTGTAGTACTTTGGTTTCATTTTAGAGATATCCCCTCTCCAGGCTCCGTCTGGCTGAACAAGTCCTGTCCTGTGCTCTGCAGCCTTGAGAGAGCAATAGAGGTGGGAATCAAAGAAATGCAGAGACATTCCCCTAGAATTAGAAATTAGATGTTGATGGCAGGATGAGAGCCATATTCAGCTCTCATTAGCATTGAGAAATTTTGTATCTGACTTTTAGAGAAGCCAACCCCTCATGAGTTGGTGGGAGTGGGAGGCTTTACACTGCGGTGCTTTACACTACGTTTGACAGACATCTGAATGTATGTGCATGGATATGAATATATGAAGTTATCCACTATGGAAGTGGCCTGTCAGTCTCGGGCATGGAGTGTTCCCTGCCAACAGAGGTGCTTGCAGCAGTGAGCAGCATCTCTTTGCTGAGGACACGTGCTGCGCTGTGTTTCAGACGAGTGACAAATATGTCATAGCATTGTTCCTGTCTCTCACAACTCCTGCAGATGTAAGATGGTTCATTCACTGGAAGCAAGGATTGAACTGCTTCATTCTCACCCTCATCCAGAGAGTTCAAGGCTTTCCAAAGGATAAATTTTTGTGATCTACTTAAAGCACCTGTTTAATAATGGGCCAGAGGAAGGAAGTACAGAAAGCTGTTGGAAGATGTGAAAGATTGCCAGATGCCTGCTAGAACAGCATGTTGCTAAGTAGTCACACAGAGAGATGATGGAAACTTCAACTGCAGCCCTCCATGAAAATGTTCCCACAGAGATCTGCTTATTAACTAACACCAAAAATTCATAGCAAGGGAAGCCGAGAAAGCAGCTGGGATGGTGAATGCTTCATTGACAAGGGACCATTGGACACAGAGTAGTGCAAAGTGAGTTCTGTCTCTGGGGATGCTATGCCTCTGTCTGGCATATGACTTCTGGAAAAATTGTAAAGAAGGATACATGTACAAAACTGGGATGTTCCTCTGAGTTATCTGGAAGCCCAAGTGGGTGTTCATCATCCTGTGCTGGCAGCTTATTCCAGCTTCTTTCCTTCTCTCCCCATCTTTTGATATCTTTTGATAACATCATTTTTGTGTTGGTTCATCTACACCCACCTTGTCTCCTTTTCTGTCTGCCCCCCTACTCTGAACTCGCCTGAAAAAATAACCACAGATGTAACAGAACCACCTCACCAGGGGAGCCTGCAGCCTACATCTGAATGAGGAAGGGACCTGGAGATGGCAGGGCCACCATCTGGGGGTGCTTCATTTTATCACTTTTATCACCTACTTTTTGGGCTAGTCCAGTGATGAGCGCCTAGTAATAAATCTGTCACATAATACATTGCATATGGCACTATCATTAAATATAGATAGATACTAAATCACAAAGAAATTTCTAGAGAAATTATAATTAAATATTCTGGAGACAAAAGCAGATTTAACATCTGACAGTATTGATACATGCAGCTAGTAAGTCTATACATGAATCAGATAGAATCATATCCAACCATGGAAATTTAAAAATTATGCCTGTGTGACATGTCATGTAGTTAAAATGCTGAGTCCTGAGCCTACAAACATCTGTGTGTATGCCTGGCTTGAGAGGCATGAGGGAGTTCTCTGTGAGTCACAGCCTTGGAGGACTCCTGTGGAAAAGGGATCATTTTGAGGCTAGAAGACAACACGTGCGTGGAAGTATACCTGGATTCAGTATTTATGAGTTCAGTGATGCCTAACCCCAGAGTTTTTCACTCTCCTCTTTTGATCTGTGGTAGAGACATATGCTTCTCAAGGCTTTCTGTAGTCATGACATTTTGTTCTTGCTGTGAGGCACTGTGGTAATAGTAATATGAATTAATTCAAATACGCTGGAAAAAATAGGGGTTTTTTTCCTTCAATCTGGGGAATACCACCAGGGTCCAGAGTAAATGTACTTTTACTGAAACTACTTCTAGGTTTCTTGGCTATATATATTCTTAATTTATTCAAATCTATGCCATTCTAGTTTTCTGTTGTTTTTACTTTCGATTTTCATGATTTTATTTTGATGCTGCTAAAGTATTCTCTGACAATCTGTCCTTTGATATAGAAAGATTTCAAGTCCAATGCAATGTCTCTGAGGGATTTTTCAAGTCCAACCAATAGCTTCCTCAGAGCTAATGGGGAATTAAAATAACTTAACTGGAACAGTGAAAGACCTTCAGAAAAATGTCTTCTTGTATGTAAGAATATGAAGACTTCTGGTATTTGGCTACAGTAACATGGCTCAGCCACGCCATAGTAAGAACAGTATGACACAATCTGTGTACAATAAAATTCTTTATTTCCTGACAGCACAAATAATGTATATTTAAAGGTACAAACATATGTTTACACATACATGTTTGCATCAAAGTCTTTTAAATATATGTATGTGTTGGCATCTCTACAAGAAATATATGGCTTTACCTTTTAATGGCCACTTACTGTTGTCACCTCCAGACAAATAAGTGTATGTTAACAACTTCTGTTCATACAGAAATTTCTCTTCAATTGGATTGCTCTCCTGCAAACAGGAGAGAGGCTGAATAGCTGTGAGAAATCAGAGCTCTCTTATATGTATTTTGTGCCTAAGATTTTGTTCTGGATGATGTTTTATGTGCTAGTTCACATGCACCTGATACATCTTGGTAGTTGCTGTATGAAGTCTATTGAATGTATTTTTCTCTGGGATGCAAAGACAAAAATGATTCCCTCAGCTGGTGTATATATCAGTAGAAACTGATTTGAAACCTCTGGTACCTGAAGTTCCACTCAGAACTGGGGTGACAGATGATTTCACAGCCAAATGGCTGCACCAGCGCTGACCTGTAACTTGTGGTGTTGATGTGATGACATTTTGATCTTCTCTTTGCCCTGATACTTCCCTGAGTGGTGGGAGGGTGAAAGCACTTCATGCTCTGCAGTTTTGTCCTTCTGAAGCTCTTGGCTGACAGGTAAGCTTGAGTTTCTGATTTGTAGTTTTGAGTGATAGCAGCAGTGATCTTGGATGCATGTAATTGGTCCCTTTGAGAACAGCGTAGTGTTATACAACGTCTCTGAGGGATTTTTCAAGAGTCTTGGGGGGCCTAGAAAGGATCTAGTTTATGCAGGTCTAATCTCTGGTAGAAAAAACTAAATATATTCATCTTCTAGAAGATAATGTCTTAGCAACTTTGCTGAGAATTCATACTGTGGTCAGCGCCTCTGACTGAGCCCTGTATCCTGGTCTTGGTTTTGGTCAGAGAGGTTTTATTGGAGCTAAATTCTGTGGGGTTCAAGAGTTTGTCAGACTTCTCTGCAGGGGGTGTTATGAAAGAAGTGTGGGAGAAAATAAAAGAAAATTAACTTGGTAACTGTAGGTGAAAAAGAATTTTCTGCCTTTTTTTTCCTGCTCATCATGTTCTGAGGTTTCAAGACTCTTCAGCTGGGACATCTCATGTCACTTGTACAAAAGATGCAATTCCTCCTCATTTTATAGAAGATAACAAGCAGCACAGGGGTAGCTGGTAGCTGATGCCAGAAACAGTTGTGTGGAGTAACATCTGAGGATGGTGAGTGAGCAGATGTAGCCTTTGTACCAGCTTAGAAATGCAGTGGAGCAGAAGGACACCACTCACGGCTTCCCTGAAAAAGAGGAATTGAGTTAGCAGCATGTCTGTCTTACTTTTTGTCACAAAGAACATGGAGAAATTTTGAATAGCTGATTTTGTTCATCAGGGATCTCTTACAGGAAGAAGTTGCATTTTAATTTATATTCTTAATTTTATTACATGGCAGTCCAAAGGCCAGGGTATACATTCAGTTTCAAGGTCTGTATTTTTCACATGCATGAAATTAACTTTGCATGGTGATGCAAAGCTTGAGAGTGCTAGGATTGAGAGTGGTAGGATTTGAAATGAGTGATAGTAAAAGGGAAACATTAGCCACTTAAAGTGTGTAGCTTTTAGTTCCATCCTAAAAAATTGAAGTTCCTTCTGTCTCAAGCTGGTTTGAGAACAAAGTTTCTCCTAATCTTGCACCATTGCCACAGGCAAGCCTGCATCCAAGAATATGAATGCCAAGTAAGAAATTAATTTTTTGTTGACTAAATGCTGCCATGTGCAAAGATTAGATACTGAATAGAGAAAACTTTGGGTTTGGGGATATTTTTATGTGGAAACCTGCATTTCCTAATCTAAATTGTGTGGTAGTTTGATTCTCAGTTGACCAAAATGCTGGTTAACAGTAGGAAGCAGTGCACTAGATGTTTATTAGGACTCTGTAGTGTGTACCAAGGGTTTATGAGCACAGGGCTGAGCAATGCAGCTGAGGCACACCATGGAGTTTTCAGCTGAAGAGGGCTGCATGGAAAGCTTGATTCCGGCCTCGGTATTTCTCCACTGCAGACATCACAGTTATGATATATATTTTTTCCCTCCATTTCTACTGATATATGAAAATGAGCATCTGGAGTCTATTGTTCAGGATAGAGGAGGTAGCATCAAGTGGCTTAGTCATATCCAGTAGCCTTTTTAAAGATGTGCAGGGAAATAATTTTGGTATATAGAGCCAGTTACTCCCTCTCTAGAATTGCATACACTTATTTTCAGGTCACTGTGTTCTTTGCTTGAATTGGAAGAAGCATTGCCTATTTAGAAAGAGATAAATATATAATTAAAATTATCCTTTTTTTTTTTTTGGTCAATACTTGCTGGAAAATATATTTAAGCTCAAAGGCAGATTATTTTTCTAGAAATATTTGTTGAAAATGGTTATATTATCCTGGTAGTTGATTTGCATTTTAATTGGCAAAAGTCTTCTCAAGATAAGGAAGGTGGTTTGTGTTTAATGATCAATATATTGTCATGTCCAAGTCCTGGGGCATCTCATCTCAGCACAGGCAACCTGAAATTTTGCTTTCAGAACTGTTTCCAGTACATGTTGGTGGTTTTTTGAGGGGTTTTATATACTATTGAAGATCATTATTTTTAAATTTGATTCCTGTTTTTCACTTCAACAGATAGGAGACTGACTGTTTTTATGGAGACCCCTGATTTGGTCTGTTTTCATTATAGTGTGCATGTATTTGTAACCTGTATAAGTGAACATTGAGGACAAGAGTGCTCAAAGCTTAGTCTTACTATCTTTTTGGAAGGACATTTCTTGTTTGCTTCAATAAATGCAGCAATATAGATTCATAAGAGCTTCTGTTAGTGTATTTCTGGGACACTTTGATTTAGCTTGAGCTAATTTCTGGAGCAATTTTCTTGACACAAGTAACAAGAAGGAGAGGCACATCTGTTGCACCTAATTAATTTTTGTGTGTGTATGCTACATTAGTGTAATTGAAGACATGAAAAGAATATGATACTATTATGTAGAATCTTTTTATGTCCTCTCTGTTTCCTGAGTGTGGTTGTATGCGAGTCCTATGTCTACTTATTCTCATAATGACTATTTCAATTAGAGGCAGCTTTGGATCATTCAGCTTTACTTGTGTGCCTTCCTCTAGAAGGCATCCTTACCCATTTTATTCTACTGAAGGATGAATTTGAGAACAGTATTTCTTTTGAGAATACGTTCCATCTGTAGGTATTTCATTAAGGATTTCTTTAGGTTCAAAACTTTTTATCTATATTGATCCTTCTAAATTGTGGAACTATATATAAATTAAAGTAGAATTGTTTAGAAAAAATATCTCTAGTCTGATTGTTCATAATTTTAATGTATGTAGTGCTCTAGGCTTCAGGTACCAAGGAACCCAAATTACCAGCAGTCCCTTCTGGAAGAACTGTTATGGCCATTCATGCACTTATAATTCTTATAGTGTGGGATGTTCCCTTCTTTTTTTTTCTTTCTTTTGTTATGTTCTGAATACAAAAACAGTATTTTAGATTGACTTTTAGAAACTACAGTATGACAAACTTTTAGGTCTCAGGGACTCATCCTTTTGATTGGGGTAGTGTATGTTGGACCACAGAAACACATGACAGTAACTTTGTGGTCTTATTTTGGGGAGAAAAATTTGCTGCTTAAATTCTTTTAACTTAAATACCTGGGATGCAGTAGGGTTTTGATTAATGTCTTGGTAGCTAGCTGAGAGCCTCAAGATATTTTGGTTTTGGTGTGGAAACATTTAAAATGTGAGATGATAAATACCATAAGGCTTGTACATGATCACTTAAAGAAAGGAATCAGAAGAATTACACTGTTGAATCCCATTTGGGAATATGAATAGACATAGAGTTTATAGACTCATAGAATGGCCTGAGTGGGAAAGGACCTTAAATCATCTGATTCCTTCCAACACCACCACCATGGGCAGGTTGCTCCCACTAGACCAGGTTGCTCAAAGCCCCATCCAACCTGGCCTTGAACACTTTCCAGGTTGGGATAGCCACAGCTTCTCTGGAAAACCTGTTCTAGTGCCTCGCCACCCTCACAGCCAAAAACATCTTCCTAATACCCACTCTAAACTTGCCCTCTGTTAGCTTAAACAGTTCTCCCTTGTCTATTCCTGCATGCCCTTGTAAAAAGTCCCTCTCCAGTTCTCTTTTAGCCCCCTTTAGGTACCAGAAGGTGCTGTAAGGTCTCCTCAGGCCTTCTCTTCTCCAGGCAGGACAATCCCTGTTCTCTCAGCCTGTTTACATTGGAGAGGTGCTCCAGCTCTCTGATTGTGGCCTCCTGTAGACTTGCACCAGCACTTTCACATCCCCCTTTTTGGGACCCCAGCGCTGGATGCAGCACCCCAGGTGAGGTCTCACCAGAGCAGAGTAGAGGGGGAAGATAACTCTGATGCTGGTCACACTTATTTTGATGCAGCCCAGGATATGGTTAGCTTTCTGGGCTGCCAGCACATATTGCTTGGTCATTTAGCTTCCATCTGTTGGTGGGTAAACATAAATAATTCATTTGATGGCCCTTTTCCTGCCAAGAGTCACAGAGCCATACTGTAAACGCAAAATGGCAACGAACATTTTTTCCACCCCATTTTTGTGTTGACAGATTAAGTTACAAGATATACCTATTTGACACAAAATGCTCTTAGAAATATTTCTGGTCTCCCCAAAAAAGTCCCGGTTAAAGCAAGCTAAAAATTGTTAGGCTTCAGTTTGATATCTTAATTCCTTGCTGGAAAATTAATTCTTATAATCTGAGGATTATGGTATTCTCTTGATGAATGGTCTCCAGTAGAATCAGACAATTGCAGCATAAACAAATTAATGTAGGCTTTGGGTGGGATATTTTTAAAACAGTAACTGTTTTCCCAGTTATACCAGTTAGGTTCTGTTCTAGTTGCTTGAGGAAAATGAGATCCTGCAAGCAAAAGCAGCTGGAGTTGCAAAATGTTTTGAGTAATATCTTTCCATGCTAATTCTATTTAGGAGTCATATTTAAAATAGGAGACAATTTTGTTTTCATATTTGGACACTAGCTAGTAACTCTAACTTCCTTGTTCAAGCTGAGAATAAAGCAAGTAATATTGGGGAAGTATACATTGCATTGTTTTCTCTGTTTGCAGTTGTTACCGAGGCTTCTGCAAAATCAGCTGTTGCTATTTGCCAAAAAAAATTGAAGAAACTAATTTGCAGCATTTGACTTCTTGGAAACCCTTTAGGATAGACATTCTTGCTTATGTTGGTGTGATTTTCAGGATCACATAGTCCTAAAAAAAAAAATGGAAATCTTTGGAGGGAGATGATGACATATAAATATTTTTTTTCTCTGGCAAATAGCTTCTGTGTGAAAATACATATGCATTTAAAGAAAATGAGTGCAGATTTCTTTTTCTATATAGATTTTTTTTTCCCTGAAATATATCCTGGGGAATTTTAAATTCTATTCATTTTCTTTTCCAAACTGACCTAATATGGAATTCACAGCAGCTACAATGTTGATGAAACTTCCCCTATAATTAAGGATGAGCATGATCTACTATTTGCTCATTCTGGTAGTAATAGAGT
>VXBC01010813.1:189581-310471 GCA_013399945.1 Ploceus nigricollis
CCTTTTTTTTTTCCCTTTGTTTAATTTTTTTTTTTTTTTTTTTTTTTTTTTTTTTAACTCTAGGTTGGTGTGATTGGTCTGAGATGATATTCCACACCTGTCTAGAGGAGGGTGGATACATATCCCATAGTCCAAACAAGCCCCAAAGCTGTGATTGTAGAGGCAAATGTCTCAGTCCACACTAGCTTAACTATTTGTACTCCAGCTCAGGGCTTTGGAGGGTAGGAAAAGAAGTGGAATAATGCTTGAGAAGTACCTTTACGTGTAGGCAACTTTTATATATTTTTGTTTTAGTGTTCCTTTTCCTCGTAAGCTAGAGTACAAGATTTTATAAGTATAAGATCTTTAGCTGAAAGCCTTCTTCTCTCTCTCATGAAGCATTCTATCCCCATTTGAACTTTCATATGTGCAGGTGAGGTGATTAGAGACTGCTAAAAGATTCCACTTGCTTTGTGAAAGAAAAAATCACAGCCTATATACTTTAAAAAAAAGTGTGAAGGTAATAATTGCTCACAGTGCTGAAATTCCTGTAAATCTACTGTAAATCATACTGGCTTTTTTCAAAAGCAAGCAGGGAATATAAACAAAATACTTCAATGTACTAAAAGCAAAAAAATTTGGAATTTATTTTGCACTGCCTGACAATAATAATTTAAATGGCTTTACAACATGCACAGAGATAATTTTACAGTCAATTGCTTCTCTGTTAGGAACTTCAGTTTAGAATCACAAACTTTTCTAAGAAGCTTCTTTTCTGTAGATCCCTATCTTTAGACTGCTCTCTTTGCCAAAGAATCAGTGAGAATGTCTAGAGTGGCAGCTCACTAAGTCTTGGATGAAGGCATGGAACAGGCATGGCAAGACCCTTCTCTCAGTGAAAAAGACATTGCTAGGATGCTGGTGGGGCACAGAGGGTTCATCCTCCACTGTCTTTTGAAGCCCTCTCTCACTGCAGAGGAAAATCCCACACACCTGCATAGTTTAAAGTCACTAAAAACTGAAAGCTGTGGAAGGAGAAATTAATTCTTGTTCCTCAGAATATTTCTGCAGTCTTGTAATTGCACTTTCTTGAATTGCTTGGATAATGACATTTTATCAAAAATCTTTTGTTACATGGTGTGGAATTCTATGACATTAAAGAGCTGGTGACAGTGTGATTTCTATCATGGCAGTGTTGAAAAATCAGATGAAAATTTGCTAAGAATTTCCTTTGACAAAATATGTGCTTGTTCATCTTTGCATATATATATGCTGAAAGAATGAGTATGCTCATGCTCAGTTATTTAAATGTTATCTGAATAGAGATAAATTTAAACATTTTTAAAGTTAAACATGTTACTTGCTTTGCTGAATCAGGCATGTAACACATAAGTAGTTGGAAGTCAAAAGGGAAATTCAGTCAAAGTTATTTATGCATGGTTCTTAATTTTTTTCTGTTTGTAAGATTCTGTATTAGTCTTAATTCCAAAGATTACTGGAGAGGAAAAAAGAGAATTACAAGAAATAAGACACTACTTCACACCTTCATGTGCCTGGTCAACCTCACTGGCATAATATTAGTTTTCTTTTTAAAGAAAATAATATGAATAAAAATCTTCAGAGCCTTTTTATTTTAGAAACTTGGTAGTATTCCTTCTTTTTCAACCTCAACCTTTTTTGTTTTATAATATGCTGGTAGGACTGCATAGAGAAGCATTTTTACTAGTAGTGATAAAATACTCAGCTATTTGACATTATGCACAAAATAATGTGTGTGTATATATTTTCTCTTGAAGACATATATTCTCTTTCTTCTTATTATTTGTTTTACAAATATTAATCAAGTCTGTATTTAAATATGTGTAAATGAGCAATTTTTCTGTTCTGGCATACATTTCTCTATAGATATTTCTATTGTTGCTGCCCATCTCCCCTAGACTGCTGTTTTTGCCAGGATTTTTTTCAATGGATACATGACTATATATGTGTAGTTTACAAGGAAGAATAGAGACAGGAAGAAAAAACTGATGAGGCAAAATAATTGCATTTTTGAACTCTGACCTAGGGAAAGACCTCTTGAAGTGAAACAGGGTGTGTGAAAAGTATAAAACCAGAAAGAGGATTGTAGCTTACCTAACAGGTCAGGGTACCTGCAGTCATTTTGACCACTTGTATCAGCTTGTCATGGTCTGATCCAAGTCTGCTGAGTGCAGGATTATGGGATTTGCAGTTCTTGTTTTAAATCTGTGACTTCTCTGACACCAAGGTGTGTTTACAGTTTGTCGCTCTAAGTCTGGCATAGCTTAATTTGTGAGCGCTTCTACCACATTTTATTTTTTGTAGGGAAGACATGAACATGTACAGGCAGGGTAGTTTTCTGTTCTGCGGGAAAGCATATGGATTGTTTTGTCTGTAGGATGGAGAGGCCAGCAAGAGCCTGTTTTACCCAGCACTCACTGAGAATTGATTTATTTGTAAACAAAAATGCAAACTTGTTTCTTCAATTGCTTCTAGGGAAAAAAAGGATTGTAAGAAAGCCATCAAACTCTAAAAATAATTATTTCAGATTTCCATTAAAGTTGTTGCATCAGGCTGTTTTTGTCACTACATGTAAAATTCGCCATTTTTATTTTTCTGTGGATCACCTGGAACAATGTATTTTATCTACACATCATTATATTGCTAATGAAGTTTTTTGCAGAATTAATGTTGCTTTGTCTTATTTGATAGGTGTTTACACTTGATAAGAATATGTGGCTAGTAAAAGTCTCATAAAATGGTGGAATATAAACTTTTCACTTTAAAGTGCATCATGTTTTTTGCTAGTTGTGTTAGCCTGGCATCTTGCTCCCATGAAGCAATCTCGTTTAGAGGAAATAAGCAAGTGGGAATTTCTGTTTTTTGGAGCTGATTCAATTTTGTTAGAATAAGAATTACAGGTAAAATTAATGCAAACAATAACAACAGCAACAACAAAAAAGAAATAATTGAAAAAAGCACAAGTTCTACTACCAATGAGATGTAGATGCTCTTTACTGGGCAAAATGACAGCTGAATGAAATGCAGAATCTGTGCTGGGAGGCAGAGCCATCTGAGTCGATGTTTAAGCTTCTAAGAGTATTTTAAAAATCATTACCCAGTTCCTTTAGAAATTGCCTTAGCAACTCAATGTGAGCTATTGAATACTGCCATATCCATACAGAGACCTTTCTTGGAATACTCCTTCACCTCTCCAGTACAGCACTTTGACTTGAAGGAAACTTACTTTCTATGAATATTTATAGCCTGTTCTTTTACAAGAAGTTTTATTGATTTGATTAGTGCTCCCACAGAACACAGATGAAAAGAAACCACTGAAAGGAGATCAACCTCTGTCTTGTCAGTTCTTGAATATTGCACACTTTATTAACGTCAGTCTAGGCTTTCCTGTTGTTATTCCTAGTTATAAGAGAAGTATTGGTAGTGTCTTTTTTTTCAGACAGATTAAAAATCAGTATTTTTAATGTATTTTATTTTTGAGACAGAACATCTCATAACCCTCAAAAATAATCTATTTGCATTTTGTGACACAGAACTATGGGCTAGCACTAAAAATCAGAATCCTGTAGTTTGGGCTCCAGAGAATACCAAACACTCAATAAACAGCAGCAATTTGTGACAACATGGTTCCCAAATCACTGAATAAAACTGTGAGAATTGGCTTCTAGAAGCTGGAGTGGGTGAGTGAAGTCGTTGAGTCACCAACCCTGGAGGCTTATAAATGATGTGTAGAAGTGGCATCTAGGGACATGGTTTAATGGTGGGCTTGGCAGTGTTAGGTTAATGGTTGGACTCAGCCTTTAAAGGTCTTTCCCACCCTAAACAATTCTATGAAGAAATTACACCAAACTTCTGTAAAGCAAAGATTTTCGGTTTCTTATCAGACCATGGTCTAAAATAGAGAGAACTTCATCTCTGTTTTTGCACAGGGCTTCTCCATCAGGAGGATTCATGCAGGAATTCCTTAAATTTAAAAGTTAAATTATTTTCTGTACATGTAATTGATGAATTAACTTGAAGGAGGAGCACCATCTGCATACTCATGATGGAACCCACAGGCAACAGCTTGTGAGCGAGGGCTGTTACATGTAGTATGTGCCTGGGTGAAAGAATTCACGTGTATATATAGCACAGAAATGTTGTTCTTTCAAAGCAAAAGTATTTGTGTTCAATTCATTTGGGGTTTAGACTTTAAAGTAATCCTTGTACTTGTTCAGCCTTCAGATCTCTTGCTTTGTGTTCAGGAATCCATGTGCATGCACATGTGTTGGCCCTGACAGGAGGGGGAGTCCAGAGTTTTTAGATATTGGCAACACCTATCTCTGTGTATTTCTATCCGAGCAAGCCTGAGGGTTTTTGAGGGCTTCAGATGATAAATTTTCACTAATTAAGGGCCAGTGTAATGCACAATGGTCAGCCACTGGTTTGGTGTGAGTTATGGACCTAAATGATATAGAGAATTTTGGACTTTCCTTCCTTCTGTGCTTCAGTTACCTACCTGTAAAAAGGGGAATAGGAATTTTCTACCTTCTTTGCGATGTTGGGAGGGAAGTCACACGGAGAACTGGAAAAGCCCTTGTACTATCCAAAGCCATAAAACCTCATGGAATATGTGTTTGTAAATATGCAAATATGTAACACAGGCATACACAAGCATATCTAGCTGGAACTGTAGGAAGGAGTTAAGAAAAGGAAAGGAAAAGGGATCAGTGAAAAAATGTGGATTTTTTTCCACAGAATGGGCACAAACATGGAAGTTTTGCTTTATCTGCAGTGTATGCAGGGATTTCCCCATAGTCGGTATGGGTACAAACATTGCCTTTTTGTTTAATGATTATGTCTAGACCATTATTTATGCTAAAAGGAATATCATATTCATCTGTGATTAAGTGCATATCTCTGCTTTGGCACTGTTGGGCAGGGATGTATTTAATGCTAATCTCCTGAGCCCAAGTGCTGATTCAAAGGGAAAAAAGCATTTTATGTTGTAGAAATTCAATGAGGTACCTTTTATAAAGATTTTACAAGATAGGTCCTCAGGGCCTGGAAAAAGCATCTTTTGATGTCTTAAATTCAATTTGACATTCAGTATCAAAACATGTGCCCTTTGAAAAGGGCAATCACTGTAATTGAGTAGGGTGGTCAGGGTGGATGTGAACCCATGGAAACCCCACTGCCAGTGGCACACAGAGTTTGGTGGCTGAGGCCAAGGCCATGGCAGCTGCTTCCCGTGGCTCCAGCCTCCTGGGAGTCAGCAGCCAGGAGCTCTGCCTTTTCTCTGACTCTATGAAATCTCAGTATCAACTTTCTGTAATCCAATTTTGTGTAATTAAGGGTGTGCCTGTTCACCAAATCATTTATCGCTCAGTATTGAGCTGTTCCATCAATGAACTGCATACCCAAACCTACTGCTGAGAGTAGTTTCTCATACCTCAAATATACAGCATTAATTTGGATAATTCTAGCTTTATTTATTTTTGATACCTCATGAATGATGCTTTGTTTAATCTGAGGTTTGTCATAAACATGGAGAAAGCATTTACTTGTATTTGAATTTATATTTCCTTGTATAGAAAGAAAATGTTTCAGAACTTCCCCAGAACTTTCAATCCCATCTGAGGTACTTGAAATAAATGAATCATAGGTGGTAGCACTCTCTTCCAGTCAATTTAGCAAGTAAAATCTAGTCTTAGAATTCTCAAAAGCACCTATAATCTCTCACATGAGAAATACTTAATTACAGCTAGATAGTTTCAGTAGATGCCCTGATTTGTCTAGGAATTTTATGTAAAAAGCATGCTCATTTGGAGTCTCTATATTTCTAACTTCACTTTGAAAATGTGTATCCACAAGTGTTTTCTGAAGATATTGGTTAACTAGAAAGCAAAAGAATCTCTCTAGTTAAAACAGAAAAAAAAATAGTTTTCAGTCTTCCTTTTTATGAAGGTTTGAATACAAGGATGCTTACCATCTAAACAAAAGTGTCATGGCAGTTGTATGAGAATTTATAGCATTTCAAGCTTTTTCATATTTGCAATATAATCTAGTAATATATAGTTATTAAAGTTACTTATATCTGCTTAACAGTGAGTCTGCTTCTCATGGGAAAGTTACAGATGTTTTCATTCTCCCAGAAATATTTCAAAAAAAGGCTATATGAAAGTAAAGAATCCTATAAAATACTTTTTTGGGGTTTTTTTTTTGTTTGTTTGTTTGTTTGTTTTTTTTTGGTTTTTTTTTTAATCTGTCTTATTTTGCATACCCCTGGTTCCACCTCTATAGCTGACCAAAGGGATACAGGTTGCCTTAGAACCTGATTTGAATCTCAGACTCCTAGGAGTTTGGAGCTGAAACCCTGGAATATGTTACTTTTTTGAGTGGAGCAATTAGTTACAGTTTAGTTACAATGGGCTTTTATTCTTAATTCACACAGAATCACAGAATCAGAATTCACTCAAGGGTTACTGGAAGCTCCTTGTAAAATGCATTTCTTGTCCACAGCTTATTGTCAGAGACAAGTCCTTTGTTCATTAAAGGCATACTGAGAATTTAGCACAACATGAAAGAGATTTGGTGAAATTAGGAGGCAAATCATCCTCATCGTTATGAAAGTGAAGTGGGGAGGGTGCATTGGGGAAGGACAGTCTGAAAAGGATACTGACAGTATTTTGGATGAAACAGATCCCATTTGGCAAGTTAAATTTTGTGCTCTGTACTGTTCATGGCAGATAGCATTGATTAAAAGCTTTGAGAGAAGATTTCCAATGAGTTTAGAAGTTTAAATCAAGCAACTTGTTAATTTCCACAACCAAACCCAAGTATATTGGGTTGAAGTGGGGAATGGACCAGTTCTAGGAATTTCCCTCTCAGAAACAGGGGGAAGGGATGAGCTGCACAGGACTGAAAATGTGAAGAATAAGCAAGGCACTGAGGCTGCCTGTGCAGGTGCAGTGTGCACATCCTGTCCCCATCCCATCCAAGCAAGGAGCTCTGAGGCAGGGAAAAGGCAGCAGACTGTGCTGTCATGTGGCTGATTCCCCAAGGTTTCTCTGTGAGCAAGGCAGTCCTAGCCAGACTTTATGCTGCCTCTTGAGTGGAAAGGGGAACTCTGAAGTGAAAATATGCCAGGGAGCTACTGCATTTGGGGCCAGACCTTCCAGCCCTGCACACGGAGGAGCTCTGTTGTACACAAGGATATGCAGTGGAATTCCTATGACCATGTTCTCTTCTCCCAGCACGGTGCCCAAAATTAAGATTTCCTTGATTTTTACCTAGCAACGGAATCCTTCTTTTTTGTCTTTATTATAAGTATTTAAAGAAAGAAATAATACTATTCTGACACAAACCTCTTGGGAATTACATCAACCGTATGAAATATAAATACGTTTTCTCTCCCGTTGTATAAATAATGGATTAGGTTTTCACTGGAGAAGCTGAGAGTAGGATTTAAGGACAACTTGTGTAACTCTCAAAGTAGGCTGTGGTGTACAGCAGCAGACTGTTATAAAACATGACACAGTAGGAAATGTGATTAATGTGTGATGGAAACCCCTTGGTAGATCAGGTCACTAAAGTATGTACCCTACCCATGGTTTGTGTTATTCTCAGTGAGCATCTGGACAGAAATAAACTGCTACCTGGCGGAGAGTTATTTTATCCAGTAATGTGTGATTTAATCATACAATTATCACACAATACCTTTTCTGTGTTTATGGACGAAAATCATTTGACAGTTTTTAGGATGAAAAACAAGAATTTGAGCATAAGATCTAACTACCATCCTTCCTTCAAGGAAGACATAAGTCTGATTTAGGGAGAACACCCAGAGCTGAATGTGAACTTGGTGTCCTCATTCCAATTAGCAGCAGACGAGAAGCATGGTGCAGAGCAGCAGCCTCTGTAAGAGCTCTGGGATGCTCACAGAGTGCCTGTTTGTTTTATGGAGCCATCCAAGCAAAACTGCCTGCTTGGCATGTGCTCCACTGGGCTGGTGTTTTGTCACCATTGCGAGACATTGCTTTGTAGAGAAGTAAATAAAAAGTGACTGCCAAATCCCCTAGCATGAGTTTTCTAAATCTGGTGTATCCAGACCCCTGATTCTGAATTGCATTAAGACCTCCCAGGAATTATAACCTGGAACAATTCAAGCTTCTGTTGATGAATAAACAGGCATGTTTATGAAAACAGAGTAGCTTGGATCTGTTTGTCCCTTTTTGATCGGTGATGAGCTAATTTTATTTTAAAACTTTACTCCTTGGTGCACAAAGGGACAGAGTGAACTCAGCCGAGCTGAAATTTCCTGAATTATAATTTTAGCCCTGACTCTGGTTTAGGGAAGCATTTTGGGTTGGTGTAAAGTTGCTGTGACTTTTCCCCAGTTTTCTGAGTCAGGCTTTCTTCCATATATTAGTGCAGGGAACATTTACAAAATTGTAGGACTCTGCAACCTGTACTTGATATTTCCTGTGATTTTGTTCCTTTTTTTTTTTTTTTTTTTTCCTGTTTGTTTGACAAGGCTTATGAGTCAAGATTTAGGGAAAATTTAAATATCAGCTTTCTTTTCTCTGACTGAATTCTATCAATATTGCATTTGTTGTTTACAGAAGTGTAATCTGAAAACTGATTTCAGAGAGAATTATCTAGGAGTAAAATATATTCCCAGTGTGATTTATTTTTATTTTAATGAATAATAGAATGGCCTGGGTTGGAAGGGATCTTAAAGATCATCCAGTTCTTACTTCCCTGCCATGGACAGGGACACCTTACACTAGACCACATTGCTCAGAGCCCCACCCAACCTGTCTTTGAACACTTCCAGGGGCGGGGCATGCACAGCTTCTCTGAGCAAACCACTCCAAGTTAAGTGAGGCACAGCTTTGTCTTGTGTGTTCTGAAAGGAAAAAGTAGTTTTAGCAACAGAGCTTTGGTGTAGCTTACCTAAACGAGAGCAGAACCAGAAATTAAGATAATAGGTTTCATAAAGAAAATCTACATGTTAAACCATCATGCTGAGAATGTTTAATAAAATGCTGATAAATAGCTAAGATATTGATTAAATGCACTCTATATTGTAGGAATTTTGTCAGGTTGTGAAAAAAATGTTAAGCTATTTTAAAAGTAAAATTTGTCAGATTGTTCCAGAAAAATGGATTTTCTTTGGGAGATTTGTGTGCATATGATGTTTTTCTTATGAAAAATTTAAGACACCAAGACAAATTTCTCAACTACGTGCCAAACCACTTTGCTTTTTATTTGCAAGTTATTTTTCTAACAAGAAGGTAATGTTAAAAGAAGCTTTTGTCTAATTTCTAAAGATAAGCCTTTTTATGACAAGTTTTCCCTCTTGCCTCCTTTGAAGGGCATGTTGTTCTGCTAAAAAGTGAAATAATGTCAGAAATTCTGGGGTGTTAATGCTACTGCTCCCTCAAAACATGACTGATCCTTTGGAGGAGAAAAACTTTTGAATTAAAACTCAGGACTTAAGCTTATGAAACTTGTCTGTAGGGTTCTGCGTGTGTGACCTTGTCCAAATCCTTAAATACTGGTCCTGGGCGATGTACTGAGAGCATTCCACAGGTGCTGGGCCCTGTGCTGTTTGTATTTCACTTCCTCTGTTCTGAGTGGACCAGCAGCAGTCGAGCCATCAGAGGAATTTGGGGTGCTCTTTTACACAGGCCTGTGAACACAAAATGATTTCCACTTTCAAATGGACAGAGCCATGAGCTGTATCTCTAAGCTTTGTCCAAAGGAACCAAAGCCTTTAATAATGAAGAATCTAGGCAGTCCCATTTATGGTAGAAATCCCTGTTTTGCTCATCCAAGTGGTTTGGGTTTTTTTAAGCTGCTTCACTTTGAAATTTGGCCCGTGTGAAGGAAAATTGTGTTGTTTACAGGTGCTGTGTTGTGTTTACACCTGTGTAGTTTACAGGTGCTGCAGCCTGTTAAATGCCCAGTGGCACACTGGCAGGCTAAGGCATAGATCAACCAATTGCTATTAACTACATGTGGTAGATGATAAAAGAGTAGCTCAAAGGGGGTTGTGTGACCTACATTTTCATTTAATTTCTCACAATGTTTGCTGTGTCATATGGTTAACCTGGTTAGCCTGTTTTTAACTGTTCTGTTCCCATAGTTCTTTTAAAACTTATAATGTATTATGTGTAACCTATTAAACATCTCAAGTTGTTTGTAATTTAGGCTTTGGAAACATCTCCCCACGCACACAAGGTGGAAAGATATTCTGTATCATCTATGCCTTATTGGGAATTCCTCTGTTTGGTTTTCTGTTGGCTGGTGTTGGAGATCAACTAGGGACAATCTTTGGAAAAGGAATTGCCAAAGTAGAAGATACCTTTGTTGTGAGTATGCTGACTGCCTCGTTTGGTTCTTTTGCTGCTTGTTAGGAATCTCACAGGTGAAATGAAAAGCCTGAAAAACAGCTATAGCTCATTGTTGCAATCAGATGTACAGGAAAAGGTAGGAAGAACTTGGCACAGTCTGAACTTGCTAATGAACACCTCTGAGAACTGGGTGAAGACACATTCCCTACCATGATTATGGTTGGGAAGAGGAATAAGACCCAAAGAATTTTGGTTTTGCTCTGTCCTTGTTATTCATAAGCTTGCTGTGATGCTTACCCTTAAAGGTTTTTATATAGGTTATGATAAGAAATGTATTCACTGAGATTTTTGAAGCAATGAATGCTTAGTAACCAACTTCCTAGCTGTTTGCATCGGCACTGCAAGGGTTAAGACTGGTTTTCCACATCAAACCCTACCCTTGCATGCAGGACACCTTTTCTTTATAGAAAAGGTCCAACATGGCTTTGTTTTTGATGGAAGGCAAACTGAGCCTGTGCTAAGTAGTCTTATGCAATAGACAAGCTTGAAAGCTTTTTAAGAAAAGGCATGCATTTTCAGCTTTGAAACATCAGTTCGTGTCCAGACAAGGTACTGGTGAATAACATAGATTTCCATTGAGATTTGTCTGAAAAAGGTGAGAACATTCCATAAGAACATTTTATAATTATAATTTCTGGGTTTTCATGGCTGATTTTTTTTTCTTAAAGGTATAGAAGTTCTGAGATCAATTTGTGCCTCTCTTTTGCTCATAGAGATTATGATTTTCCTTTTTTTGTTTTTTATACTGGCTGTATCACTACAAGAAGAATGCCCCAAGATAAAAAGCAGTATCATCCCCTCTTTTGACAATATCTGAGTGAAAACACTGATCTAGATGTTGCAGTCTGGAACACTCTCTAATTCTGTTTATTAGCTTGCCTAAAGAACTGGGAGATGCTGATGGCCAGAGCAGGTATTTTTATGTTGCCATAACACAAGCTATTACTCTGATTTGGGTTACAAAAACATGACCTTGGTCATGCTGGCTGTAAACACAGTTCCTACTGAAACTTAAAAACAAGAAAACATCCATTGTGAACAACAATTTTCAGTGGATTTCTGTGGAAGTTTCTTGTACAATCCCTGCTTTTAGGTTGAACCAACATGCATTAGATGGATGGAAAATGTCAAATTGGCTGGGCATCCAAAATGGAATTTTGCAGGGGTCTGTTCTAGCTGTAGTGTAGTTTAGAAAAATGTTAATAACATACAGCTAAATGACATGGTTCATTAAATCTGGAGATGGTCTCAAGCTGGGGAGACAACTAAAACTTGGAGGATCAAAATGGTCTTAAAATTTTTGAAAAGCAGTCTGACTAGATAGGATTAAATTTAAGCAGGACAAATTCAAAGAAATATATGAAGGAATAATAAAATATGCAACTGCATGTCAGGAAACAGCTGTCTGGGTGCAATTTTATGGAAATGTTCTGTGGACTCTAGAAGTTAACATGCTAACATGGGTTAATGTCATGCTGCCATGGAAAATAGGCAAAGCATAAGAAAGGCTCATTCCATTCCATTTTGTGCTGTTTTTTCATATCTACTTTTGAGTACAACACTTATTGAAACATGGGCTTGTTTGCTGGTGCCAAGGGATTGCAAGAAAAATCGGAAGAGGAAGAAGAGGAAATAAATGTGTTTGGTTTAAAGAACATGTAACGTGAAAGAGAACACCTGTGAAAGTTTGCTGGAAAGAGAAAATTAACAATTTCTCTATTTGTCTTGGATAAGACCATAAACAGTACACTTAAACAGAAGGAGTTGAGATGTAGGTTAAGCATTAGGAAAATTATCAGATGACAAGAGCATGACCACATGTTTCCTGGCCAGTCATGTATTTTCAGTGGCTTAGGTGGGTTTATTTTGTCCTTGGGCAGGTTTGGCTCTCTTACATCCCTTCCAGCTCTGTTTTGTAGGATTTGGTTTAGCTGATTATTTGATTGCAGAGAACTGTATGATTAAAATTCACCTTATTTAGTGGTTATTTGTGGATGTACGAAACAAGAGAAATTGCAGGTGCATGCACTACTTATAACTCACTTGAATATCTACACAGCCCTCAAAACTTTTACATCATCGGCTGTTAGCATTACTGAATGCTATACATCCTGCTCACCCGTAAAGAGTCCAGCCCTGCTCTGCATTTACTGCTGGCAAATGTTTCCTAGGATAGTCATGCTTGCTTTGAAACCCTTTTCAGAATAAAATCCTGCTTGAATTTTCCTGTTTGTTTGAGAATTGTAATGCAGCGTCCTCTAGAGCTATGTAGTGCACACTGGGGGGTGATGGGTGCTGATGTGCACTGGTTATTAACAATGGGTTTCCTCTCTTTCCCCTTCCCTCTCCAGAAATGGAATGTGAGTCAGACAAAGATTCGCATCATTTCAACAATAATATTCATACTGTTTGGCTGCGTGCTGTTTGTTGCTCTTCCTGCAGTTATATTCAAGCACATAGAAGGCTGGAACACATTAGATGCAATTTACTTTGTGGTTATCACTTTAACTACCATTGGATTTGGTGACTATGTTGCAGGTAAGCTTTTTTTCATAACTCTTTGTCTTATAATGTTTTGCACTGGGATATTTATTCTGCATTTTTTTCCTTAGTTTTGGGACAGATGTATCTCTCTTGCGGTGCCTCTCTCCCAGTTTTATCCTTCATCATTCATGTGATGGGGCTGTCCTCATTTTGGTTGATGTGACAGTGTAGAGACAGGAGGTGGGACAGTGAAATTCATGGACCATTTCTCTGCCTACGTGTTTTTTCTTTTTTCTGGTTTTTTATTCAAAATTAAGTAGAGTATCATTTAGGTAAGGATCTTGTTTTATTTTTCTTACAGGTTACAAAGTGTAAGAACGAATAGATCATTTTAATCTGAACACATCTTTTCAGCTGGACTTGTTTAGAATGCCTCACCCTGTGAAGTGATATAAGTTTTGTGTGCATCCCTTACTTTCAAAATATTCCAGAGCTCTCTTTCTGCCATTGAAATGTTTGTATTCTGTAGGATCTGCTGCATCCTATTCTGTGACTCTTTGCAGTACACATTGCCCATGTGTTTTTTGCAATGTCAGAAGTTTTAGCACAACCCGTGGATAACGTGTCCAATTTTTATGGTTCCATTAAGCTTAATTAGTTGTAAATAACTTTCATATACTGAGCTAAAAAAAAGTCTAGGCCAGTTCTCTGTGTCAACTTTTTTTCTTGAAAAGATGTCAGAGGTGTTTGTTCACTTCTTATTTTAAGTAAGTATATGCTGTCTGTGCTGAGAAAGCACATTGATCCGAATGAGCGATGTATAGAGGCAACGGTGAGGAACCCAGAGCTTTGTGCTCCAAGCCTGAGACTTGCTTTCCTTGGCCTGATCTGATGCTTCTGCTGATACAGAACCATTATCTCTCTGATAAAATGCCTTTCTCCCACCTCTCAACTCTGTGCAAGGCAGAGGTGGCTGACAAGGCCTTTTGTGCCGGTGCATCTCAGTGAGAGGCTCTGCTGGAGGGAATTGTTTTTAGTAGACACTCACATGCTCTGGGCTCCTCCAGTGTCTTGTCTGTGCCCATGGCTGTTGTGAGAGTCCAAGTGTGCCAAACCGAGGTTCTCAGGTGGCGTAACTCCTCTTGTACATGTGCCTGAAGTTTTGCCTTGATGGCAGTAAAGGGTCTTGTCACTGGCAGAAGTTTTTCAGGTTGGTGAGGTCCAAGAAGGACCTCTAAAGTGTCAGAACTGCTTGATGTATTTGTAAATTATGTGGGTAAAATGGGGGTAAATTTAGTTGTTGATGATACTAAGCTACTCAGGCTGCCTTCGTTTTTAGAGTGCTTGCAAATTTGCCAAAGATTCCTGTAAATTACAGAACTGAGCTATAAAATAGCAAATCAAATTTCTTTTGACTTTTACATAGTTATTGGTGATGTTTCCAAATGTCTTTGTATGTGTCTTGATTTCTGTCTTCTGTATTCTTTTTCTTATTTTCATTTTGTCTTCAGAATTTGTGATTCTGGTCAGATAACAACTAGCATGAAATAAAAAATTTTTGCTGTTTCTAAGTCAAGAATCTGGGTGCTTTAGACTTTCATTCCTGAAGGGTACGTGTATGACAGGGAATAAAAATGACAGTGTGTATAAAGGCTTGGTTATATTTACTGTAAAACATTATGTGAAATGGCCCACTTGGCTCTAACTAGAACACTGAGTACATTCATCATTACTCCCATTATAAATTTCCATAGACTTTTCTATTTGTAGACCATTTGATATCATGATTTTTTTCCTACATTGTCTGCTTTTTAATTCTACCAGGAAACACTTTCTCTTTCTACAGAATGTCCTTGAATTATATTGTTCTATAGTTGATGGCCTTTCATGGTTCACTTGAAAGATGTTCTTTATTTAATTTAAAATTCTACTGTAAGTCCATTATTTCAAAGCATCAGAAAAGTTTTCTAGTTTCTTTGAGCAACATGCATAAGACTTGTATTTGAACTGCAGTATGTTATTGGCTTAAAGGGACAATGGGATTTATACTTGCAGAGACAATGCTCAAGAGAACAGGGTTAAATGGCTGTCTCCATCATAACTGGGAGGTTAACATTCCCATGGGACTACATTCTGACAGGGATGAAGTTGATAGTATCATCTTTGGGTGAACTAAAATACTCTGGTTTTGGCCTGTGACTTGAAGGATTTTTCAAAAATGTCCATTTGTTTTCTCTGAAGTACATAATTGATGGGTTAAATAAAAATTTTGAAAAATAGGTAAGGTATTAATTGAATGAGCTTTGCATTGTGGAAGTTTTCAGTCATTGGTGTGTATGTAGGTACAAAATTATTTGAAGGAAACTGGCATTGCAATTCTCAATAGAGCTGATAGAATTTGTCCTAAGAGCTAGGCTTCCTTATTAATTTTGAGGAAGTATGCAGAATTTTTTACACCCCAACGAATTAGGACCTTTTCTTCATGATTTTTTGGTTTGCTTGTTTCTCTTTTAGGTAAGTCATAACTACAGAGTGGACACTAAGGGCCACTGATATTTTTGTGGTAGGCTTTGTCTGCAGAACTCTCCTTGAAGTTTAGGAAAGCTGAGTGTCACAAACAAGGGAGAAACATGAAGAGTTAAGACCTGTAATTCTGTGTGAGACTGTAAAAGAGGTGGTCATGCTAGAATATTATGATTCTAGAGCATGCTGGTCTTGGTTCTGGTTTGCTGTGGTGAGGCAAAAACCAGCAGGTAGAATGATGCTTCAGTCTGTTTGGTGCCTAGATGTAGCACATTTCAAAAAACTCCTCACACTGGCATTAATTTACTCATTTTTCTGACATCTTTCCTTAAATAATACTTAAAGTGAAAATTACCTTCTTCCACTTAGCATTATAGTCAAACTTAAAGCAAAATGGTGGGCAGTGATGCTCCGATTTGCAATTATATCAGAGTGTACTTCTTGCAATAAAAGTCAAATTGATAATTCTTTCAGCACTCTGGAGGCTCACGTGATAATCCATATATGTGTGTCAGTTTAGACCCATAAAGTTCCCTCAAATTCCTATATATTTGAAAACTTTCAAATCTTTTTTTCTGGGAACGGCCATCTCAGAGAAAAAAACGTAATTTTACAAGCCCCACATAATCCCATGGTTGTGTTAATGTATGTGTTGGTGTGTGGGGAAAAATTTCTGAAATACCCATCATTTTTCATTAACATGAAACTTGCTGCTTTCTGATGCCACTGCAAGTAAGAGCTGTAAAGAAGCCCTGAAGAACTTTCAGGAGGTAAAGAACAGAGTGTTACTCAATACTATACCAAAAGGGAGCCTGAACATGGGATTCAGGAACGTAATGGTATCATTGACTGTAGTACAGGCTGTCATATTAGAAATTCTTTTAGTTCTCCAGGATTTTTTTAGAACTTTCTTTTTTATCCTGCAGACCATGTACTCTATTCACAGAAACCAGAGTGAGGAAACATTCCCTTTGTTAGTCAAAGTCTAAGGTGTTATTTGGAGCCTGTGGAAATTTCAGCCGGGGTTTCCATCAGCAAGAGAAGCCTTAAGGAAAACATAATAGACTGATCACTCCTGGTGTGTGCAAGGAAGGAAAAGATGAAAAGCCCTTGTAATTCACGTACAGGCAAATATATGAACAGTATTCAAAAAAAATTGACTGCTTCTCTGTCTTATGAAATTACTTGATTTTTCCAATTTTTGGAATGGTTTCATTTTTTTTTGGAGGGAGAGAAATATTTTTTTTTTTAATTTGAAAGAAGATTATGGTAGTTTTTTGCAAAATAAGAAGAAAAATTGTGCTACAGCCTGCACTGCCTTATGAATATCAGGACATAGTCAAACATCCTTTTCTTGTTTTCAAGAGAAAACATTGACTTTAACATGACAGAAGAAAACCTAACCAAAACTATTAATATCTTGTGAAAAATAAACCTCCTCTTATTGAATGTGTCATGATTTCTGTACAATGAAATATATTTCTGGGTACTAAGGTTAGCACTGAGGCACATGAATATATCTGTCTAATTGAAAATATATTGTACACATGTACAGATAAATTCTTCAACTTGCAGGGCAGTTGGGAAAGTATATTCAAATATTTCTAATGGCATTACTCTAACAGGTTTCAAACCTAAATAAGGTGACACGTCCAAAACTTGACTAAATTAAGTAGAAGGCAATAATATAAATAACATATCAGTAGTCTGTTTCACAGTGGGGCGTAATGATGATGTAAGATTGTCTCAATTGGTTTGCTAAACTGGATCACAGAATTCTGAAAATGTTACTTTAAAAATGTGCTCCAACTCTTGTTACTTTTGTGGGAGATTTTTTTGGCTTGGTTTATTTTCCGTGTTTAAACCTTGATTTTTAACTTACTGCTTTTTTAGCTATTTCATTCTGTTATCAACTCTGATATATCACCACTGTGATGCACATACCTGGCTCTGCACTGTGTTGCTTGGCCTGAGACCCAGTTTGGAGAGAAATGAGATATTTTAGTCTCATTTAATGTCACCCAACTGGGACACTTGACCCGGTGGTCATAGCAGCCCAGTTGATCTGCTGTCACTGTGTGATACCACACACCAGCAGAGAGAAATCGCTGTCATGCTGAGCCAGAGGTGTGTCCAGCATCCTGGAGGAGAGCTCTGTGCCCTCCCACAGACTCTGAGTCCTTTTTTGGCTTTTGGAAGAGCTCTTTGCCCCCTCAGGACTCAGTGTCCGTAATAGGGGCTCTCTGCTGTGAGCTGTGCTTTAAGCTGAAGATGGAGCAATGACTTGCTTGATGTCTGTGCAGGAGAGCATGTGAGGATTGTTTTAGATCTGTGCTTTGTTTTCTGAAGTAGCTCTCCATTTTCCTCTGAGTGGCATCAAGTGGCTTCTCTGGCCTACTTACATTCCACCTCTGACAGTGCAATACTACCTTGGCCCCAGCCTTCTGCATTTCCACATTGCCACACGAGCTAGTGCTTTCTCTGACGTCCCCTTTTTTTGCAGTCCTTAGAGGTAATTCCTTCCAAGCTGCAGGGCTGAACCTCCATATTTCTTTGGAGTGGGACAAATTGCATTTCCAGATTAAATGTGTTTGTCAGGTTTGTCACGGGAGGGATGGTGGACAGCTACTTGTTATTCTGCAGTTAAAACTGGATTATATAATTTTTCTATATCCAGAGTAATTTTTACTGCTGATGAAAAATTATAGGCATTTCCTTGTTTGCAGTGCCAACTTTTGAATAACCCAGAAATTTTTGCTGGCATGGAATTAAGATACTCAATGTTGACAGCACTTTCTATTATCTCCTTCCAATTTTGAAGTAAAAATGCAAAGCCAACCAACTTTATAGAAATAATTACATGTTTCTATTTTGAGCCAGTTACTGTAGAAAGAATGGGAAAAAAGAGTGACAACAATGAAGACAATTATTTACTTTCAAAGGGCTTGTTTTAAATAAATAAGTAAGTAAAAAAGATATATTTGTAATCCTCATCTCTTACCTGAGAACCAGAATCTGTTCTAAAGCATGCCTGAGATATTCACTAATGCCTTTCTTCACTGAAGCAGAATTCTTGACCTTAGTAAGGAATATGTTTGGGCCATAGTAAGGAATATGTTTGGGCCATAGAACAACTTATGTTTTCCAAAATGTTGAAAATCCCAAATAAAATTTATTTGGCAGATGCAAGAATGATGGCAGCAGCAATACAATAGCCTGTGATGATGATGGATGGGAAAACTGTTTGATTTCTCATAGTCTTCAAGCAACTTTAGATCAAATCTTTGCCAGAAAACATCTTGGCAATAAACTGTGTCTGCTCTTGGTAACAGATTATGGCAGTGAGACTGCTAAATTTCTTCTTCATTGTGGTTTTAACCTATTTTGAGTAGAGGCTAAAGAAAGCTGGGAATAGTTTTGTCCCTCAGCCCACAAAACTGGGTTTGCCAAACAAGCAACAAACTTCATCTTCTGCCTTCTCAGCATTTTGCTTCCTAGAGGGCTGCATGATCCAATTTGCTTTGCAAAAGAAACATGATAGTGTATCATATTGATATGCTTTTTATGATGTTGCCCATAAAATCATTAGATTCTCATATACTTCAGTACCAGTACGTTTAGCTATGCATACTCATACCCAAATGCATTCATACCCATTTAAGTGAATTTGGTTGTTAATGAATTCTTGTAGTTTAAATTCAGTACAGTTGAGTTGTGATCACATTTCTCTATGAAATCCTGTTTAAATGACATTCCCAGGTAACTTCATTATGGCAGTTTGAGCATCACAAGAGAAAGTTATGTCAGGACAAACATCCTCAGATATGTCTCTCTCTCTCCCTTGAGATTTGATTAAATTGCAAAATCATCCAAGGAGTCCTTGAAATTCAGAAGCTCAACAGCTAATAAGGGTTCTAGCTTTGAAGCCTTATCTTAGAGTATTTCTTTGGATACCTGTTGTCCCTTTAGCTTCAGGAAAACTGAACTTCTTTGGGTATGGCTAGATGGAGCCATCTCCTGGCCAGACAGCACAGAAAACTTGGTTGGACATGAATACATTCAACTCCTGCCCAGGTGATTGACTTTGCTGTAAATAAAATAATTATAAACTGTGAAGGAAGTGCTTCCTGCAGACTGGCAGATTTAGGTTCCAGTTTCAGTTTATAAATGTAATATGCCAAAAATTAAAAACCAACCATGTGGATTCTTTCTATGATACTTCCTTGTGCATTGTATGAACAGCTGAAGAAGAGGATGAACCACCAAGAGAGGCCTATCACTATAGTAAAGACATAGTGGTCATCAACCATTTTTTGAATTACAACATATTTTAAGTGAATCATCCCTAAAATACTGTTTTACATGATTGACATGAGATGGATGTTGTTAACAAATGATTTGGTGTTTTGTTTGTCTTGTGCTGTGACAAACTCAGCCCCTTTGGTGGCTGGATGTTTTCTGTTCCAAACAGAGCCCTGTCTTCTACCTCTGCCTGGGACTACAAAGGCATCAAAGGATATCCACTTTCAGAGTGTGGATTAATCTCTTGGATAGCTGAGCAAATCATTGCAGCTCAATGCCGGTTTTTTTTTTTTTTTTTTTGAAAAGGTGTAATTGACATGAAAATAATATTTCTGTCTGGGAGGGGTTCCGTACAAAGCTAGCCATCAGTAAAATTCTTTGTTATTTGCATGTAATCTCAGTGATAAAAAAGCTAAATAAAGACATTATTCTCTATGAGAGTCAATCTCAGTACCGTAACAAGGTGCTTGATATTTTGGGGCCAATTTTCCTTTGATTTGCTTCAGTATAGGATGCAGATACATAAAACAAAGTATTATGTACCTATACAGGCTACTTTAATGTGCCTGAGAAGGTTTTGCTGTAGAGTCTCTTCAATTATGGGCAGATACACACATCAAACTTCTTGCAGCAGCCCAAACTACACGTCTGGTTTTATTTGTTGTAACACAGCTGAATTACAAGTTTATGGCTTCTGTTTTATTGCATGGCAAGATGTGAAATGTGAGTAATTTGGTGTTGTCAAGGGCTCTGGATGAACATAACTTATTTTTGTGTGGAAATAAGACATCTGTTCCTTATAGCTGTATTATACCTGAAAGCTCTATTACAGGCACCTCTGAAATTTATACTTTTTTATAATTTAGCACTGAAAAGAAGTGACTAGTGCTTATGGCAGTGGGATTCAAAAAAGTTGCCTTCAGCAGGCTTCTTTTACCCACCTTTTTTTTGGCGAGGGTATGATCAGTTCAACTCAAGTCCCTGCACTCTGGTTTCCTTCTGCAGAATGGAGATGATAATGTTTGCCTACCCACCAGGGACACTTGTTAATGCAGGTGCTACTCTTTCTTTACTGAGGCTAAAGGTTTTATATAAGTATTGAGATGTTTTAAGGTTCTTGCAAAAACAGATTTCTCAGGATATGAACACATTGCATTCTTTGGAACAACACTTAAAACTCTGGTACAGAATCATTTTTTGGAGCATGTGGCAAGTCATTTCATTCAAGCTGTCTTCAGTGACCTCTGTCTTAAATGATAGTGTATCAGAACTTGAATCAGTTTGTGTTCATTCAATAATTATTATTGATATATCTTTGTCTAAAATTTGCAAACTCCAGACATTAGTTTTAAGAGTGAACTAATTTATATAATTTGTTGAAATTCAAAAAAATATTTTGCATGGGTAAAAATACAGAATGTGTAAGAAACTTAAATTATTTTTTCTAGGAAAATTAATTTAAAATAATCTTTGCACTTATAGCTATTAAGTGTGAATTAATTTTTACTGTGTTTTTTTTCAGGGGGATCAGATATTGAATACCTAGATTTTTATAAGCCCGTGGTGTGGTTCTGGATCCTTGTTGGGCTTGCTTACTTTGCAGCTGTCCTCAGCATGATTGGAGACTGGCTAAGGGTCATATCAAAAAAGACAAAGGAAGAGGTAAGAATATTTTGAAAAGGGAAGAAGTATTCCTTTTAAAAAACTTTGAATAGAAGCCAGGTGAGCTTATAGCTGCTTTTGCTCTTAGGGTGCATAGGTCAAAGCTGTTTGTGTATGAACTGTAATGCTGCAGCTCAAACTGTAGGAAACTTGGTAGCAGTCCATTCAAACATACAGTGTTTTATTTTCGCATGCCTGCATAGAAAATTAGATTAAATGTATTATTAAGTGTATATGAATAGTTATACTTGATTTATGGGGCAAAAAATCCTAAACTACTCTTCTAGGTAGTAGAATGTAGGCCTTAATTTTTAAGGCAAAAATAATTCTGTTTTGTTTCTATAAGTGATGCAGGTATGTAAAGAAAGTGCTTAAGTGGTTATATTTGAGATATCATGCTTTATAGTGGTAAGAAAATAAATTTTTCATATCATGCAAGGTATTGGAATGAATTGTTTAACTATCCCTGGGTGTATTTTACCATAACATCTTCCACATATTTATTCAATATTTGTAGTAAAGTATATTGCTTTCAACTGAAATATGTTTTCCCTTGTAAATTTCACTTGTTTTCTCTTGTTTTCACTTGTATTTATAACCCCAATGATACAAAGTTTTACATTAAGTTTTGTCATTTGAGAAAATGTCCTGGTTTTGAAAATGTTTGAGTGCAAATAAAATTTCCTTCAATTGTAGCGTGCATAGTTCAGATTTTACTGGAAGTCTGAGAAATTAATTTTGTTTGAAGTAACATATTATTTCCCTCTAATTTAGCTTGAGTTCTCTTGCACGCTTCAGTTGATTTATGCTACTCAAACATAAAAACTCTAATTTGTTTTTGATGGAATGAATATGTTGGCTACTGTGCAGTGGCCTGCTACTTACATTGTTTTGAATAGTTTTCCTGGCTGTAGGGCATGGCATCAATGCCTAGATGTATTCCTGGCAATCCTGGAGTTCCCAAAGCCTTTGCTCTGAAGGGTAGCTTACCCCTACATTCTTTCACTGGCTGCAGTCCCTCAGGGCACCTGCCACCTTCTGAGCAGGGGCAGGGGTGCTGCTGCCAGCAGGCAGGAGGGTAGGAGCTGGGATCTTGGGCAGGGTTAAACTGAATGTGGGGTGGGAAGCCCTTTTCCATTGCCCTTGCTGTGCTCATGGCTCTGTGGTTAAAGACAGCACTGTGACAGGTCTGCTCTAAGTGCACTTTAGCAGGCAATTCATAACCACTTAGCCCTGATGCAGAGAAAAATATTTATTCAAACAGTTTCAGTTCAAGAGTGCCATCTTTTGCCGCATGCTGTAGATTGGAAAGGGTATTTATGACTTCCCTTCCACAATGAGCTTTACTAGTGCCCTCCACAGATAGGGAGCAGCAGGTATCATCTGAGTGTTCCCATTTGGAGGTTCAACAGCTGGCAGGATCCCAGTTCTGTTTTCTAGAAAAGCACTGAGGGTGCCTTTAACAGCCAGCCTTACGTGGCTTACTCTGGCTGCAGGGAAACCAGTGCATCACCCCAAATGCCAGTAACCTGCATGGTTGTAATTGGTTATTTTGAACTTCAGAATCAGGTTGGTCTCATCCATTTTCCCCTCTGCAATAGGAAGAAGTAGGAGAACACTGGCACAGGCTCCCCAGGGAAGAAGTTACAGCACCAAGCCTGCCAGAGTTCACAAAGCATTTGGACAATGCTCTCAGGCACATGTTGGAATTTTTGTGCAGGACCAAGAGCTGGATTTCAATTATCCTTGTGGGTCCCTTCCAACTCAGGATATTCTATGATTCTGAGAGTGGTGCTTCCTCTGGGCAGTCTCCTGGTGTCTAACTCTTCTCAAATTGGGGCATTTCCTGAATTGTCTTTAGTTTCCCTAGGTTACTTGTGTCTGGATGTTTTGGAAAAAATATGATGTGACTGAGGCACTATGACTTCAGACTATGCAAAAATATTCTCCAGGCTTGTTTTTGCTGTATTTTCTCAGACACTGTTGACACATTTCAGTTCTTCACACTGCTTCCTAGAATTAATCTGATCTTTAACCTCAGTTTTCTCATATTCTTTTCTGTTATCCAGACAGCATCTTATCCCGAGATCTTTGTATCTTGACTATATAGTTGACTATATAACACACTGGGGTTTTAATCTTATAATGATGTTAATATATTAAGAATGTTTGAAATTTGTAGCTCTTTGTGAAGCTATTTCAATATAGACTAACTCTGGAAAGGATTTAAAGGCACATAAATTGAAGAAACCCAAGAATACCTCTAACACATCAAAAGCATTCCTATTTTTATCAGGAAAAACTGTTTGCCAGGTTATACAGTGCAGTGCTGAGCTTTCTTTTCTCAGGCACTGGGAATGTGTAACCTAGTCCATCTTTTCATTCTTTCTCACCTTTATAGCCTAAACAAGCATATTCATTTTGTCTACAGCAAGGAAAACTTCATTCTTCAGATATATCGGAGTTCTCTTGGCTGAAGCAGGTATTGGGAATTCTGCTGTATACAAGTCTCATGTGTGTTAGGTTAGATTAAAGACAGACATAACATAATTGGTGCCATTTGTTCAATTAATCATATCTCTGATGGTCAGAAATCTCCCTCCCTACTTCTTAACCCATTTCTCAGGCGTGTGTGAGAATTCATAGAAGGAATAAAATGCTTTAGCTGTTTAAAATTCTATAGTTTTAACAATGGCAGAGACCAGTTTGAGAATTGAATTATGAGATATACCTTGTGTGGTAGTTAGAAAATACAAAAGAAGATTCTGTCTTCTATCCTGATGAAACTTTGTAGGAATAAAGTAATATAAATATATTGAACTTTGTTATAAGATTGGCTATAAGCATTTTACAAATATTCACTTTTCTACATGTTTCATTTTATGATAAAACTTGCTGCTCTTAGCTCATTCTTGCTATCTTCCTGGGAAAATCTGAGTGAAGATGCTGAAGGACTTTAGTGGAAATGTAGTTATCAAGTCTCTTCTGTACCAGCAAAAGCCAGATGAGGCTGAATTCCTTGTCTTTTTTCCATTAAACCTAAATTTACAGTGGACTGTTCCAGCTTCTATGGATGCAGATTATAGCAGAGGATCCTCTCTAGAATTCCAATATCCATGAGTGCAATGAAAAAACCTAGTTCAAAGTATGGAGTGTATTTTTTAAACTGTCTTGGGGAAGCATTGTCAGTCCTTGGGGAAATAGCCCCTTATACCTAAAAGTAGCCTTTGAAGTGGGAAACAATGTTATATATTAAAACCTATTGAGATAGAGAGCCCACAAAAGAATCTACAGAACTGTGATCAATGCACGCTGAAAACTGAAGCCGTTTAATATATTTCCCAGGAAATAGGATGCTGAAAATCTTCCTGAAAATTATGGGGATTGTTATGGGTATCAACAAATAAACAAGGTTTTGTATAGGACTTGTATCCTACTTTCCATGAAGAAAACAGAAGTCTAACATGTTTTAGATACAGGAGCAGATCCTTCAGTAGTGACCAATTCTGCTGGTTTCAGCAGTCCAAGCAGCAAAATCTAGAGAATGTTGCCTGAGTCCAGAGTGAGACAGAGAGGTTGCAAGTGTTGCTCTTTACTTCCCCCCAACAACCAAAACTAGATCTCATCAGAGGTATATCTCTTTTGGTAGGCAGACGTTGATCTCTTTTTTGCCTTTTCCTGTAGTCTAAAGTAAAAAGTATCAATAAATATCAGCATATTTAGGGTGTGAAGGGAAGTCCTCCTTATTCCAGGGAGGATCCATGCTGTTAATGGGTATGACCTAAAATCTGTGGTTCTATTGAAATATTTTAATGTAGTGGTGTTGTTATTAGAAGCAGTTTACATAAGACTTTGCGGCAATGATGCATTTCACTGTTTCAGCAAAATAAAACATCTATATTCTAAGTATATTACCAGGAAAGTTTGGCATATGAAAGTGGATCTGAGAAAAAAAAAAAATCTGATCAGAAATGCACTAATGCAAAGAACTGCTATATTTTGATATTAAAATCTAGATAACCAGTATGTCAGTCAGTTGCTCAGGTGGCTTTTGTCTCCTGAAGCACTCTGGAGAACTTTGAATGCATCAAATGGGGAGGGAAGTGAAAGACAAGTAGAGATAGCAGTGGGAGTTTTAGAAGGATAGATCTGGAAGCAGCTCATACAGTAAGATAGATGAAATGTCAGAAAGTCACTGGAACATGCTGTGTGCTGTAATCTTAAGTAGGCGATTTGTCTCTGAAGTTCAGCCTCAGCTATACTAGCTTGCCTTCGACTCCCTCCTCTTCATTATTCTCTACACTCTGATTACTCAGAGCACTTTTAAAGTCTTCTGATTTTAGTCTCTTTGAAAGGTAAATTTTCAGCAGGATTTTTTTCCTTGTCGTATTTTTTCTTTTACTTCTCTATGTAGCACCTTCTGAATTCCAGAATTTTCAGCAAAAATGCCTACCCAACCAACAGTCTTAGGCATTTGGGCTATAGATCCTGGAGGAGCCTGTTCTCTTCACTGTGTATCAGGAGTCCAGGTGACAGACTTATGTTAGACATCGGCTCAGTTTGGACAAATGATTTTTTTCATGCTGCCTGTCTGTTTTTGAATTGAGCAAGATGCACCCAGCTTTAAAGACCAAGCCTAAAATTTCATGAGAAGTAGAACATTCACTTCTTGTGGAAATTCAAGAGGCAGCTGCTATATTTGATATTTATAAACAAATTCAACAAATTTGACTCATCTGAATCATCATTCAGTTTAATCTTCTTGGCACCAGTGACAGAGCTGTCACTCAAGTCTGTCAAAACAGAATTAGACTTGTCATGATGATGCCATGGAGATTATTGCACTCTCTGTATTATTTGTTGCCTTTTTATTACCATCAGGCTGAAGGCGCTCATCCAGCATAAGGGACTCAGCATAAAGAGAACTTGAGCTCATTTCTCATAGCCCTCAAAGAGAGACCCTAGATGTAGGCTTGTATGCATGAAAAAATGAAAAAAATTAGTGGACTCAAGTGAGAAACAGTTTTGAAGGGTTTTCACTCTCCAGGCAAACAGATTGTCCTCAGAGGCTGTGCAGTGAGGGTGTATGACCAAAGAGGAGGAAGAAGTTGTTCAGTTGTTCAATGAACTCCTGACCTGGCTCTCCCTGTTTCAAGAAATAAAATCTGTTCACTTAGAGATGAATATGGTAGGGAATAACTCTTCAGCCTGGTGATCAGAGTCACTTGCTGGTCCATTTTGCATTGTTTCAAGTGAGATGGGTCAGTTTCTGTTGAAGAAAACAACTGTTTAGAATTTTCTTATAGCTACTCTCCCCAACCAACCAACCCTCCTACCTCCTGGCAAAAGAAAACAGATAAACAATTCAAAACATAAAAGAAAAACAGGCAAAAACCAAAAAAACCCCAAAACAAATCCCAACAAAACAAAAACCCAAAACCCTAACCAACCAAAACCCAAAAAACCAAACCAAACTGCATCCGTTTTGCAAATTTTAGATCCACAAGTTCACTGAATTTGTCAGGCTGATGTGATGGAAGTCTGTTCCTAGAAAGCACTGAGTTGGAAATATTTGTGGGAGATAAATACAGCGTCAAAGCCATGGCGTGCAAAGTAATTTTGCAAGGCAGTGATTAATAAGGGTAAGAAATCTAAGATGTGCAAGCAGGGAATCATTGAGTTTCTGTAGGAAAGTGGTGCTACTGCTGCAGATGTTGTTAAAAGGGATATTATTGGAAAACAGCCCCTAGATTTGTGGTCTAAACTTCAGGAAGAATGCAGAGAGCTACAAAAATGGCAAGGGAAGCATCTGAAGAGAAATCTGTCTTGCATTAAGAGTTTTTTTTCCAGTACATCCAAGATGTGCAGAAAAGTCTGTTTGGGAAGGAACAGCCATTTTCAAAAAGGTGATTGTTTTTAGTAATTTCTATGAGATGGGGAGAAATATAAAATCTTTTTACAGTCAAAACAGCTGCATGTCTCCAGTCAAATTTGACTAGCAACAGGACAAAAAATTCAACCAAAACAAACCCAAAATAAAAGGTGGGAGTACAGTCTCTCTATAACAGCCCAGAGTCTCAGGGATGTATAAAGAGTGGTTTTGGTGTAAGGAGGAGATGGAAATGACTGACCTGGTTCTAAATACAATTTGTTCTCTTCCTTTCTATGAGTTTGGGTTATCCTGGTGATGTTCCTGAATCTGCCCTAGCAACAGTCTATAATACTGAGTTTCTATATTGATCAGTCTTTCAAAAGTCTGCTGTGGCAATGTGTGCAATAATGAATAGGAAAGAACATCTTGTTCTGAGAATTCCAGGAAAACTAAACAGCTGATGGCTTTTGACACTTTTTTGAGATCTTTCCTCGTAGTTTTGTGTACTTTGGACATGTGATGCTTGCCTCACTTCAGATTCAGCACACACACAGATAACATCTCCACAGTTTTGCTGTGGTTATATTTATATTTGTATCATGCCTCTTAGCTGGGCACTTAGAGACTGCTGTTTTGTTACTGCATATTGAGTACCAGGTCCTGCTGGGGTGCTGATTACAGGAGATGTGCTGCCAAGGACACTTCCATGAGGAGCAGCATGGCCCAGGGCATGGGGACACTGCCAGTGTCTCTCATGCCAGCCCCTGTGCCTGGCCCTGCTCTCCCACAGTGTTCAGGGAAGAATTACTCCAGTGAAGGCTGCATGCAGCAAGGTTGTGAAGGCAAGAGCTATTGAATTAGCAAAAATAAAACTAGAGCAAGAGACTTATACTTCATAATAAGAGAAATTGATTAAAGAGAGATCAGTTATAGCAATGGCATTTCTTGGAGTTAATTACCCATGAAGATTCCCAGAATGTGTATTATGATGGTCTACACTGAGCAATCTTAATTTTTGGAGATAAGATGTAATTGATCCTTTGCTACAGCAATAGATATATCTGTGGTTTACTTTATTGTGGGCTGAAAATATTCCAGGTTAAATATCACTGACATGATTAACATTCCTGAAAACCTTACTTTTTTTTTTTTAGGATAATCTCAGTGCTTGGACATTGTTAGGAAAAGACTCCAGAACATGTTACTAATGCTGAGTATATGAATCTGATAGCTGTCTTGAGGATGAGTCCCCAGACAAAGCAAGTTCAGCAGAATGCCCTTGCAAGTAGGTGTGTTGCTGTTAAGGAAAATGCTTTGCAATTACAGATAAAAGGGACCAAAAAAGCTGTAGAATACTGCCTTTCACAAGGGATAGGTGCAGTTGTAGTACTAGTGTTGAACAGCCAAAGTGGAGCTTCAATATTTCACACAAATATCACTCCAGATATTGACACTAGAAAGTTAAGAAATAAACAGTTCTTTCTGGGACTTAACAAAGTAGTTACTATAATAATTCCTTACTACCAAGTAAAAATTAAAAGTCCTTTTTTACATTTGTTCTTTTTTAGTGTATCTTTAAAAGCTAAAAAAAGTCCAGTGAGTTTATGAAACAATTGTTGTCTCCTTCCTCTGGGAGAAAGTTTAGGCAGTCTTTCAACTGCCTGTGGCTTGGGTTTCATTATGCTTCTAGTATAGTTCTTAAAATGTTTGCTATTCCTGGCTGCAGCCAAGTTGTTGGCTGTATAGCACAGGCAGAGGATACACACTGTTCCCCTGAATCACCTTAGGCTCAGCTGGTGGAGCTTTATGCAAACCTAAGTAGTTTCTTCTGGCTAATACAGGTGAATATCATTCACTCTCACCAGGTTGAAAGAGGGGTTGGATGGCTCTCTGAGGCAGCTGAAACCACTCAATAGAACTGATTTTTAAAGGAAATTTTTTTTTTTAATCTTTATCATTGGAAGTTAATAATAAAGTGGAACGATGGAGAGTGAGATAATCAGGCCCATAACTTGTCTACACTACTGAGACTACACACATGCAGACCTATGAAAAGACATATCTGATGGGCAATATTCAATAATAGTTCTGAGGAAATACCTAGCATAGCAGTCTTCATATTTATGGAAAAAAACAAAAGATAAAACAAAATAACTGTGTTGACTCTTCGTATATCTGCTTCTGTTTTGTAGGCATGATTTTTTAGGCTGTTTTTATTTTGTTGAATCAAGCCATGACAGAGGAAAAGGCCATTTCTTGCATCTGCCATCTGTTACATCTCCAGAAAACATATTCCCACAGCTGCCACCATAAATGTTCCTCCACAAATAAAATAATCAAAATTCATGGGCTCTCTGCATTCCCATTGGAGAATGTGGTTTATTTCATCCAAGGCATCAGATGTGTTCATGGAAGTTATGTGGGTGAAACCAAACAATCATTGCTCACCAGAATGAACTCACAATCATTGTTTATTACAGGATTCAACAATCCAGTTTCCATCAGGAAAGCATTGTTCCAAAAAATTTCTGACCGCCATGGCTACAAAAGTATAATTGTCTATGTAATTGAGGCCTTACCCCAGAAGATGACAATTTCACAAAATAGGGTCTTTTCCCCTCTGATATTTATCTGAAAAACAGAGGGATGTGTATACCCAGTGAGTGGAACTTAAAAAGGCATCGCTTACTGCTTTGTCTGTGCCATTCATCTTGAAATCAAAGTCTGGCACCTTAAAAACCTGGTGAAGGTGAGCTCCCTGCTACAGAACTGAGGTCCTGACAGGATGAGGGCACAGAAGATGGTGATTCATCATAGAACATGGTGGACCTGGGAAAGCTCAGCATAGGTACCTTATTAATGCCTGTGGTATTTCTTGCATTTTGTGGCTGTTTACATTTAAAGACAAGCAGAGCACACTCTTCTCTAAACACCTGTCCACAGGTATTTTGGGTATGTACTAACAACACTATAATGGCAGAAATACTGAAAGCCAGATCATTGGGTTGGGAATTTCAGGTGGACTGTAAATGAGATTCCCTTCATGTGCAGCAAATGCACAGGTTTCACTAAAAATTTTTGTGAAGCTTGTCTTTTTCCTCTTCTGCACTCTGGTCTTCTCTAGCCTATTGAAATTGGGGTGGTGAATAGAAATTTGTGTCCAGCAGCAACTTGTATGGGAAAAGTCAGCATATGCTTGCCCAGAACTGCAGGAAAGTGAGATGGCAGGTGGGAAACCCCTCTGATGCACTCAGGGATAAACCCACCCAGCAGCTGAGCTGTTAAACCCATCACCCCTCTCTGTACCTACATTTTTTTTAAAGGAACTTTGTGAACTGTTTCTGTGAGCACTGGCTGAATTTCCGAAGAGCTAAGACAAAATGTTATATTCTGTATTCTGCTGCCTGCATAATTTGACATGTAATGCACTTTTAGTTTTGTCTGAGTAGCATATCATAGAGAGGTTAATTAGATGTGTTATTTTTAAGTAGCAGGATAAAGTACACTGAAGAGGAAAAATGAAGTTATGAAAATTTGGAGAATGCATTGGGGATAAATGCAAGAAATTATATACAGGGCAACATCTAGGCCATTAGGAATACCTGTGAGGAAGGGCACCTTTTTTTCACCCTAAAATGTAGTCAAATGGATACCTCCAGCTCATCTACTTGCTTTTTAAATTAAATTTTTTACCTTCCACTAACATGCTCATCATAAAATGTATGAGCCTTGTATACCAAAGGGAAACAACATAATGCTCAGCTATGACAGAAAAAGCTGCACACATTACTTAGAAATATATGTTTTCATTTTCTTGCATGACATATATATAATGCTATTTTTTTCCTTATTTTCTGCTCAGTTGTATACCTCCTCCTGAGTATATCATAGCTTTCATGTCATGTATCTGAGCTCCATCCAAGCAGGATATATTTCTTACCTCTCTGTAAGCAGAAGTAGATTAACTGATTTTACTGTGATGTTGGAGTTTTTCAAGAATATCCCTGTGACAGAGGAGCAAAACTAAGGCAAAGTTAAGTTAGGCAAGGGTATTTGTCTTGGTCTATTTAAGAACGTCCTTAATTATGCTTTTGATTGTTTGTTTTCCTGCTAGAGCACAGATATGGCTTAATTCAAAATACAGATTACTTGTATATGGCTACATGGCTTGTGCTTTCCAGATACTTAATAGGATGAGTGGTCTTCCCTGAATGGTGGGAAGTTTTGCATGCATTAGTATTTGGATAATTTTGTGAGTGTCCAGAAAGCTTCTCAAACTCTTGACAAGTATAAGGAATTAGAGCAAATGTACTGAAGGATGAAGCAGGTGCTTCAGTATGTTCAAATGGTTTTTTAGTTTGAACAGTAGCATCCCCTTGGACATTCTTACATTCTGGTTTGTGCTGTTGGCCTTTACCCAAGTGTGGAGCTCGGCTGGACAGAAAGCTAAAACACAGTAGCAATGAAACTGCATAGGAACTTTTGATCCTACTGGAGATATTGACTGAGGGCCAGTTCTAGGACATTATTCATTTAGATGGATTTTGGCAGGAGTAGGTGAAGGAATGGTGGCTTAATGTCCATGTTTTTTTTTCTAGTTCTGTTAAATTCAGTATATCGGTCTTGAAGTTATATTGGTGATTGCATATGTGGGCAGCCTGGGAACTGTTTGGTCATTCAGGAAGTTCATGCAGTACTTTATTGATGTCTGTTTATTTTTCACTACAAAAACCGCCCGAAAAACCCAATAGTGACTTCAACAAGAATGAGTAGAATGCTCTCCACAAATAGTTCAGAGGCAGTTTCTCATTATATCCTGAAAGAGTAAATGCGACATCTCCACCACAAGTAGACGCATAAATTGGCAGAGACGTTTGGAGGTGCTACTGGAGATGACCTGTGGTGTTTGAGACATCCTCATAGGGTTGTTGGTGCAGATCATATGGGATACCCTGGCAGTGGTAGCTGGAGGCCAGGTGACCTGGGCTGGGCAGGGAATTGGGTCAATGCTGTTCATTTGTTGGAAAAGTTGTGGCTGTTGGTTTTTGGGGGTTGTTTTGGGTTTTTGGTGTCTTTTTATTTTTAATTTTTTTGTTTTATTTTGTGGTGAAGTGCACTGTGTGGAATACTTAGTTGTGTTACTATATACCATAATTCTCGAGAACTTGTTATTGAGACTTGTCTTCCCTGAAATCATAAGGCAGTAGGGTGCTGCTTCCTGCTTCTTAAATACATAATACGGTTACTTGCTGTTGATGCTCAGCACAGCTAGGTTGATACTCCTTGTGAAATATGCCTAACACCTTGCAGTCTTATTTGGATTTTGATGTGAAGGAAGTCAATTCAGGAGCTGGGATAGGGGCCATGTCCCCATTACTAGTAGCATTCCTCTTCCCTGAAGGTTAAAGTGAGAAGCATCACCAAATTAGTGCTGCTTCTTGTATGGCTGAGTCAGGTGCTATCACTGTGACATGTTTTTCCTATTGCTTCTGAAATATTCTGTGACATTCAGCCTTATGTTAAGTATGTAGTTGTCAATAATTTCTGTGACTAAGAGGCCTTGTCCTCATGTCACACTGCCCCCAACTATGACAGCTGCAGAGTCTACAGAGCTGTGCTATAATGAGACAAGAGATATGGAGAAGAGTAAATTGTTGTTACAGTAGGTAGGTATGCCAAGAATTTAATTTCTTTTGAGCAGCACAGGCAACTGGCATTTCAGTTACTCTGCATGAGACATTTTTTGGTTGTCAGAGCCCAGATGAAGAGGAGCTGTAATGCAGTGTGTTAAAATGTCATAACATAAGGACAGAAAGAACCTGAACATATTACAGATATGTCCCTGTGGATCAAGGAGGGATCAAATTATATAAGCAAGTTACTAATGTGCACTGGTAGTTAAAATGTCACTTTTCTTTTCTTATAACCCTTTTCTTACAACCCTGCTTGAGTCTGAAAGTGCTATGGAATTAAGAGTTTTGTTTCAAGGAGGTAACATTTTTGAATGCATTTCAGTTCACATGAAAAGTAGAGGCCAAAAGCAGTGATATGGGGGCATATATAGTTCAAACAGCAATGAACTCCTGGTCCTTAATGTGTTCTAATTCCCTCTGTTTTTCTACTAATGCATCTTCTACTTAGCAATAGCATTAACAACAGCATGTTTCAATTTGTATTTTTCTCCTATGATTTTAATATAAACCAACATCACAACTTTGGTGTGTGGGCAGGTAGAATTGCGTTCCACACCACCTTAACTAGAATGAGCCTATCTCCAAAGGCACATTTATTGATGCTCTTCAGCTGGCTGCATAAACTTGCTTCCCCAAAGAAATCTCACTAGAATTCAGACATCAGTTATCTCAAAAACTACAGTTTTAAGATTCTCCTGAAAAACTTGAATGCCCAAGAACATCTTGCCCTGTGCATGATAGGTCCACCACCAGGAACGTTCTGAGCCTATCCTAGAGGTCCAGTTCATTTTCTCTCCTGGACAAACATGAAATCACATGGGAACAAAAAAAAAAAAAAAAATTGAAATATTGTGGGGAGACAGTTCAAGGTGATTGTATCTTCCAGTAAGTTGCTGAGACACAATTTTAAATCCTGATAGCTTCTCTTGAATGTGACCACATGCAATTCCAGAGGTGTGTGCCTGAGCAAAATACCTGCTCTGTTAAATGCCTACACAACTGGTTAGGGGTACATATATGTATATGGTAAAATAGAAACCTGTGTACTGGCTCTTTGCTCTCCTAGACAGAACCATTCTCCAGGACCTGGGCAACCTGCCTTTAGTAAGGCTTAGGAAATGGAAAAAATCTACCCCAGGGTGTGTACTGATACTATTTATCATATTTTTATTACTTGTTTACTACAAGTAAAATATTGGAGCAGCTGAGATGTTTCAGCATTGCAGATTTCATTATTTTCAGATCTGAAGTTTAGCGTGTCCGATCCTAGCTGCACAAATTAAATACTAATAATCATTCAGCTAGGTGAGTCCTCTTTTTTATTGCAGATAATTACCCTTGTTTTCGAAAACAGACCTTTGTCCACGTCTGTCATCTGCGTAATTCGCTGAAGTGGAGATAAATGTAATAAAATGACCCTTGGGTAAAGAGATCTTCTTGTTTTGTTTCTGAAGGGGAGAAAGTTTCCCTGAAACTCTGTCACTCCTGGATGAGCTGATTAATTTTTACCTTCATTATATTCCTATTTTCCACTGCACTGCAAAGCATGAATAAGCTCGTGGCTTTTTCTCTGATAGTTTGTCCCCTGTATTTCTCTGCGTAAATTCTTTTTTCATTTCTGTGCTTACCAAGTCAAAGTTTGCTTGCCAGTGATTGAAATTCTGGACTGAACAGTACCAGTGTGGCTAATTTATGTGGGTTAAATTCTCCTGGAATGCTTGACTTTGGTGTTATATTTATGAGTAGTCTATATTCCCTGTTCTGTACCTTCCCAATATTAAGCTGTTGAGGGAGAAGAGGTTTAAAGAGAAACAATCTATTTCCTTTTGAGTTACAATGAGATAATATGAACAAAAGGTGCCTCCTTTAGTTACCCACATAACTAATGTAACAGTGGTTTGACTGAAATACAAGTGCAAAAATATAAATAGTAAATAAATGACAGGCCACAGTTTACCTCAGACTAGATCTGCTCAGTCTACCTTATGCCATCTCTGAGAAAAAATAAGGATGATTTGGGATTCAGGCTGGGAATCAGACGTACCACTGAGGTGACTTTTAACTGTTGCTGTGTTGGTGCTATGTTTGAGCAAGCACAGGAAAGAGGATGCAAACAGCTGATGGTTTCCTTTGAAAAAGGTTTTCTGTCTAAATTTACAAAATTCTTTGCCCAGTCTCCCAAGGATCTTTCCAGAGACAGTGAAAGTTCTCATAAATAACCCCTCACTCTAGTAACAATGCATAACACAGCCTGGATTGCTGGGATTTCAGCATCCCCTGACCAGCTGGGTATTGTGCAGCTGTCAAGCCCCTGCAGCTTCCCTGTATTGGTGACTGCCTATGATAACAATAATAAAAAAAAAAACCAGCAGAAAAGATTTTTGTGCTTTTGGAATTGTTGTTAACTCTTACTAGTGCAACATTTCTTCTTTAGCTGCTGCCAATAGAAGAGTGAGTCTCTGGCATGAGAAATTTGTTCCAGTGGCAGCAGCAGCTCTTTGGCAGCCCTGCACTCTCTCCATGCTCCTGAAGATAAAGTGTCTGAAGTCCTTGGTGCCATAATGCTTCCTTTTTATTCCTGATTTTTGCTGCAGGTTGGGGAGTTCAGAGCCCACGCTGCAGAGTGGACAGCCAACGTCACCGCCGAGTTCAAGGAGACTCGAAGGCGCCTGAGCGTGGAGATCTACGACAAGTTCCAGCGGGCCACCTCCATCAAAAGGAAGCTCTCTGCAGAACTTGCCGTCAACCACAACCAAGACCTGACCCCCTGCAAGAGAACACTGTCAGTGAACCACCTGACCAGCGAGAAAGACCTCTTGCCAGCTCTGACAAAGACAGACAGCATTTACATGAATGGTTTGACGCCGCACTGTGCAGCAGAAGAGATAGCCGTGATCGAGAACATTAAGTAGCCATGACCTTGGATCCCAGCCCTTGGGAAGCTCTTGGCTTAGACTAGCCATACACCTTTTTTTTTTCCACCCTGTTGATGACCAGTGCTAGCAGCATTTTATATGTGTGCATGAGTTCCACAGAAAAACTACAGTCCCGAGTTACCATCGCATCTCTTCAGAGACACATAGAAGAATGGCACTGCTGTTTCCGAAAGATGCTGGAACAAGCAATGTTTTCTGCCTTTATCTGCCCAGACTGTTTTTCACTTCTAATGTGCCATATGGCCTCACGAATGAATCTCACTTGTTTATGGTAACAATGTAGCTTTGAGGGATCAGTCCTTAAAATTTCAGGGTCTACCTTACTGAGCCTAGGAATGGACCATTTCTGGACTACAACACATTTGTAAATGGCAAGAAATTCTTATGCAGCCTTTTACCTAAGAAATTTTGGTCAGTGCCTTATCTTTTGAAGAACCAGAACCTCTACAGTTCCTGTACAACTTTTGTTTGTTTGGGTTTTTTGCATGAGAAGTGTATTTCATTTAAGCCGTTCGTTCCTCTTGAAATGGTGGTGTTTCAAAGGTGTCTGTTGTGAAGATACCAACCAGCATGAATGAATGCCAAAACTCAACAATCATCAATTGATGTTGTTAGCTCCAAATTTAAAGGCACTGCAGTTTCAAAAGTTGCAAACCTGTCCCCCAGAAGCATTTTGTTTTACTCAGGTCCAGCTGATACTTGTTCATGCTGACTTATAGGATTTGCAGACCTTTTTCAGGTCTTAGTTTTCCAAGCAGTGTTCAGCAGTTGTTTTTCTCTGCATCAGATGTACCAAAAAAATCTGCAGCTTATCTATCACTAAATTATTTGGTAGATGACAAGAGCAAGTAAAAATGGTTTTGATGAGAGGCAGGGGGAGGCTTTAAATTGCTGTGTTCTAATAATCACATCCAAAAAAACAATGCAGAAGAATACAGCTATTTTTAATAAACATAAACCTTCTGCCAGATATTTGGTATGAAAAGGATTCTTAATTTCCTTTTTAAGCCAAGTCACCCCAGAGGCTACATGATATTTTACCCAGGAATCCTGGTGGAGTGCTTTCCTGAATGTCACGTGGGCTGCCTGTGCCAGAGCTGTGGCTAACGTGGGAATGCAATTGAAACTGGTATCACTGTGACTTTCTACATTTCAAATAGAGACGGCTCTGAATATCAATGCAGGCATGAAGAAGAGCTGATAAATAGCACAATCTGAATACCGATGATTGTTCAGACAGGATAGGCTGACAAGAAGCAGATCTAAACCAGACTTCGGGTTTTCTTTATTGGTTTTAAGAAAACACATTAATTTTGTACCTTCTGTTTTGCTTATAGGTATACATGAGATTCAGAAGAAATGCAGGATGAAATGGATAATTTTGCAATTTTTTCCTTATGTTAGTCTATTGTAACCTGGCTGTACATAAAATGAATAGAACAGGCCTTAAAGAAAAATTTAGGCTCTGTAAATTAAAAAAGAATGGGACTTTGCTGATTGGGCATGATTCAAGTGGCAAATCTTACAGCATCTCTGACCATTAGATAACATGCAAGATATGAATGTTCATGTTTTTTGGATGCTTAGCTTGTTTTCTAATAAATATAAGTTAATATGTACATTCAATGTAAATATCAGTCAATTAACATTTACAGAGAGTACGCTTTTAAAACTAAGAAAGTTCCATGACACAGCACCGAGCAATGCTCTTATAACAAAGACCCTTGTCTCCCCAGCACAGTGTTCTGAATGTCCACATGGCAAGGGTTCCTCTTGCCGTGTATAAACTGTGAATTGTAATGAAAAATAAAGTTTTTAATTAAAATAAGTTTTCCTGAATCTCCTGCTTGCTACAACTGGAATGCTAAGAAATAATTTGTGAAACTGATTTTTATGCTTTCATTGGTTACAGAGTATAGCAGTTTGCCACCTGCTTTAATTTAAGCTGGTTTAGCAATAAAGGCTTGACTTACCCAGCACAGAAATTACTATTTTTTTTCCTTGATATTAAAAACTATGCTCTTTGGTTGCCATACCTTAAGTTGTGTTTCTTGCTATTTTGTTTCAAAAACTTATCAGGGTTCTGTTTCTTCCATCATAAGCTACAGAGCTTCTGGCAGTTGCTCCATCCTTGCCCTGGGGGAGGTGCAGGGGGCTCTGCCCCTCTGTGCTGCTGGCTCTCCTGTGGTTGCTGGTACCTTTCTGCAGAGTGTGTGAACAAGCACCTCGAAGGACAGTAGCCTTTCATACTGCAGCAGTTTTTTCTACGGTGAATATTTTACAGCAGCCTCTTTAATTAGGTCTTGGCCAAGGGAATGAGAGCCCACACCAGCCTGGTGGTAAGTGAGGAAGATTGGGGTTCTTGTATTGTTTCAATCTGATGTGTGTGGGGTGTGTTTTAGTGCCTTTTGGATCTGATTTTTCAAAAAGGGACAGGTAATGTTCAAAGTTTATTGTCCTTGATTCCCTGAGATATCTTAGATCAAAGCCTTGTTTCCTGTTACCAACATACAGAAGTGCTGGGCTTTGTGGTTTCTTTCATTTTAAAGTGTCTCAGGGCCTGCTGAAAAAAGCATATTTTTTGGAGATCTTGTGGCAATGTTTGAGATACAAGTATGCATACTTAAACCCATTCAGTTTTTATTTGCTTTGACTTTTGAATATGATCTCTGGAAAAAAAATCCCTGTTAATTTAAATATATATTTCTTTTTTTCACTTTTGTGACAGATCTAAATTATCCTCCCTTTTCGAAATATATTTACCTGTAGGGAACAAAGCATAAATAAATAAAACCCTTTATTTGGAAGCTTAATAATTGAAGGAAAAAAGATGCCACAGTCCAGATGGTATAGATAGGTAGAGCTGTCATGGTCCAAACACGTCCAGTGTCATTAAAGTTATTGGAAAATCTTTTCTTCCCTCTCCACATACAGTGATAGACCACAAAGTCTGAGGATGGCTCGGTTAATTTATAATACTTGATGAACTCAAAGGTTTTTCTCTTTATTCCCATAAGAGCAGATTTTTGTATTAAAAACCTATCTTTCTTGCCTCAGGAAATTTTGCATAGCTCATTTTCCCTTCCAAATATGGAGCTACCTACTCATGAATTAGGGTCCATTTGCACATTCTTTTCTGTCACCCATACATGGATACATTTCAGACTGCTAATATGCTTGGTACTTAAGCACGCTTGTGAAAATGGTAAGAGGCTGTTTTCTTTTATACTGAAAAAAAACAAAAAAAGGCATTGGAAAGATGCCTTCTGGATGAGAGACAAATTGTGGCATATAAGAATCTATAAAGACACATGCCACCTAACAGAAAAAATTATTTCTCAGTATTACAGTAAACACTTCATTAAAAAAACCAATTTGAAATATCTTGAAGGGGTAGCTAGAGGTGATCTGTATTGTTTACTGTTGGTTGTGGTAATCTTGTCTTTTTTTTTTTTTTTTCTTTATATTCTTTGGTGTGCTGTACCTGATAAAGTGTCTGTGTTGATGAAACCTTCAATTTTTGGGTAGCCCTGTGTGACAGCCAGGGAGATCAAGTTGCAATGGGGTATTTGTACCATGCCCCATTCTTGCTTGAGTACCAGGCAAGAACTTCGGCATCCCATCCATGTGCTTGGTAGCCCCCTTGGTAGCCCCTTGCCTCTCCCCTTTTCCATTGCCATTTTGGGAGCCTTGATGTGCTACTATCAGAGCAGTGAAAAGCATGGAAGGATCAAACCCAGAAGCTTGCTGAATCTCATGAGCATCCCAGCCATGTATCTCTCTCTCCACCTCTTCCTGATTCCATAGAAGGAAAGCTTGAGGGTAACAGAAACCCACAGAAAAGCTAAACCCCTAAAGTTTCCACCCTTGACCTGAAATGGACTTTCCTTAGGTCACACTGTGAGACCAGGATGGCAGATGGGAGATCTGTACATTTGTTTGGAGCTTTTTTCTCCTCCAGCATTATTCCTACACCAATGACCTCTAAAGAGGAACACAACACAGCCTGCAGAAGAAGAAAGGAGGCTGCACTACTTTCAAAATCGAAGTCAAATCTACATGTACATCAAAAGTGGCTGTATATTTATAACTAATTCCTGGGAAGGAGATTTTCCTGTCAGGGAAGCTACCTACAGAGTTGAAATACAGCAGTAATGCTTCTAATAAATTCCTGTCATACGGTTATGTGATAATTAACTTTTCTTTCCTACCCTGCAGTACTGTTTGAAAGGAAAGGATTTTATACATATGGAGAAATACGCATTTTGCGTGACTTCCAGAGTTAATTATTTCATCACTTAATTTTTTTTTTCCATTGCCCTGCAGATTTAAATGAACAACGTAACCTTATAGTGAATAAAGTGTTCCTTTTGGGAAAAGTAGACAAGATGCTGATTTGCTGTTATTGGAAATAACAAGCTGTTGAGCTACATGGAAATTAAAAATGTCAGCTTTTTCATTTGAGCAAGCATTCTCTGCTTTGCCAAATTATTGTTACAATTGTAAAGAGCTTTTGTGAGAATCAATAGGTATAGTTTTATTGCACTTGGAAAACTTGAGTTTTTCAATTTTAGGCCATTGTTTATCATACTTTTATGAACTTTCAGAGGAATATATTGAATAGGCTTGTAAACAAGTACATTACTTATTGTAGAACAATAAGTCCCCTTCATGCATAACAACTGATATAGTAGCATATGCAGCTTTATGTTCTAGACCCAGATATATTTGTGCCTTTAATATGTATTGACATTGTTGCATCTTAAATTGTCTAAAAAACCCACTTTGGTATAATCACTATAGTTTCATGTAAACTCCGTGATTTGAAAATATAGCTCAATTTTCAGTCAGTATCTTAGAAAATCAATAAACTTCACAACTTTTTATGAATTATAACAGTCTATCAGCACTGGTGATGTAATAAATAATATCTTATTGATTGCCTGTTTTAGTTATTTCTGAATATTTGCTGTTTTCCTACCACAGTTGCTGGAGACAGATAATTATGAAGTAAGCAACTCATCTCCATGGTTTGTGATCAACACACTATGACAGGGCTACTGGTGTTAGAATTCTTAGTGGTTAAAATTAAGGTATTTTGTTCTGCCTGCACTGTTACTAATTATTAATAGTAGCATTCATTAAATTCTCTGGGTGCGCTGATTTTTCTGGGAATGGCACAGGAGTGTTTATATAGACCTCTCTAGTTTGACTTTGGCAAACAAATGTACTTAGTGAGAAACTCCTTTAGAAGGATTGACTGTGTTAATTCAATTGTTAATTATAGCTAATTCTCAAGACTCTTTATATGCAGTCAGATCTTCATCCTCCATAGAAAGGCATATAACACATGTATAATAGAGATCCTGATGGGAATGTACTATTTGTCTTTAGCAGTAAATAACAATATTCTTCAGAAGATAATCAACAGTCTGAAATGACTCCTTAAACAGTAGTTTAGTGTTAACTCCATTTCTTTTCCTTTCACTATTAATTTGATCCTTCAGATTAAACAGGGTGTTCTGGGAAGTTTTGCTGAAGCAATACACTTGCTGTGAAAGATGTATTTTAGTCTTGTTTGGCTCAGGGGATACTGAGACTAACCTTGCTGAGTGACTAGAAAAGTGAACATATATGTTGAAAACTTTCTTATGGGAACATGAGAGAATACATCACTGTACTGCTGATTTTGATTTTTATACCAGTGACAGGTCTGCTTCTGTTTTGTGTGGATCTTGCTTTTTCTGCAAAATGACAGTATTCAGTATTCATGCACTCAAGCATGCAAAGCCCAGTAGATCTGGTATGAAATGTGATAAAAAGAGGTTCTGCTTTAACTCTCCCAGCTGTAGTTAGCATGCCCTTCTCTGTAATGTATTGGCATTCCGAACCATTTGTCACCTTGCTTGTTCTGTAACAGAAGAGAAGGAATTTACAGATTTGAAGGCATCACATTGCACATTTGGACAGAATAATAGTCCAAGAGTTGCAGGCTGGGCCCTTCTAAACTACAGACTGATAAGTCACAAAGTCTGAATGCTTTTTTAATAGAGAATACCACAGTGGCTTGTAGCAAAAAGAAGGATAAAAAATTAGGCTCTGCTGTAAGAAGTGAAAGTGGGAGTAACGTGTCATGTACCATTATACTTCATAAAGTGGAGGTGGTACAGACACAAAGACCTTTTCATTTCTCAGTGTCCTCAGGGACTGTCAGGAGAGAGTCAGAGTGTAGCCTGCATTACATCACTGTGCTCTTGCTCTTTTGCAAGCTCTGAACGTGCCCCAGCTGTAGAGGCACTGTACCTTCCTGGGTGCCACTTGGCTGGCAGTGATGGGGTAGCTTCACAGGGGGTCACTTTCTCTTGCTCCTATAGCACGGTGGAGTAAGAAGAGATGGGTCGGGCTGTTGTAGGAATAACTTGTTGTCCTTTGGAAAGAGGCAGGACACACCTGAACGCTGGACCAATTTCACTTTGACTAATATGAAGTCCTTAAAACTGTTTTATGTGGAGAAATGTTTTTGGAAAAATGGATTCCTATTTGCTCTACCAAGATCAGAGCAGAGGCTGCAGTTTTGTTTTATCACTGCAGCTGCATGCTGCTTTTGAGCTTGGCTTGTCTCTAAATGAGCAAGACTAGCACAGCATTAGCACGGGAAGAGGTTTCTGCTTGTGTAGGCAGAAACTACAAGAAAACCATTCCTTGAGAGTCAGAAATGAAAGCATTCCTCCAAATTCAAGCTGCTGGTTGGTGATCATGGAACCAGGTTTAGAAAAGAAACTTTTATTGTCAGTATAGAAGGGCTGCGTTTGCACATTGCTCCATACTTACTGTCCTTTAACAGAGCTGCCTGCTCCAAGAGTAAAGGATTACAATGGAGAACATGTAAAGCCCTTAACTACAGAGCACACCACAAACCTTTCTTCCTTTCTGTTACAAATCCAAAGACAGTTTCCTGCACAGAAAAAGCAGAAATGCACCACTAGCTATAAAGATAAGTCAGGATTTTTTCCTTTCTTTCTTTTTCTTGTTGTTTCTGTTTATGTCTGTGGACTAGAGTTAAAAGACTTCATACATTTTAATGGGGCATCTTGCATATTAAATGTAACTCATCAAAGCAAATTTATGTGCTGTTTGCCTCTGGTTTGCACATTTTGGTCCTATTTGAAGTTAAAAAACACTCTCCAGTGTAGGTGAAAAAGGGCTATTTTTGAAAAACATGTGTGAGAAATAGCTAAGAAGGAATAAGCATCTGACTAGTGTTTTCCCAATTAATATGCCAGAAAAAAAGGTATGTTGTTGTGGAGACCATGGCATGACATGATGCTTGAAGAGGACATGATCACGTGCAGATCAGCATGGGGCTGCCATTCCTTGCAGTACCTAAGGGAGCTGTTGGAATTGTATGCAGCAAGCATAAAGCTGCTTTCCTACCTCTTCCAGCTTGTCTGCCTGTCAGTTTGGTAATTTAGCAGCAAAAAAACCCCCTTTTTTGAAGCCAGTTAGAAGAGGAAGACAGGGGATACTAAACTGAACAATGGGGACAGCTGTGGTGATGATATCAAGTTCTCAAGTGTCCTTTTCTCCACCTGTGCTATTTGGGAGCTGTGTGAGAGACATACCTTGACAATTGAAGTGCTGTCTCATCTCTGCAGATATATAGCTTGGGTTTGAAACTGTCTGTAAGCCTCCACTAACTCAGAAATAAAGAAACTAAAAATTATTTCAAAGAAATAATAGGAATTTTTTGGAGATAGTTATTATCTTGGGGGCTTTTGATGGTCTGTCTGTATTTGAGCTATACCTGAGGTAAGGGATTTTTACAAATTGGCATGAAAAGTCAGGGTACACTAAAGTCAGGAACAAAAACAACCACTTTGTATTCCTTTGACATCTTACAGATAACGATAAAAACCAGAATTAAAAATCACTAGCCTGAAAATTCCTTACAAAAATCCCCGAACAACCAAACCCAAAACCAAAACAGTCCAACAGTTTGGAAAATTCATTCTTTCCTCAGTATTTTCCAGCAATATTCCCCCACCATAATGTGACTTTTTCCATCTTTCCCTTTTTCCCATTTTATTTTACATTTTTTGTATTGTTGAGCAGTCAGAGAGGAGTTTAAGAGTTAGGTTTGTGTACTCTATTCCAGTTTGAGGCTTACTCAGGGAGCAGAAAGATTAACTTCTCTAGCATTGTTAACAATTGCATTGGGATGTCTCTTTAAAAAAAAAGAAACCAAAAACAAAAACAACCAACCAAACAAAAAACCTAACATGGAAAGCATTCTGGATTTGCTTTTTTGTTTTCTTTTTATTGTTGCAGGTTATAGGATGACAGAATATTCTGAGTTGGAAGGGACCCACAAGGACCATCAAGGCCATCTCTTAAGTGGGTGTTCCATCTGGGGATTGAACCCACCACCCACATGGTGTCATTAACACCATGGTCCAACCAACTGAGCTGATCTCAGGGTCTGAGTTCCAGCACATTCTTCCCTTTGTGCTTGAGAGAAACTCTCTGCAAGTATTTTATCCTCTTTTCTTTGATCTCTAAAAAATTCCCTTTTACAATGGTGAAAAGACAGAGTCCTTTATGGCTGCTGGCATGCCCAGAGCAAACTTGTTGTGGTCACTCGTTTTGTTTTGTTTCTATTTTGCTGAGATATTCCATACATCTCTGTATTCTTTTCTTGTCCTGGGATTTGGAGACAAGGGTCACCTCTTTGCTCTCTGCTCTACTCTCTGGCCTGCCCAAAGAGGTTCTTTGTTCATGGCTGGTTCATACTGTAGAAATGCAGATTCATGATGTGATCATACAGTTGTTATCTTTTCACTGGCTTAGATACCAGTGTCTCATTTCTCTCTTGTGGCAAGGCAAATGAGTCATCTTGAATACCCCCACCATGTAGACTCCCAGGAACTTCTCATATTCCCTTGATTCCTTGGTTTGTTTATTGCCTTGGACATCTAGTGAAGTGCAGGGTGACTCTGAAAAAAGGGAAATTGTTGCTTATAGAAGAAATTTTTTTGAATGAGGATGTTAAAAACAATTGCTGTGTGTTCATGGAATTAGGATGATGCTATAATTCTTAACTAATGCAGGTTACTGGGAATGATTTGTGCCTGTGTAATAAATAAATAGTAGTGAGAAGTATGGGAACCACAGATAAGTATGTAAATTTTGTTTGTAAGGTTTATTTGAGAGCACTCTAAACATCTGTCTAGTCATCGTTATGACAGGCATGTAAAATTAAAACCAGCACTTGCAGTTTGGACTTTTCCCCCAAGCAGAACTGCTCGTTCACTGCAACTTCCTAGTGCTAGGCTGGAAACCAGCACTCATTAAATATCCTAATTTTTCTTCAGAATAGGCAAACCTTTGAGTACAGACTCCTGAAAAGTGCAAGAAGGGGAATAGACTGTGGACCCATGCTTTAGGCTGGAGCAATGGTTACCTCCATATTCCCTTTCATGGGAGATGACAGCAATAATTAATTCACTAAAAGCTATGCTGCCAAATTTCAGTTAAATGCTGGACATGAATCTGCTTTGATACATGAAGTAGCCAGATTGGTGGAGTGCTTCAGGGGTGAAAAATCTAAGTCCATTGGCAGGTACATGAAATAAAAAAAACATACAAGAGAAAATATAAAAGGAGAGTCTTGCTTTGAGTGTTGCCTCCAAGAATCAAAAGCCCAGGAGGCAGAGTCCTGTTTTTCATGTCAAATAAGCTGTCACTAAAGGCAACATGAGAGCTTTCTCACAGGAAGCAGTTATTTAATGGATGTATTTCCATCTGGGCAGAATATGAGGCCACAGTCTTAACTCTATACCTCTTTGACTAACTGTCCCCAGTCTCCTCCTGGAGTAGGGTAAAACAGGGTGGTTACTACCCAAAGGAACTGAAGGACTGGGCAAAAAAATAGGAACACAATGATTGTGGAGAGAATTTCAGCGCTGTGTGCCTCTCCAGGGTTCTAAAATTTGGATGAAAAGTGTTGTTAAAATGCCTTTCCAACCATTTTCTTTGATCCTGTTTTTGAAATGATGCTATTGTGTAGTTTCTGAATAAGGGCAACACCAACAAAAGTCTTTTCTTGCAGTTTCTTCTCACTTGCTTGCACAGTTGAGCCTTGCATATAAATATCACAACTGCTTCTGCTCCAATAACCCACAGAGAGATATTGTCTTCAGAAAAAAAAGTGGGAGAGTGAGGACATTGCAGGAAAGGCTTTGCTCTAAACCAACACCAAGGCTTAATAATTGCAAAAGCACAATTTATGCCGTGAGTGGGAGCTTAATACCAGTGCAATTAAGTGTAATGACATCACTAATCTGCCCGAATGTTCATTCAGCTTGGCAATCAAATCTACAAACCCAAGTCACTTTCAGGTCCGTGGGGGACCTGCAGCCACCTCAGCTCACTGTCCCTGTAGCTGAGTGGCAGAAGGGCCAAAAGCTGCTGTGGACAGTTGCAGCCAATCCCTGTGGTAATGAAGGGCACTGAACTGGAGCTGTCCTAAGCTGTGCAACCTCTGTTCCCTTCAGACCTCTTCTGCTGGCTCTGTACTGGAAAGATGCACCCTCTGTATCACAGTGACAAACAAGCATTCAGGCTGGGAGCAGAATAGTCACCTTACTGTGGCACCTCCAGTCATCTGAGCTTCTGGGAGATTTGCTGGTTCAACTGGCAAATTTCTGGATGAGTGACAGTGAGTGTCCTGAGCTGCCTGAAGGTGGGGAACAGCTGCCTCAATGTTCTTTTGAGGTTCTCCATTCTGCAGAGCAGCCAAACCAACTAAAGGTGCTTTTTCCACACAAGGGAGTGCTTGTCCCATCTTTGTCACTCCTGGTTTATTCCATATGTAGGAGGATAGATAGGCTGAGAGATGAGGGTTTTGGTTTTTTGGTTTTTTTTAAATAAATTAAGCTAGGAAAAGGAAGTGGATGGAGGGGAGGAACTCAGCTTTATCTTTGTCTTTCTCCAATGCCATCTCCTCACACCACCTAAAAATCTTGTCAAAGCCTTCAAGGCCTTAGAGGGAAAAAAAGGTCATGGTATCACTTGACTAAAAGAAAAAATAAAGCACCCACCCTGAGAAAACACTTTCTTGGGCAATCTTTATGTATCTAAGACTCATAAAGGAAAGGACACAGTATGTCTAAATTTTGCTTTGCAAGTCACATGGAGATGACGAGCACAAGAGATGAGGCTGGAATATCATGTGGTAGGACTGATCTATTTAGTCTTGCCCCATTTTTGAGTGACCTCTGTGCAGCTGAATTCTTACAGCATGTAAAAGCACCTGTCAACTAGTGGTTTGGGGTTTTTTGTGGAATAAAATATACAGTTAATTAGCATACATCAGAATAACTTTTAGCCCTCACTTTTATTATATTAAAGAACATTTTCCTTCCAATTCATAAGTCCTCAAATTTAAAAGATCAAGCTTGACATAAATAAATCTGAAATGACAGAGACAGGGACCTCTGATCAAATGAGGGAATGCTAAGCTTTTCAGCTAACATGAAAGACTAATTACTGAAGCGAGACTTAATAATTGATGCCTTCATTCTGTATAGCTCTGAGATTTAGGTCCAATAAAGAATTTATGTACCTAAAAATAGTAAATACAGAACCTAATTTTCCATCATTTGGTCCCCTGATAGGGACCCAGAACCCTGTGCATATTATTGAGGCCCTAGAGCAACAAAGCAGTCAAGAAAATTTCTCAGGTCATCAGATGGGGGCTAAGCTTGGTGCCCCCAGCCTGCCCACAATTAGCCAGGCTAAACGTGACTCGATTGATGATGTGGCAGTGAGGGGTGGCTAAGCAGAAACTCAGCTCTCCTGCAGTCTGATAAGAAGCATCAGGGTTTGCTAAATTGCCATCTCCTTTAGCCCCCCATTTAATCCTCATGTCTAGACCTGGTTTAAACAATAGAAATGCCAAGAAAGCTGAAGGAAGCCTTATATTCAAGGTGTGTCTGAGGAGGCTGGGACATGCTTCTTCACAGTCCTTGAACTAATGTGTTACTGAGGTTTTTGCCCCCTCAAAGCACTTGGCAGGACTTGTTGCTGTGCAGTCAAAGAAGGCTGAAGTGGGTTTTGCTACTGTGTCTTTTTACACAATAGGTCCAGGTCTTACCCTGGAGGTCTCTGGGAGATTGAACTTCATTAGCTGGAGTGGATGATTTACTTCTCCTGCTTGAAACTGAAGTGGAAGATGGCAAAGGATGGAGCTGAGAGGTTGGAGGACCTGCAGCTCAGGTGCAAGGTAGCGAGTCCCACACAGCTGAGCCCTATTGCTGACTCACTGCCCGTGTAAAGCAAAGTGATGCAGAGTTAACCAGCTCTTGGGACAGGGATTGGCAGACAGAGTCTCCAGCCTGGGAGACATCCCTGCGTACCAGCCTAAGGAGTCAGGCTGCATCTGGAAAAGAGCCTAATCCCAAAAATACAGTTCTCCAGGATGGAAAGGATTGACCCAAGTCTTCTGGTAAAACGTGGTGGAATTGGGACCTGCAGCAAGGTGTGGTTTAGGCCTCAAGAGTCTCTGCTCTGGCAGCTGTGGTGGGGAGGTGACACCAGGTGGTGCAGGTGTTCGTGGTAGAGGTAATATCAAGGGGTGAGGGTGGCTGTGGTGGGTTGCATGGAGAGCCTGAGCCTGCACAGGGAAGGATGAGGGTATGAAATGCCCTTGGATCATCACTGGTGCATCCTGACAAAGCGTGGTGAGTGAGCTAAAACTAAGGGGGAGGGTTGTGTGTGGTGACTTCCTCCTGTTTTGAGAGGGCACTGACTTCAGGCCATGTTGGAGAAAGGGGAGGAAGGTCTGTCTTGACTATTGGTGTTTTGCTTTGGTTTTCCTGTTTGTTTGCTTGCTTGTTTTCTTGGTTTTATTTTAAATAGTTGGATGAGGTTTTGCTGCTGTTTTGCTTTTCAATAAGATTGCCCATGACTGGAGGGACTATGGGTTTATATAGCTGCCAAGTAGCCAGAGGTGGACTGTGTCCAGGTGGAGAATCAAGGGACAGGTGGTGGGAAGCTATGCTGCTCCACAATTCAAGAAACTAATATTTTCTAACATACCATGTTGCTGGTTTTCTCCCAGCCTAGAAGTGAGAATTTTGTTAAGTCTGATGTTGCTTTGTACTTGAGCCAAGTTAGTGATGTCTGCTGCAGAAAATATTATGACTGGTGGTGACAAGTTAATACTCTTCCTACAATTATGGCATTCCTGGAGAGCTATAGGAAATGTCCCAACGATATTAAGTAAACTAGATGGTAGGGAATCCAGCAGCAACCCTGGTGCAGAGAGAGAAATTGAGCAGAAGCAGCACATTAATCAAATGCTTAGGGGAAAAGAAAATGTGCTGTGCAAAATCAAATGAGTTGCCTGTTACAGTTCTTCACGGTTTTTATGTTGATATCTTGCTGAAAAAAATGCTTTTTCAAGTTTATTGCTTAAGGTTACTTAATGAATGTGGAGTTTTGCCAGATATAATTACAATGACAAAGTAATTATCAGTGTGTGCTACCGCTTCTCAGAAGAGGAGTCAAGCAAGTCCACATTTTAGTCCATTTTCCTAGAGGAAGAAGTCCTTTGTGAATTAGCTCGTCTCTAAGTTCCCTCTTTGGCCCTTTGTTTTCTATTCTCTTTTGTCTTTGATCCAAATTCATCTGAACTGATGCAGTGTGAAGAATGATACCTAAAAATACATAATTATTTCCAGTCTTATTTTTATGTCTCTGTTTGCATGTTTTGGGTTTTCAGGGGAGATGTTTTTATGGTTTTGTGTGTGTGTTTGTTTTCTAAATAAATAAAAACTGTAGGGCTGTCAGGTACATTTATCAAACTAAGAAAAGCTAAATGTGGTTTTGAAAAAAGTGACACTAGGTTTGGGTATACAAAAACAATACTGAGATAACTCAGGAAAATCACTACAAACAACCACATTATTACATGGCTTTGTTGCTCTGGCTCTTAAAAAAAACCACACTGCAAGCCTCCCTTTTTGGACTGTGGTGGGCTAGCTCTGGCTGGATGCCCAGTGCCTACCAAAGTCACTCTATCACACTCCTCCTTAGCTGGACAGGGGAGAGAAAGAATGTTCAAAGGCTTGTGGGTCAAGATAAGGAAGGGCAGAGAGGGATCAGTCTGCAATTACTGTCCCAGACAAAACAGACTCAAGGGAAAATTCATGTAATTTATTGCCAATCACATTGGAGCAGGATAATGAGAAATAAAAGATAAGTATTAAAACACTTTCATCCCATGCCTCCCTTCTTACTGGCCTCAACCTTACTCCTGATTTTCTTTACCTGCTCCCCACGGGTGTCTCTGGGGAATGGGGGTTGTGATCAGCTCATCACTCGTCTCTGCTGCACTTTCCTCCTCAGGGGGGAGTACTGAGTACTCCTCCCACTCCTCCCCTGCTCCGCAAGAGACAGTTCTCCACAAACTTCTCCAGCATGTGCCGTTCCCACAGGCTACAGTTCTCTGTGAATTGCTCCAGTGTGGGTCCCTTCCACAGGGTCCAGTCCTTCAGAACAGGCTGCACCTCTGTTGGTCTCCCACAGTCATAAGTCCTGCCAGAAAACCTTCTTTAAAACAGGTTTCCCGCTGGGTTACAGCCTTCTTTCAGGAATCCATCTGCTCCAGAGTGGGACTCCTGCATGGGCTGCAGGTAGAGGTCCCTTCCTCCATGGACCTTCATGGGCTGCAGGGCCACAGCTGCCTCACAGTGTCTTCATCACCAGAATCTCTGCTCTGGTGCCTGGAGCACCGCCTCCCCCTCCTTCACTGACCTCAATGTCAGCAGGTCTGCTCCTCTCATTTATTCTCACTCCTCTCTCCAGCTGCAGTTCGTGTTGCACAGGGTTTTTTCCCTCCCTTCCTAAATCTATAATCCCCAAGGTGCCACTGCCATTGCTGATGGGCTCAGTCTTGGCCAGTGGTGTGTCCATCTTGGAGCTGGCTGGCTGGGACACAGGGCAAGCTCTTAGAAACTTCTCACAGAAGCCACCCCTTGTAGCCTCCCTGCTACCAAAATACATGGCCGTAATAAACAAATATACAGATTTAGTGTTTGAAACTTCCCCACAAATAACTGTTGTTTATCACTTTGTCCTTCTACGTTGGTTTAGTCCCCTGGTTCTATCCCACATCCCTCTGGGGAAGGCTGTGTTCCCTCCTCACTCAGAGCACTCCAGCTCTCACTCTCATGTTTGCGTGAAGGTTCCAGTCCTGGCGTTGAATCGACTGTTTATTGACATTGATGCCAAGCTACGGCAGTAGGACACAGAAAGCCGTGTGCAGGAGACCACAGTGTCTGGCATCAAGGGCTTTTGGATGGCCACACGGGAATGTCAGCTGAGACACTGTGGGCAAATAGAGTTAGGAATGTTTTGTTTACTTTTCCTGCAGAGAAATGGATTAAAAAGCAAACATTGCTAGGTTCTGGTTTGCATCTGCCAGACGCGTGTGCTTGATTATAATATCTTCCTTTTTGCATTCAGGAGGAATAGACACTTCCTCCTCCCTTTATTTTATCCTGCCTCAGCCTGCTACCACTCTGGTGCTCTCTTTGTACTGACTACACTGTAGTTTGTGGTTGCTTTGGGAGCTGCAAAAGCTCCTCCCTAGCCCCAGGCAGGTCTCTCCCTGAGAGCCTCCCTCTGTGCAAATCCGTCTGCTCGGGCATGTGTATGACTGAGCTTATCCACCTTCATCCCTGGCACGAGCAGAGGGAGCCAGGAGTTGTGGGAATGCCCTTGGAGAGTCTGGGATTTTTTTTTTTTTCTGTGTGTGACCCACTGGCAGCTTCACATTTATGTCAACCTGCAAAACACTTTTGGGGTCACTCCTCGCTGCTTGTCTGACCGTGTTCTTATCTCTGCCTGTAGAGGTTTGTAAGAAATTTTGCATTTTTGCATGAATGAAATAAGAACTGAAGCATGTCTCTGAAAGTGCTGGAAGAGGCATCAGACCAAGGACTAAAAGAATGGCCTGTGCCCAAAAAGAAGCATGCTGCTGCCAGGTTGCTGTTCCCAAAAGTAAAATTGAGAAATGAGGTTTTTATGTTGCGACTGTGCTGGCAAGACAACAGCACAGATGACTCCTTGGTGAAAGATCCTAACAGGAGGCATGTGGCATTCTTTTCCATGACAGCTAAACAATAAAACAAGCAGTTCCTCACCCTCGCTGCCTTTTTCTTTTTTCTCCACTTCTTTTTATTTTTTCTTTTTTTTTTCCCTTTTTTTTTCCTTCTTTTAATTTTTATTTTAATTTTTACCACCTTGGTCATCCCTCTCTCCCCTTACCAGGAAAACCCTTGAACAGTAAATTTTGCTGGTTTTTGTGGCATGGTGCTTTCATCTCATTCCATAGAGGACCATTCCAGGGCACATGTCAGGTGCTTGACTGCACCATTGAGACACTGTCACATGGCAAAATCTCTTCTGCATTTCATCAAAAGCATCTTAAACTAGACCTCTTATCAGAAATATGCAAATATTTTTAAAATATTTAGAAACTTAGCAGTTGTGTATGTAAATTTTAGAAGATCTGAGGGGTTTTGCTATTGTTGATTTTGGATAGCTGATCTTAGTCTACAATACTCCTTCAGGCAATTTTCTTGATCTTATATAATATATATATTTCTATTTCTTACTCCTGTGGTCTACTCCCAGCCAGCAATTAAGTACCATGTTCACTCCTGTGCCCCCAGTGGAATCAGGGAAAAAAAGGTAAAACTAATGGGTTGAGGTTAGAAAAGCTTAATGATTGAAATAAAGTAAAATATAGTAATAATAATGAAAAGGAGATAAAGAGAGTAATAAAACTCAAGAGAAAAAAGTGGGGCACAACCCAGTTGCTTACCACCCCTCGAGTGATGCCCAGCCTGCTCCCAAAGAGTAATCAATGGCTCCTGGCCAGCTCCCTCCAGTTTATATACTGGGACTGTCTCACGGATGAGTAATCAGACTGTTTAAAGAATCACCATCAAAAGTATTGGCAAAAAGCAGGTTCTAATATGAATTTATGAATCCATGGCAAGGCTCACTCTATTACTTACTGCACAGAGGAAGGACACATAAGAAAATTGAATTATAATCGATTTGGAATGATTTACACGAGGACCAGGGATGCAAGAGGGAAAGGGTGCAAAGAATAGGAGTACAAAAAATAAGGGTGCAAAAGGGTTAATCAGCACTTAATCATCAGCAAATTTAATATTTAAAAAAGCAATTCTATAGGATTTGCTACAGTTATAACCATGACCTCATTACAGATTTGCAAAAACAGCACTCATACCATAATCAAATCCTAGGCAGAGAGGTGTGTATACATCTATATAAAAGCTCTTATCCAAAACTCCCCTAGGGCTCAGGGAATACTCACATCCAATCCCTTGGTGTTTCTCACCAGGCATGAGCTGCACTTGGAGCAGTCTCTGTGTGGCAGGGGTGTCAGCCTATGCCTCATTGTCTGTGATGGTCCTTTGAGTGTGGCAGACTTGAGGGCTCCCGGGCTCTGAGAGGTGCTCCGGTCAGGGGGAGGTGCTGGCACAGCCAGCTGCAATCCAGGAGAGCTCCACGGGCCTCATTTGGGACTGCTGTTAATAAGATCGCAAGATGATTAGCTTCAGTCATCAGTAAGTTTCCATTCTGACCATATCCCAAGTTGGGAACTACTGGAAACAATGGTCCTGTTTCACTTGGGCTGTGATTTGGGTAGGGAATGTCCCAAGGCTGTCAGGAGATGACTGATTATCCTTTGTTCCCCACCTTGGTCAGGAAGCTGATGTTCCTGTTATGGTCAGAGTTGTTTCCTGCACTATCTCTATCCTGCAGGAGCTCCTTGTAATGGGCAGGGATGCCTTGCTGCCCAGCTGGTCTGGTAAAGGGGCACTTCAGCGCTCAAATGGTTCAGTCAAGGCCTGCCAGGGCTCCTGTAGTGCTGGCATGGGGAGAAGGATGCACCACCACAGTGTGACATTCTATGGAATGGAATATCCCCTTGGCGAGTTTGGGTTGCTGGCAGAGCATGAGGAACTGAAAACTCCTTGATTTAGACTATTTCTACAAGTATTTTAGGAACTCTTTTCTAGCATTACTCAGCAACAGCTAAACCACCAGGGTGTTAGCAGCATTATTCTCGTCCTAAATCCAAAACACAGCACTTCACCAGCTACTAAGAAGAAAATTAACTCTATCCCAGCAGAAAGCAGGACACATATATTAGGTTTAATATGTAGTCAAACTGCTGGCAAACAGGACTTCAAAATTAAATCAAGATTGTTTAGAATAGGCTATGCAGAGCTGCATTCTGTAAAGAAATTAAACTATGTTGACTCTGTCCTCCTGTAGCAATGACCCGAGGAAACCCCCACCTTCAGCTTTCTGATATCCATAGGGCTGCTTTCCCCCCAACCCTGTATCAGGTAGTTAAATATTTTTAGACTGTGTGGTCATATACAGCTTAGTTTTGGAATTAAGTGAATTTAATTTCTGCATATTACTTGCACAACCTCATTCACAAATACTTCAACAGGGTCAGGTTAAACAATAAAACCTGAATTTTTGAATTTGGTGACTCTGGCAGTTAATGATTTTGGGATTCCAAGCAACAGGCTCTAGCACTAAAAGGTGCATTGTATAAAAGATTGTAGTTTATTTTCAAATTGTGCTGTAATCTTGATATTAATGAAGAAAAAGAGGGGTGGATTTTGAACACCTGCACACTTCCCTTGGTTTTTGATTATGTGTAAGGGTGTTAGCATCTCAGGATAAAAATACAACAGTGTTCAGGCCAGCTCTGAAAGATGTTAGCACATTTAAAGATATAATATTTGTCAAAAGAAGAGAATAAAAGAGGAAACACCACCAGCAAAATGGCCATATGGTCTCAATAACAGTACAGCTCCAAAAGGAGCTGCAGCTGTGTTAAGTGTATCTGCTTTGCACAGACGCTAACAGTAACTAGAATTCAGTGTAACTGAACTACTGAAGGGGGTAATTGCACTTTAATATGAAAAATATAACAGTATAATAATTAGCTGGGGTTTGAAGCAGCCATTGGATTTTCAGCAAACAGACAGTCTCCCTAAATGTAGCTTTATATAGTTCTATTTCTGCCAATAGCAAGGAGGGTATTAAGGATTGAAACACCGAAGCTTTTTAGTAAACAACATCCTCTATGGTCTCTTCACCTTCTATACTATATCCAGCTAATTCTTTATTTGTATAACCTGAAGCTTGGCAGAGTTTCATCCAAATCTCAGTGACACTCTTATGCTCTGGAATAATTATCCTGTTGAACTCACTACAAGTAATGATGAAAACTGCAAACCTACTCAGCTTGCTGCTGTCCTGGCATGCTGAGTCTGGTTTCCAATTTTTGTCTTTATTAGCTTAGGCAGACAAGTTGGTAGGAATTAAATGTAAGATCAGTCACATAATGCATTTCTGGGTATTCAAAAGTGCTGATAAAATCTATTACGGGTTATGTAGATCAAATGTCAATAGGTGCCAGACATCTTTCAGTTCTGTGAGCTTTACATAAGGCTTTTGGCAATGCCTTTGGGAAGTCTACACCTTCATTTGGAGCTACTTTTAGGTTAACCAGTACCAGAAGAGGACTCTTGGAAAGCAGCAGTCCATTTGCTTGCAAGTCATACTTTTATTCACCCACTTTCTTCTGTCTGAAATGACAAATGCTTGGATGGAACACTAACTAGAGAGATATCTGATCATTTCATCCTACCATTATAGATTAGACGAAGTGAAACCCAAACTAAGGTTATAAACAGTCACTTCTTTCTTTACCTGGTCTTAATTTTGTTGTTTCTGAATGATGTGAAAACATCTAGATACACTGGTCATTTTTTTTTGTGGTGAAAACTCTTGGCTCCACTAAATCTGCTTGGCCTCTGGATATCATTTATAGCTGTCAGAGGAACTTCTGCAGCTAGATGAGAGAACAAATCTGTTCATGGGACATCCACAGCTGAAGCAAGTGACTAGAGGGACAGTCAAACCTTATCATGTACCTTAGTGCTCTTGGAACTATTTTCTAGAAACAATGAAACATTTCTGAATACAGAAGTACTGGAATACAGAACACTGATTAACTGAAATTTAACCGTTGTACTATTTTTCCTTAGTCTTCCTTACCTGAAAGAGGACTTTTTAAAAATTAAGAATTATGCAGGAAATTCTTTAGGTTTAGTACAGCTGATCTGAGGATGTCAAACGTTTCAAGCAAAAGTTTCATACCTCTGAAATCATCACCAAAATTTCTCTTAATGATGTGATTGACCATAAACCCTGTGTCTACCCTTCTTAGTCTCTTACTTGATCTTTGAGACAGGAAAGACAAAGACATTGGTTTTGGCAACAGGAGCACTGTTCTATGATCTACTACTGTTTATAGTGCTTTGGAAATGGAGGATGCATTATTATCATCATCATCATCGTTATTAGAAATGTTATATTGGGTGCTCAAGATTCATTTGAGTGGGGAAAAGATGAAGTTGAAATCCATTGGAATTAATAAACAATGTGGATTTCTTTAAAAGTTGTTTGCTGTTTCAATATTTTCTGAGGAGTAGGACAACAAAGGAAGCTTCCAGCACCTGTCTGTGCTATTCTTGCCCTCTGGATAAAATGAGGCTTTTCATCTCTCTGAATATCAGTATTCCGTCAGGGTAGAAACTAAAGGTATTCTTCAAACTTGCTTTTTATTTTTTGAATCTTCAACTCCTTCCAGGAAGGGCTGGTAATGTAGGCACCTGTTTGATCTGGAAGGTAGCCTGTGTAGTTAGTGAGAATCATGTTCCCAGTACTTCTGGACACAGCCAGCCTAAAAATATGTCCTTTCGTTGCAAAACCTGAGTTTGTGTGAAACAACACAAAAGATCTTGCAATAGAAAACAAATTCTGTTGTCAAACAACAAAAAATTAGGATTTTTTTGTTTCCTTTCTAATGACCAATACTCCTTAATATGTTTTCATAGTTCTGTCTTCAAAGTGGCAGCACCCCAGCCCTTCGTAGCTGGGTTTGGTTTGCTGTTGTAGTAGCAAAGAAGTTCAATGTTCACCTTGTGCTGCAGATAGAGATGTCTTTCTACAGCTTGGTCTAAGTCAGCCAAAGCTGTCTGATTTGAAAATCATGCTGAAGTGACAATGGGTTTTTGCTGTTGTTGACTGGTTTTGCTTTTGCATTTCCTTGATTAATGTCAAGATATTATCCTTTGAACCAAAGAGGTAGAAGTTCAGCTGAGAGTATGTGCTTTTCTCTGGAGCACGGGTGGCATGTCTGTTTTAATCAAGAATAAAGCCCAGAACATATGTGGTCTTTTAGAAAGGTTAAGAGAGTTTTGATGCCTATATTTTTTTTTTCTTTTTGCTTGGGGTGTTTTCCATGACAATTAAAAAATAAGTTTGGAGAACATTTCTGTTTCAATTGAGATAGGAAATAATTTGCTGCCTCCTAATGATCATCTCTGACTAAACTTAGGGACTTTATGTTTATGTCATTGGATTTACCAATTCAGTGTCTGATTCTGCTTTTAATTTAATTGTAGGGAAAAGCAGTACAATTTAAATCTGGGATTTTATTTTTATATTTATAGTTGGTAATGTTAAGAGCTGGATTCTCAAAGGATATGCAGGCCTTTTCTTCATCATTTGAAGTCTGAATTAAAGTGGGTATTGACAATTTTATGTGTGACTTATTTTTTGTGTTGGCTTTCATAAGTAGCGAGTAGAATAATTTATATTTGTTTGTTAAAAAATTAGTTTGAGTTCTAGAAGTGTGTGTCCTGGAGATAAATTTCAAGTAAACTGGGCATCTTCTCCTTTTTCTTCAAGTAAGGAAATATTCTATTTGCCTTTCAAAGAAGTCAAATTATTCCAGCCATTTTTTTGGAGTGGTAGATGATCTAAACTTTCTAAATCAGTTCTATGGATCCTAGATACACGATTTATTTCTTTCTAGAAATAATTTTAAGCAAGTGTACTTTTAGCTGTTTATTTCTGAAAATTGAAGTTTAGTTAGCAAGGGTTTAGTTTTTTGGAAATTGTATTTTCGATCACTGTTTGTGGTACAAATTTAGAGAACAGATACATAATGTCAAGCAGTCTGCCCATGTGAGATTTGAGATGAAGATGGTAAGAGGAAGAGACAAGTGTCCCACTCTGTTAGGAATCAGAGGATTTTGGTATCTGAGCTGGCTAAGGCCATTTGTGTGCTGTGAACCTCATTGAAGGATCTGTGGCATAAAAAGGGCTTCCCTTTCAGGTATGCATATGAAGATAGACGTTTTCCAGCAATTCTCTAAAATTAGATCGAGGTCTATCAAACAGTAAATGAGGCTACAATATTAATCTTAAATGGAAGTACTATAAAAAATGAAGTTTTTGAAGATTTATTGTGTATTTTGAAGTAAGGACTTAAAAACGCCTTGTGCTCTTCTTGACAGAGGGAAAAGAGTCTGAAAGGAAGCAGGGAAAAACCCTTCTCAGAAAGACAATGCCATTTATTTGGCCTGTATTTACTATAAGAGGTAGAGTTTACCTCTTACTTGTACTAATCTAAAGTTATGTGGTTTTTTTTTATCTGCTGGAAAGGAGAGGCTTATTTTAAATTACCCATCAAATTGACTTGGGTGCAAATTTTACTTATATCCTATGTTATAACAGTGATTTAGGGTTTTTTTTAATACATACACAACATGCAATGCATTACATAGTTATAATAAAGCATGGAATAAAAAATAATTATAATAAATAAAACATAATACATTCTACTTTGCTCAAGAAGAGAAGAATTCTTTCCCCTTCACCCATTTAAAATTCCTATCCTTTACAGTTGCTCTGTGGGAAGAGAAAAGGTCATGCTTTGTTTAGATAGATAACTTACCTGGATGTGTCTGGATTTAAATTTGAATTCTGCTGAATTTTGAAACCATACAAATAGGAAAATGTGTTTCAGATCTAGTTCTAGAGCTTTTCTTGAAATACAAAACATTTTTTAAAGGCTGCGTAACTGCTTCTAATTAAAGCATTTCTAATGATGGGGCCTGGGTTGTTTCAGGCTGCTTTTTTGCTAAAGTAGTATTTCTTGAGATCCTTCAGGGATGACCACTTAATCAAGCTGGTTATTTTCCTTGTTGAATTGCCAAAAACCCTCCAGAGAGTTTACTAACTTAGTTGCTGACTACTCATTACAAACCAGTAGGCCTAGCTCTTTTGCTAGTAAGTCTTTTGCAGTCAACCATAATTTCTGCTGATTGTCATCTGAGGAACTAAACACACAATGTTTGGATAGGAAAGATATAAATAAACCTGCAGATTTGTATTTATACATTTTATTTATATTACTTTGTTCTTCAACAATTAAGGACTTACTAAAAGGCATTCTGTACTTGCCTTTTTTAGCATATGAATAGAGAATGTGCAGCTCTCCAGGGCTTCACGAACCTCCTGTCTTCTATAATTTTCAGTCCTTGTAATTTTAACTTTTTTGATGTTTGCTGACATTCAGTCGAGATCAAAACATAAGAATACCACCAGCACAACCCCACACCTTTGCTTGAGGGTAGCTAAAACATTTTCTTATTTTTTCCTCTTCTAACCCAGAAAAGAAAGAATGATGAAGGAGGGTTAATTATTTCTGAAAGCAGATTTATTTTTAAAACTCATTTACAGAATTTTACACCCACATATATGTAGATATTTTACAGATGGTGGTGATCTTATCCTTAGGGGTAAAAAAGTGAAGGTGTAATTTCAAGCAATTCGCTTCAGGATTTTTCCTGGAATAGAATGTCTAATAATTGTCCTCTTTTTTCTGCCACATGCAGTGGTGAAAAGGGAGCAATAGAAGTGCTCCAGTTATTCCATCTGAGATTAAATTGGAAATTAAATGTTCCCTCCTCAAAGAACAGCTACCCTTAGGAGCAGGTTTCTTACCATTCCTTTCCTATTTTTTTAATAAGCTAAAAAGTATTGTCAGTAGTCACTATTCCTGTGTAGCTATTGGCCATCCCAAAAAAACCCAGCAGAGCAGGGGTGACTATAAATTTTGAAATGTCTGATTGGAAACACTCCACCTTCTTATGCAAAAGAATAAAAAGCAAGGGATATGTATTGAAGGAGGTTATTATTACTAATAGTGGTGTACTAACATTTCTGAAGGGATGATTCCTGAAATGAGTGGCTGCAATGCTAGAATTTCATGATCATTTGTGAAAGTGTCAATCATAACAACTGACTTTTGGTGCAAGTGGTACAAAATGAGGGCCTGAGTTTTGTGGGCAAAAGGCTTTTTCCTCGAAGCCTTAGCAATTAAAAGTGCTGTAAATTGTGCCATTTGGGAGCCTGAACTGCTGTGCTTGTGCTCCCTTCTGGATGGCACAGGGGAGGGGATGGAGATGAATAAATTAGCTCGGAAAGCTGTGAGCTTGGAGCTTTCCACAGAACCAGTTTTCCTACTTTTGTTTTTCATTGCACATCTACATGACAAGGCACGGTGAAAGTTAATTTAAGAAGCCTGGAAACTGCACAAACATTTCCCTGCTCTGGGAAGAGCACATGAAGGGGTTGTAAAGGGTTAGGGCATGCTCAGCTTTGGTTTTATCCTAATGAATGTGTGAGCTCTTCAACAGGAAGGACTCTGCATGGTCACTCTACACTCAGCAAGGTTACAAGCATCATAGCTGTCAAGGGCCAGCAAGTCTCTACTAATTACCTGCAAACAAATGATTATCAAAGGTACTATTAATAGGATCTAGGGAGCCTGCCTCCTTGACACAAAGTCCATAGAGACCTGGGGCTTTGCAAAGTCATAACTAACCAAAACAAGGGTCTCAGGAAAGTTTTCTTACACTTCCCATTACAACAGCTAGAGCTATGCCAATTCCATGAGCAATTTGGGTTAGGAGGCTTGTAAAAAAAATCTACAGTGCTAAAGACTCTGGAAAAAATTGTTTGAAGAAGTTAAAATATATAATGCTCTGAGAAATTGTTTGTTTTATTTTAGTTAAGTCTCAGTTGAAGAAATTGCCATTACATCTATCTCTTTTCACCAGAGAAGATAGCAGCAGTGGTGGTGCTGGAGGGGAGCAAGGCCTTGCTGTGGGGCTGGGCTTGAAGCTATTGCCTTCCAAAAACCAGACCAAACTCATTCAAGACATATCTCATCTTTGAGAAACAGTCAAGGTGGGGATTGAAGGCTGAGCTCAGTTTTCCACCTTGTATTAAATGGCACTTCACCCATCACTGATGTGTGAAATGCTGTCTGTGAGGTACTGTTTGAAGGTATCATTGCATTCTGTACATTTTACATTATATTTTAAGTAATAATAGTATGTAAAAGTAACTGATACATTAAATTATAAGTAACTCAAAGCAAAATTGCTTCCAAGCAAATACACTATTTCTTCCCAGGTGTTGATGCAAAGAAAAGACTACTTTTTGCACATGTAGAAGGGCAATAGAACTGAATCTAACACTCTCTCGTTAAATGTAGGACAAGTAATATCTTTTTACTGAAAGAGATTTGATTACTTGGGGCTACAGTAATGATCATTAAAGAACCCCACACAGAATGCTCACATTCTTAGTCCTTTTCTGAGTTCCATTGTATAGTGGAGGGATATTTTCAAGGTATTTGCTGCAGACCAGAATATTTAGATGTTTCATAAGGAGCTTCAGTAATCATCCATTGCATCAGCCTTGCTTTTAGGTACTCTTATCCTGTGGATATGGATGCTGACCATCCCTAGATCCAAGCTGGCATGATCACTGCTCATTGTATTAACTGAGGAGTTAAAGCTGTTGTGATATTAAAATCTGGTCTAAATGCATAAGGATCATTTAATTTTCTTCCTAGTTCTATAGCTTTTCTCATTGCTTGTTTGTTTGGTTTGATTTTGGTTTTAATGCTGGTCTCCTCTTCAAACAATAAACTGAGTTATGTGAAAAAGCACCAAAGTAAAGGCAGAGGTGCTTTACATACTCCTAAACACCTGCACACACAACAAACCATGTTAAGCAGAAGGAGGGCTGAAACTGATGTTTAAACTCTCTCAACCATTTCCTCTCCAAAATTAATATTATCTATCCAAGGAAAGCTTAGACACCTCTTCTCTGCTATTAGGGCATACTGGTCAGAATAACAGTGATTTCAGAGGTGGCTGATTTGGTTCCTTGCTGTAATTTGCAAATTAGAGGAGAAGGGGGAAAAAATGAAGAAACCAGTACCTTCTTTCTTAACTGATTTTTTTTTTCTGAAGTGCTAAGAAGACGAGAGGAAAACATTAAAAACTTAGAAAAGGGACAGATTTAGCTTCATCTCTGAAGGAGCCAGGCAGTAAAGGAAAAAGGTGTAAAATGTGTTTGTGAACTGCCCTGACTTAGGATATTTAGACGTGTGTGATTGCTCTATTGACGTCAGCTGGCAGGGTGGGGTGCTGTTCTTCCAGAGCACTTTTTTTTTTTTCCTCATTAGCAAGGAAGAGCTATTAACCTTTTTTTGATATTATTTCTAATTGAAGCCACAGCTTCTGCACCGTGTTTTCATTTCCAGCTGCTTGAAAGGATCAAGGACAAACTAAAGAGCCTCCTGTGACCTGCAGAACATTAAAGCTTATAACCTCTGGGACTGATCTGAGAACAGGATAGGGTTTGGTGGGGATTTTTTTTTCTCTCCAAATATCTTAATGCTTTACAGAAAAGTGTTTCAGGATCCAAGCTGATGAGCTCTGTCTCCTTTCTTTCCTATTTTTTTTTTTGTGGTTCATTTTCTTTCCTGATCAAAGGATCTCAGCAGAATTTCTTTGATGTATCCCTAGCTCTAGCTGTATCATAAGCAGTTTGACACAGTAAAAAGGAAAAAAGCCTTTGTGAAAAAAATAATTTTCCAAACAAGACAATTTTTCACTCAACAAAGTAAGAAGCTAACAGAAGCAAAGGTTTATACAATTGATGTTGTTTTGATTCTATGCTCAGCCTTGAAGAAATGGAGCACTTAGCCAAGATAATTTTTTATATTCCTGCTGGCTTTTCTTCTGGATGTTCTTGTATGGCACCTCTTGGGCCCTCCCCTTGCACTGACCACAGAAAGCCTCCTCGTTCCATCCCAGTCAGGACCTAAACAAGCATGAGGCCTTTTGTGTGGGAGAGGAAAATCAGGGCAAGTGTGTTTATATAGCAAGTTGTTGATAACAACAACAGCTCTTGGCTTTTGTGAAGCACACATCAGGCAAGGAATGTAAAGTGCTTTTAAAACAGGCATTAATTAAGGTTGACAAGCTTCACCTTCCTTCTTCTCTTGACATGAAATTAGTAATGAGCAACGAATGCTGATTGTCTTCAAATCTCCCTCCCCAAATGGTGACCTGCCCCTTGCCTGGCATGGTGGCTGTGTCAGGGCAAGGTGAGGGAGGGGATGGAACTTTTCCCTCTGTTGCTCTGGTGTAGCAAACACGTGCCCTGCCCTCTTTTCCCCTGCCCAGAGGGGCTTCTGGCACCCAAAAAGTCTTGCACAACCTGAGACCCAAAGTGGCTTTGGGGGAAAGGTGTCTGTGGTGTGTTTTGGACTGTCTGTAGAAATGGCTGCTGTTCCATAAATCAGTTTCCCCTTGCTCAGTTACCCATGGTGGGAAACATGTTGCTCAGGTGGTAACAGAAATGGTGAGGCAAACTGGTTGAGCAGCTGCTCTTCCCCAATGGATTTCACCAGCCTGTCACTTCACTTAGTGATAAAAATCTTCAAGCCAATTTGGAATCACAAAAAACCCCAACCAAAACTGCCACAAACAACAATCAAACACCTCCCCCTCCCCAAACCCGGAAATCACAGACCCCCCCAAAACAGTCACAAAACCTCCCAACCTTTTCGACTAGAGGTGCTAGAGTTTAAAAATACCAATACAAGGGAGCTGAAAACCATTCAAACTATTAATTGTATCCCCTTTCTGTAACTGCAGAGGGAATTTTGTTTGTGTATACCTAGAGAAATGTAGAGTGACTACTTTGCAAGTTACCAGTTGTTGCTCTGTAAATCTGATGCTCTAGTCTTTATATAAAAAATTATGACAAAGTTGTCTGTAGACTTCAGCAGCTTTTGAATTGGACTGAGATTTCACAAACTCAGAACACTTCTCCCTGTGCACAATCCATGTGCTTTTCTGTGGACCTGAGCTTTCCCTAAAGCTGCTTGGACTAGTTGAACCAGGTAACAAATCCAACAGAAAACTGTGCTGCATTTGTCTGATTCTTTTTCTGCTGAAGCTTTGACCTGAAATGGCTTGAGCAGGACCTAGAGAAACTATATTTTGATGCCTAAATAACAAAGAGAGGTTGTACCCGTTTGTTTACAAACAAATGTGTCCCTTGAGGTGTGGTGGCATTCACCAAAGTGTATTTAGTTTTGTATGCTGCTAGTTATCCCACATTTTCACATTGTTCTTGTTACTCATTCTTCTCTTTACTCAACAGCTGCCCCTTCATAAAAATCAGCTTGTTGAAAAATATGTAATTTAAAACCTGTTTTGAAAGCCTGCTCAGTGAAACATCAGCACATGGGGGTGTTCAGTGTCTCTCAACCAGATAATCTTTTGAAAGGCCATTTGTCACAGGGTTTCAGTTTTAAACACAAAAGAAAAAGTTACCTTGTAATAAGTAGCTAAAAATATGTACCCACACAGAAATACAAATCCCTGGATTTATTGTCTTAAATCCCTCAGTAGAAAGTCTTACTGAATTGAGAAAACCTGTGAAGTGTGGTAATGGAATGCAAAATATATTAAATTATGTTCCACCTTAATCAAGAGGTTCTTTGCTAAATAGTCTTGTAAATATTTTAGCTGGAGAGCTGGAGCAGTCCATCACTGCAAAAATGGCTTTTTTTTTCCTGTGCCATGAACATAAACAATAGTATGCTACAATTCCTGGCTCCAAGTCTAAAATCTGATTCTATATCTCTACTAATTTCATCTAACTCAGAGGGAGTCTTATTTAATAACATCAAAGGTATAATTGATAGACTAAATGTCTCTACCATTTTATGATAGAAAATTATCTCAAATATCGTTTTAGCATCTTTTGTTCTAAAAGGTCTTTGAAAGTATCTTTTAACAGCCTGATGTAAAATTAGTACTATATAAACTTCCAGATTAATTCAGATCTTCTAATATGGCAATTATTTTAACGTAGTTATGAATAATATACAAGGGTGTATAATTGTTAATCTTCCAAGCAGCTAAGGATCCAAACTGTGGCTTATAAATTGATGGCTTTTTTGGGAAAGGAAAATATAGTGTTCAGTGGCATGAACATTAGACCACTGCTTTATTAAACAGAAAGGACAAGGAATTAGTAATGACTATATCTGACAAACCTAGACTGATGTGAAAACATAAGGCATGGATATTTAGCATTGCTGGACATGTCCTGGTCTTCTCTTATAATTGTGTTCATGTTGCAATCTTTTGCATATATGTGATTTTGTAATCAGCATACTCAAGATCTATTTTGTCCTGCATCCTACCCCTGTGATGGGTCATTGCTTCTTACTTCCAAGCATAGAAATATAGAAAAGGGTTTTCTTCTGTCTTTAATCTATAACATCATTACAATCCATAGCTATCCTGAGGCTTGGAGGTCCAAGCTTTCATAGGTATGACTGATCTACTTTTAAGTAAAAGCAGTTGATTCCTTCTACTGCAACTGAATTATAGATGTAGTGTTTGTGAATTTTTTTTTTTATTGCTAATTATCTGAATTGCCACGTTACCTATATAAACCAGTTCTAGACCAGATCTTTGCTGCATTAGAAGCTTTGTAAACATTGAATAAAGAGGTTTTCTCTGCCTCAGAGAGCTCAATATCTATATAAAAGTGTTAAGGCAGGAGATGCTGATTGACAGGTGTAAGTTGCAGTGATGCGTGGGGACGCATACAACACACAAAACCACAGCTGGGAAAAGAGCACTTAAAATGCACAAAGGATTCACATATGAACACTGCAGGAACATAATGACTTGATTAAGGAAGGCATGACTCCTGGAGCAGACTTTCACTGACTTGACTTATTTTCATTAAGTTCTCTCCTCCAAAGTAACTTTAGAGTGCAACTGGCTGCTCTGGAGTTACTCTGTTGATCAGCCTCCCCATTTCATATTTCCTATGTGTGGTACCTGACAAAACAGAATTTTTATTGAATTGTCAAAAATAGCAAATATGCTAACAGTGAAGGATGAAGTCCCTGTGGCTTATTTTCTGTCATTTACTGAGTAGCAAACTACAATTCACCAACCCATTTCTCTGCTCTCAGTGCACAGTGCCCCATGTTACTAAAATCATTTGGTTTCTCAAATCTGATTATGTTCATACTATTTCTGAAACAAGACATTTCCCTTTCTGTTATCTTGGATAATACAATTTCCAGCACGCATTTAGAAGATCAAAGAACATCAATGACTACAGATGCTCCTATTTTTATGGCACATATTGGTCATAGTTCTCCACAGCCAGAGATGACTTAGTTATGGGCTTCTGATTATTAAACCTTATAATAACATAAGGCATGCTATACAATCAATTACAATAAATGTCTTAATTGCCAATATCTTCCAATTTCCTGTTATTCTTATCTCAATTATTTCCAAAAGAACAAGTTGCCTAAGGGTGATTATGGTTGTTTTATGAGCAGCTCTGCATGACTTTAAGGCTGCAGGGGCAATGCATGAAAAGGGGCAGAGGGAGCTTTGAGGATCCTCAATCATACTCACTCATTATTGTATCTCACTATGGAAAGTGTGAAAGGTCCCCACCTTGGCTGTGCACATCATGGTCCTGAGCCCCTCTGTTTATGTGCTGGCTGATTGGCAGCCTCTGGTGGTCAAGGAGAGAAGGTGATGATAAGGACAGTAGTGTCTTCCTGCTAAACACCTTTGGATTGACTCATAAATCATTAAATGAAAAATCATTCAATATTCTGTCTTTCTTTTTTAGCTTTCTGATCCTTTGATTGTTCCTCCATAGCAATGCAGGCTAGAACTGTCTTTGAGAGAGGATTGAGATTCCTCTGCAAACCCTCTATGAAACAAGTACAAAAGATCACAGGGATGACAGTGAAATAATGTTAACACTTGGCAACATCTCATGCATTGCTGGCTCTGAAGAAACAGGCTGAAGTCACAGAAGCATGCTGTGAAAGACAATCTTGCAAATGCAGGGAGAATATGTAATCTGAACTGAGACTGACAAACTATGACGTTCATTCCATGAAAGAAATTAAAGTGAAGAGCCATAGAAAAAAATTGATCCGAATCTTGTATGCAACAGGAATTAGAGCAGAGCCCAAACATCCTTATTTGAAATTCAGAGAATTAACTAAAAAGAAATCTCATTTTGTTTTTGGCATGTGCTCAAGAACATGGATCTAGGGATCTCCCTGGCACTCACAAATCCACCCCAGTTTGCGACTTCCACATGTTTTCTCTGCTTGTGTCCCCCTGTTTCTTGTGTTTATGTGTTGTTGTTGTGATCTTCACCTGTGAACAATTCAAGGTGTTTTCTCCCTCCTGCACATTACCAGCTTCCACTGGTATGGGATGTAGCCACTGAGTTTAGTTCATAAACAGTCTTTGCATGAGATATCAAACAAGCCAGAGGTCCAGAAATAATTAAATTAAGACCAGATTCTCAGATGCATATCCAAAGTAAATAACACTTGCTACTCTCCATAAGGAGCAGCACTGTCCTTGGTAGATTATTCACAACAGAAAGTGAGTATTTGGGAAAAAAATTATTGGGCAAGGATTAGCATATCATTCACTGTGGAGAAAAATATAATAAAAACACCAAGGATATATTTGAAGCTACTCAGCTTTCAGTTTGTTGTCAAAAAACAGGACAGTTAAATCAATTAATTGTTACTATAAGGAAGAGATGCTCAAGATTTCCTGCTCATTATTAGAATACTTCAACTGGCTCTTGTGCTATAGAAAATTAATTAATTAATCAATTAGTGTGACAGGTCTAATAGTGGGAACTTGCTAGGTTTTTATAGAGTGATAATTGAGGATTGAAAATACAGTGCAAAGCACTTTTGGTCAGGTTTGAACAGGTTTGGAAAATATGCCACAAGAATATAGGACAAGCTGACTAGAAAGTGCAAGGGAAATGATTTGTTATTCTTCTAGGAAGATGAAAAAATTATGTTTCCATTGGTAAAAAGTGGACAGGTAAAATTATTAAACTAAGCAGGACACAGTAATGCAGTTTGAAATTAAGCAATTTTGGTGACAGAAGGAAAATTATTGTTTGCTTTTGGTTTTCTGATGTATTTTTCAAAATTGAATCAGAAGTCCATTCATAGAAAGTTTTTTCCTCAATAAGGAGCTACCTAAATGGGTGAAATATTTAAGTTCAAATGGTGTTTTTTGAGTTCTTGTGGATTTTCTTTTTTTTAATATTATTTCTTTGCATGAATAAAGTTTCTGTCATATAACAGCATTTGGTGTTCTGAAAATTGAAGCAGAGAGCAGGCAGGCATTTAATTTTTTTTTTTGGCAGAATAAATCATAATGAAAAAGTGTTGAAATATGATTTGCCAGTTAGAAGGCTGCAGAAGCCAGGAATCATATCCTGGCTTGTGTATTTGGTTAAAAGCTCCTTCTACTGTCCTGAGGGCGCAGGTTCTTTGGGCTGTGATCGACAGAGAGATGCTGGGTTGGATAAGTGGTGCTGAGCAAGCTCTTCCCATTGGCTCTGGAAGCTACATGAGCAGACGGGTCTTTGGCAACAGGGGCCTGAGCCATGGGCTTCAGAGACCAAGGACCAACTCTGAGAAGTCCTGATTCTCTCAAGTTGTCACTGGCCAGCTTCAGTGATTTAAAATCTGAAAATAACTTTAAAAGTTATGGTATTCACACATAAAAGTGTTAGTCTTGCTTCAAGCTGGAATTATTTTCTGAGGCTGTGGCTTTATGGAAGTCTTAGGCTTGTTCTGGTCTTCTACACAGATGACAAGTTAATAAAGTGCTTGTGATAAAGAGTTTTTAAGACTTTCTTCTTTTCCTTTACGGGTTTCTATATTCAGACTGATCTGGTGAGTGGAAGTTCTTGCCCTTGATTAATAACAGGAGTTCTTTATTCATCCATGCAGGTCTCTTGCCCCCTTTATGCAATTTCTTGCCCATCAGGATGCATCCCTCTTGATTCTGAAGGAAGTGATCCTTGAATATCAACCAACTCTCTTGGGCCTTTCTTCCATTAAGGACTTTTTCCCATGGGATTACTACAAGAAGATTCCTGAAGAGGCTAAAGTTAGCTCTCCTGAAATCCCTGGTTACAATCTCATTACCCTTCTTCCTCCTCACCCAATACTGATCTCCATGACCTCATGGTCACTACAGCCAAGGACTCCACCAACTTTCACATCCCCAATAAGGCCCTCAGTGTTTGTTAATATGAAGTCAAGGAGCACACCATTCCTTGTGGGATCCTTCCCCGCTGGTGCTAGGAAGTTATCATCAGTGCTTTCCAGGAACGTCCTGGACTGTTTGTGCTTCTCCAGTGGATGTCAGGGTAGTGAAATTTCCCCACAAGAACCAGAGTCTGTGACTGTGAGGCTGTTTCTAGTTGCCTGTAGAAGTTCTCACCCACTTCTTCCTCTTCCTGCTCAGGCAGCCTGGAGTGAACACCCACACCAGTGTCACCCTTTCCAGCCAGCTCTTTTGGCCTGACCCATAAACTCTCACCTCACTTGTCACTTACCCCCAGAAAGAGCTCAGCACACTCCAAGTGTTGCCTCATGTAAAGGGCAAATCCACCTCTGCATGTTCCTGATCTCTCCCTCCTCAGCAATGTCTAGCCCTTCATGACAACCACGGGAGCTGTCCCACCATGTCTCCATAATCACTGTGAGGTCAAAGCCCTGTGGCTGCGCACAGATCTCCCATTCCTCCTGTTTGTTCCACATGTCACATGTGTTGGTGTACAGAAGCATTTGACTGGTTCTGTTTCCCACTAGGGCTGCAAAGGGGTGCCCCACAGTCCTCTCTTGTGGCTTTATCTTTGGGTGCTTGTATTCACTGAAGGTGTCCCCTCTAAAGCCTCTTTTTGCTGCTTGGGTGGTCACTAGAATTCTCCCCTTTGTACAATTTATCTCTGTCAGGTCTGGTTACATCCCTAACCCCCTTCAAATCTAGTTTAATGCTCTCTCAATGAGCCCTGCTAAGAATATTTCAAAGAAGCCAATTTCTTTATACAGCTCCTGACCTTTTTGTCTTGTAGGCAATATTAAAAAAAAAAAAAAAATCCAACTTGCTAGCAGCTCTCCGAGGTCAAAGAAAAAGGTAAAGTGGATTGCTAACAATAGACCATCCCCTAGCTAAACAGGTTCAAATTTTGATTAGGTATAAGATGGGGACATATTTTTGACGCGTGGTTCTGTGCCAGACCTTGAGTATTTTGAAGGATTACTAAAAGTCCTTGAAAGTATTTCTGTGTATGAAGAGGAAGGAAGTTTTGTCTCACTTAAAATCATGTTATTTAGTCTTGCATTAATACTGACAAAACTCTGAAACAGTAAAAGCATGAATATATTGATTGCTCAAAATATACAAATGTAGCAATGAACTTGCTTTAGTGTTAAGCACTTGCTTAATACTAAATGTTGAATGAGGCTTATTTCTTTGCTTAAAATCAACTCCTTTCCAAATATTTTGTTTATTTTGGGCCTAAAATTTTCTGTTATGCTTGAATATAGGGTAAGCCTGATTAGGAAAATACTAACTTCATAGTCTCTTGATGTAACCTGCCTTTGTGAGATCCCGCTTCTTTGAAATACTTTTCCTGTGTGCTATTTTTTGAGAGTTATTGCCTGGGTATTTCATCAGTTCTTTTCCTCAAGTATGCTGGATAACGACAATACATTACATGTGTACAATGTGGATGTATCAGTGTGGATGTACATGCTGTTAAATCCTGTAGGACTCAGTCTGCCATGTTTGTATGTGACAGTGTGCAAGAGGACCCCAGGAAAACTTTGACTGCACCCCCCACCATTGAACTGCCTGCTTGCCTCAATACCTTCGTGGTCTAAAATTGCTGTTACTGCTTGTGAGAGACCTCAGTGGAAAATGTGTTTTACCAACACTTACTTTACTGGGAGGAAATGTAATCCATGACACTCTGGTCTTTAGCTTGTAGGGTCCAGGATATGAATGCTTTATCAGAAATTTTCCAAACAGGAAGGGACTTGTCGACCATTATCAAGCTCCTCAGTGATAAAGCAGAAGAACGTGGGAGTGTTTCACTCTAAGCCTTGCACCTGGACATTGGGAGCTCATAAACAGATGGGGTTTTCTCCCATTTTGTAATTGGCAGTCCTTATTAATCCAGTTTAGACATCCGGAACACCTGGTATGGAAACAGCAAAAGTGCCAGTGGGTCAGCTTGGATACATCAGGACAATTACATTCCCTGTTGGCAAGTTGGGTTTTTTTGGTATTGGCTATCTGGTGTTTATTAATGTCTCATGCTGCTGTCTTTAAAAGCAGTAAGAAAAGCTCATAGGTCATCAAACAATTTTGCATTCCTGGGAAAGTGGTGTATGCAGTGTTAATATAATTGGACATCTGCAGTGCAGAACTAAAGCTGCATAGGACATAAGAGCAGCAAAAAGACCTTCATACAAATTCAGAACCTTTTTAGTCACTTGCTTTTTAACTCACTGATGTCACTGAGGCTTAGGAGAGAGAACTCGCTCAGGTTTTCTTGATTTAAAATCCACTTAGACCTTGAATATTCTATTTTGGCATTGTTTTTGTTTTATGTTCATATAAATGTGGTTCTTTGTAGTCATGATATGCAGGCACCTTTTCATAACACTTAAGAAACCCGGGGCCTAACTCTGGCAGGAAACAAACACAACTATGATAAAGCATGCTTTGTGTAGTCTTTGTACCAATAAATAATGAATCTTATAATTAAAGGATGCTCACCACCCCTCTAAGAGTAGTCAGCTGACAATACTGTAGCTGATAAAATGATGGTGTGGGTATATTGGTGATAACATACTAAACTTATTACTTCTCAACCTCTAATTTTTCGTGTGGGTTCCAGCACAAATCTCATTTTCTTAACTACTCTCCTTGCACCAATATATGCATCACTCAATACTTGGCCACGGTTGTGTTGGCAGTTCTTTGCAATTAATGAAATGTAAATCATAACAATTGTTGGATGAGTCCTGTGGCCCAGGATAGCTTGCAATACACTTATTAAATATTAAACATGACCTATAGCCATGCATAATAACATCCATTGATGGATTAATAGCATCTATCCTTGGCCCACAAGGTGGCCATTTCTAACTTCCACAGTAAATGTCCCAGAATAGGGACAGTGTCCCCAGAGGACACTTTGCACTCCCATCTGTTCTGGACATCCTGTGCATGTATTGTTACCATGAAAACAACACAGTTCTACTTTCTGATTTAGCAAACCCTGAGAACTACTCGAGCTTAGCTGCTTAACTTTCAAGTGTTTTCATATTTCATATTGTGCTCAGGGAACAGAATTGGTGCTAACAATCAAGTATAAAAGGGGCTGTCAGCACAGACAAAGCCCCCAGCTCCACATGAGATCTTTTCCATAGAAATATCTGAAATAATGAACTCTTTGCTCTAAGTCGGCAGCCGAATTTCTACTTTTACATGCATTAAAAGAGTGTAATCACATGGAATTTAAATATATTTAAATTCTTTCCCCCCCAAACCAGTGTTTTGGCCCAGTTTCTATGAGTTTAGGAAGGAGTTACCAGAAAAGATTTTCAGTCTTTCAGTGTGATCACCAGTAATGATACACAGGCCGTAAAAGTGTCCCCTAGTGTACCACAGTATAATCAAGAATATTCCATTCACTTGCAGCACATCAAGTGAAATCCTCACCTTTGTGAGGCTATTGCAGGTTTTGCAGTCAATCACAGAGATTCAGCCACCTGAATCACAGAGATTCACCAGCCTGAAACCCAACAATGAAATATGTTTCATTAATAATTGCTGGGTAGAGAACTATATTCAAAGGCCAGACACTGCAGTTTTCAAAATTAAGTTATTCAACAACAGGAACAAGTACATTTCTGTTGGAAGAATCTCAGAGATGGAAGTGGCTTCTTTGGATTTTATATGCATTTTATGAGCCAAAATTTTGTGCTAATTTTCAGTAAGCAGCCTGACTTTTACATTATAACTAGAAATCTTTGGGTTCTTTTAAAATGGTGTTGCAAGGCAGTCTGAAGATCTCATCTGGCTTACATCCCTGGAGGCTGAAAGCAGGAAATTTTGGAGCCTGTGAAGGATATCTGGAGGATCGATAATCTGTAGACAAAATTCACAGAGAATTCCTGTTTCAGGAAAATGTAGAACATGCTTTTTCTTCAGTGAAAGAAGGTTTCTGGAAGCAGAATGGCATTTGTGTATATTTCCAGGTTCTTGATGTGGAAAGTAAAAGGAGGCTTGTGCAGCTGAGTTGGTGTGCAGTTTTAAAAAGGGAAACTGAAACCCTAGGTGAAATACTAGACTTCCCAGTCTTATGTAGGAGAAAAATTCACGAGTCAGTCACTAGTAGATGGTAAACTTCTATAAGCCATCAGTAAGGTTTTGTATTGCTCACATTTCACTGTGGATGCCTTAAAAACACACATTAGAGCCTGAAGTTAAGGCAGTGGTATTATAAATATCTATCATCTTCCTCTGTATTTTGGTGGCAAACATTCATCTTTTGAGTCATCATGTGGTTTTGCAAGCTTTCCTGGCTTGATATCAGCCTCCAGGGTGTGATGGGAGGACCCAGTGCTGTTCTGCTGCCTTGTGTGGCAAGGTGTGTTGCTTCACCTCCATCTCAACCACACACAGCCCGTGTTGGGAAAGGAGAGAGATGGGAAGTCCAACCCAGGGAACACCACTCTATTCAGACCTTGAAGGTGGCACTAAATATCTAACAAATATTATGCAGTTTCAGGGCAACATTACATCCCTCAGTGACGCCTGATGAATTCAGGGCAAAGGCTTTCTTTTTTGAGAGAGGGCAAAGAATACAAACTTTGTGATGTTTTCGTGCACCAGCAGGACAAGGCAAAGCAAATACAAAGCAGAGATTGCATCTGGAGGGCAGTTTTAAACCAATTCTGTATTTACATGTTCACCAGAAAACCCTGATGAATATGATGGCAAATGTGGGCAGATTAAAATGTCTGTCTTCAGGAAAAATCCTCCTCACATTAAGCATGAAGGAGAATAAAAACATAATGAAGTTTTTGAAATTTGGATGAGAATAAAATAAAATTATGTTGCTTTTGTAATCCTTGAAATCAAATCCAGAACACTCCAAGACAAAACTAAGGAAACAGGTCAGAGCAGAAGCAATTTGGGCAAAAATGGGATGTTATTATTAATAATGTGTGTTATTTCTAGTATGGAGTTCACTTTTATCTGAGGTAGGATTTTTTACTTTGATATATGCTGTGGTATTTGTGGATTGTTGCTCTTAAGTTCCATATACTGATTAAGAAGCTGTGGATCCAACAACAGATGTTGGATCTGCATTGCTACAGATGGAATGCAGAAGGTACTTGTATTTATTTAAACTTTTATTCTGTGCTTACAAATGTGTAATTAGGATAGTGTTGGGATTTCCTACTGTACAAGTACATAAGAAACAAGCTGATATTTAGCCAGTTTTTAGTGAGTGACTGTACCTTTGACAAAAAACAGAAAGGTTTTAACAGTTCTCTTAACAGGGAGGCTGAATAAAATCAAACCGGGAGAAGTCTGTAGCAGGCATGGCTGAGGCACAAGGTGAAAAGTATATTTCACTTGCTCTTTAATTCTTTCCTGGAAATGAAAAGGACTTTTCTATCCATAGTGATTAATTAGTCCTCTTTCTCGTGGGTTTAAAACAAAAAGGAGTAAGATCTTTAGAGGCAAGTGTGTCCATAAATTGTCAGCAGTAATTTGCATTGTTGATGTATTTTGTCTCACAGAAAATGATGTGTGAGAGGCTGACCATGTGCTAGAAGGAACTTCAAGACATAATGATAATTTATTTGAAGGGAGGAGAATAACTATAATTAAAATACAACCAAAAAAGCCCCAAACCCCTACAACCTGAAAATAGCTGTAATGACAGCACAAGAGGTAATAGAACATGCAGTATGTGAGAGTTTTAGTGCAATAAATCCAGGACCCTTAGCCATGTCCTTAAATGTGCTGCTTTCAGGTTTCAATCCTCCTGATTGCTGGTAGAACCTTGAAGCATAGCATATGAATGAGTGGTGTCTTTTCAGTTTAGCTATTCCAGATGGAAAACAAAAGAAGAGCAATACAATTTCAAGTACCAATCAAGTTGCAATCTCAGTAAAAGGAAGAATTAGCCCCCTTTCTGAGCCTTAGGCTAGCTGCTATTCTATGTTTAGAGGGCCAAAGTCTGATTAATCCTGGCAGAGGTACTGTGGGAGGGAAGGGATGTTCTGAATACCTCATTTGGCCTTTTCTGGCCTTCTGTACCAGTGTGTATCAAAAATGTATCAATTCCAACTCTTAATGCTTGATCATCTTTATTTGTGACTGAAATAAAAATGGGGTCCCAGTGTAAATGAGGATCAGTCCTGTGAACATTTACAATTCAGATTTTTAAGCATAACAGTGATATAAATATTTTTATTGTCTCACTCCCATGGACTGTCGAGAAAGTGAAGAACGCCTTCAGTGCAGAAAGATAACAACACCCTAAAAGGGAGTCAGAGAGACTCTCCTTGAATGTCTCTTGCCATCAATTTCCTTCAAAATCCCAGTGTTTTATTTGTTCAATTTGCAGATGGATGATTCTCTCTCTCCCCAGATGGCAGGGGATAATTTAGAGTGAAATTCCATTTAGATGTGATGGTGCCCCTTGAAGGTTTATGCAGGTCCAGGTTCAAGAATGCAGTATATGGGAGCTGAGGGAAAGATGTAGCAGACAACAATACTGTCCATAAAATGGTCCTCAAGAGACTACAATAAACTTTAAATGGTTGTCTGCAGGGATGGGCATTCTCAGCCTCTATGAGGCATCTTGTTTCAAGGCTGAACCAAAACCTTTTCTTCTTATGTCCATCTGGAATTTCTCTTGCTGCAGTGTTCAAAAATTGCCTCTCATTCTTTCTCTTTGTGCCACCAAGAGGAGTTCTGTCTTTTTGATAGTTCCCATTCACAGCAGATTGCTCCTAAACCTCTCTACGTCTAAGGCAAAGTCCAAATTTTGTAATGATTTAGATACTTAGTGTCTCTTTATCTCCACAAAAATTTTAATTAATTTATAAAGTAACTATGTACAATTTTTGCATATGGTTGAGCAGGCTAGTATAAACTGGGTACAAAGAAGAGTTCTGCCAGATTACCTGTTCAGAGTGATTTTCATTGTTTTCATCTTTAAAGTTTAAATTCACCAGTGTCTCCAAGAAAGTTATATTATTGCATTCAGGGTACTAGTATCTTTTGAAAATGTAGTGTTTGCACTCCATTGAGATGAAAGTCTGGAATAAGTATGAGTAAGTGGTAAAAACTAGCAGTAAAATTGCTCCATACTCTATCACTCCAATTTTGGATAGATTCTGACCTCTATGTAATTTGTGATTGCAGTTTTTTTCAGTCCTCTAGACCTTAAGACTTCCATCAAAAATGTAAGTCCCAAATGATGAAGAAATCACATCAAAATAAAAAAAAATCATCTTTTCTTTCACTCAAAATGAAATATTATATAAAGCTACACTTCAAGCCTGTATTTCATTGGAGTTGTTTGGGCTTCTTGGGCAGCACCAGCAAACAGAGGCGGGGGATGTGAGTTGCCTGTGTTTTATGGGGCCCTGGGATTGTGTTTTATGGGGCCCTGTGATTTATTGAGCAGGCTGCTGCAGCCAGTCGGCAGAAATCTGCTGGAGGATGCTCAACACCACAAGATTATGTGATTATATTGACATGCCTGATCATCTGGGGCATGTGAAACTGCTGTGTGTGGCTGGCCCTGCTGCTGGATCACATGAGAGCCCTGGGCACAAAAAGGATCCTCCCTGCTTTTGTCTGTACCCTGTTCTTTCTGGTCCCTTTGCCCAGGGGCAGTGCTGGGTGAGGGATGCAGAACAGGAAGGTCAGTCAGGGAGCACTGAGGCAGTGGCCATGCTCAGTGCCATGGGAGCAGGCAGAATGCACAAGTGGGGTGCCATGGGAAATGGCCAATGTCACTGTAAGGCCACTGCCATTGTCCTAGAGGGGTTTTAGCTGTCTGGGGAGGTTTCCCATCACTGGAAAAGAACAACCATGTTCAAAAAAGAGGAAGAAGGAGAAACCAGGGAACTGTCAGCTGATCCCTGGGAAGATCACAGAGCAAACTCTCCCTTCTTTAAGGGAGAACGTGTCTGGGAACAGCCTGTGTGGATTTGCTAAGGAAAATGTTGCTTGTCCAACCTCATTGCCTTCTATCATGAAGTGCCTGTTCCTGTGGTTGAGGTGGGAGCAGTGAGCAAACCTCCAGTTTAATACAGCTTCCATCATGGTCTCCTGTGGTTTCAGTGTACTCAGACTGGATGGGTGAACAACCAGTGAGTGACAAATTGGCTGGACTGCTGGGCTTCGGAAGGAATGGTTAGCAGCTGTTGCTTGGAAACTAGTGATACTCTAGATTTTAGCAAAAGCAGCAGTAATGTACATTGTCTTTGTTTCTGGATGATGGGACAGAGCCAACTTTTACAGGCCCACCAATGACACTGAGGTGGGGAGCAGGGCAAGGAGACTCAGAACCTGGAGATGCTCAGAACTTGTCTGGCTGAAGATCTAAGCCACCTGATCAAACTCTGGAGGTAGCCCTGGGGAGCAGGGGTTGGACCAGATGATTTACAGAGGACCCTTTATTATCCCACATTTCTATATATTCCCTGCAAGAAGCACACATGGTATACACACACAAAATATATCAGGGTTTTTTAGTTGAGGAATGTTCAGCTGTATTGTAGGGACAGAGCTGCACAAAGCCCTTCATTGACTGGAACTGTGCTCCTATGTGAGCAGGTGTATAAGATTTATAATTTTAAACAGGCTTACTCTATTTCTTATATGTGCAGAATCTTCTCATCTTTGAATTACAAAGTAATTTTGTTCTTCGTAGAAGTAATGAACCACAAGAGATGTCATTAATAATACCCCCTTTCAGATGTCCTAGATTAGAAACAGTATGCTAAAACAATATTTTTACCTATCGATCATCCTTGAGGCAAGAATTTATCATACTTTTACAAATAGTCCCTTCTGGCTTTGCAGCTCTGTCTAATATAAATTTGCCACCTCTGTCAGCTTCTACCTTCTCCATGGTAAAACTTACTTTTATTTGATGCCAAATTGGGCCACAGACTTTGTAGACAGAAGTTCAAAGTTGTTAGATACAGCTTGTGCTAGTCTAGAAAACTGAAAACACTAGTGAGGAAACTTTGCCCAAAAAAGTGCAAGAGAAATTGGCTCTTTAAATCAGGTGTAATCAAATCTAGCACTTAGTCACCAAGGCAAGCAGCTCTGGAAAAGAAAAAAAAAATAAAAGAAAAAACTAATATAGTAAGAAACCTACCAAAGAAGTTTCTCTCCACTGGTTATGAGCACTGTTGGCGGAAATTGTACGAAAACTGGGAAAAAAAGTTCCTGAGAGACGCATGGAAAGTGTCCAGGGGAAAATCCAGCCTTTAGTACTGTCAGCTCCTGAAACCATGATAGTAACACGAGGCCTTGATGTAAATGGAGAGGTGAGGTTTTGTTTGGTCACTTTTTTGGGTAAGGTGAGGTTTTCTTTGGTTGCTGTATTTCCCTCTCCAAAAGGTAAAAGCTGAATGAGTCCATCCTATTTCATATTTAAGAAGGGTGGAAGGGCAGCAATCAGGAGCCTGCCTACATGCCTGGCAGCACCTTTTAGTGACCACAGCTGTAGACCAGGACTTCGTGGTGGGCTGGGAATGGCAGAGGCAGAAGAAGGTGAGGGCAGGAGATGGGACCTGCTTCAGAGACTGCCCATGGCACAAGCCGCCCCAGGCTGCTGAGGGCAGTTTCCACTGATGATCTGTCTGTAGCTGAGCAGAGAGTCCTAGGGCTCTCACCCCCTTCTTTTGTGCTCAGTCCAGAGAGCTGGCCACTCTATGGTTGTGTTAGATCCTGTTTTCTGTGTGCAGAGGATGAGAAAAGGACCATAAAGCAGACAGGTGGTGTAGCTGCCTTGCGTGGCTTTGATGGGTGTGAGCTGTGAGCACGTTGTGTGCTACCAGGAGAGCCCACACTCTTGCTTACTGACAAAGAAGTACTGGATAATCTGCTGAACTTCGATTACTGCTAATTAGGTATCCATACTCTGATTCATTTGGAACCATTTCTGTTTCTTAGTTCCTACAAAAATAAAATGAGAAGCTCTAAACCAAATTATTTTGTTCATAATGCAGTTGCCACTAAGGAACAGCTGCCAAAAGGACAATTTTGTCTAAATAGTGTAATAACAATTTGCCAATGGGCAGCAGTGTAAATGAGCTGTCCATCATGCAGCATTTTCTTAAATTAGAAACAAAAGAAGGACATCTCTTCCTCCTCCTGATTTTGTTCTTACATAGACTGAATTTGACTGGTTGTGGAAAAAAATCACTGCAAGCTTATACAAAATATTGTGACTGATATATGACTTGGGAAAGGAGCCAGAGATCAGAGAATGTAGCTGCTCAAAATTGTCTGTGTTTTATGCTACCAACTTGCTTACAACTCACAGTAAAGGAGGTGACAACAGCTTTCCACAGCAATGATTGTACAAAGTTTGAAGCTTGAATGGCTTCTCAAAAATGATTGTAAGCCTGTGCCAGAGGAGAGAACCAGAACCCTGCAAGCAGACACAGGGCTGTTGCTTAGTGCTGTAAACCAGTTCCCAGCTAGTCCTCTTGACCCAGCAAAAAGATGTCTAAATTCTCATCCCTAAACCCAAGCATAGGAGGCAGGTAATTGGCTGCAAAAATTTAGTGGCAACACACTACATTTCAGGTATTTGTTACATAATTACTTTAGAGTTGATTTAATCTGGAAAAAAAAAAAGTTCTCTATGAATGGATCTGCTGCAGGGCTGATTTTACATTTTCCACATATTTCTTTTCTGCCTCAAAGGCATCAGCTGTGTTGCTAGAATGCTTGGCTGCATATTCTGCTGGTAGCACGTGTTAGAGAAAGTCTCAATAACAATCCATAAACAACCAGAGAAGAAATTGGCTCTTCAGAAGATCCTTCTGTGCTACTGTTCAGCTGTCATTTGGCAAAGGGGAGATGACAGAACTTCAAGGTGGTATAGAGTGGAGAGGGGTTGAGATGCTAGATCAAAGTCCTTTAAAAAAGCAAAAAAAAACTAAGAGCAAGCGAATAAAAATCCCCACAAAAGAAAACAAACCCTCTGAATTATTTGAACTCCATTATTTTGACTCAGGAATTTCTGTGTGTGGGTGTTTCTGATTGCAGTTAACATTTGGAGAGGTGGTGGTTTCCTGCATGCTGGCAGCAGCTGTGCCCAGTCTCTCCAACGCTGGGGTGCCCCTCAAGCTTGCTGCTGACCCACCTTGCCCTGCAGAGCTTGCAGCCTTGCCAGGGCACATCTCGAGGGCAGCTCCCAGCAGTTGCCTGTCCTTCATTATTTTAGGTGGGACGGGACAGAAACAGTGAGTGTGCATTAGTTCATCCCTGTGTCTGCTGCACCAGCACGGTGTCAAAATAAACATTTCTGTCCCTGCAGGAGTTTGGCAGCTGGCTTGCTCTGTCCTTTCCTTGGAGACCAGGAAATCCAGAATGTCTTTCCCAGGCTAAGCAGAAGCAGATATACTGCAGCAGTACAAGGGCATAGATTTATGTGATTGCAAAGGAAAAAAACACAAAGAAAGCAGTATCTTCAAAATAAAATGTAGGGGAATGCGTGTATGTTTCTTGTCACTGTGATTTCTACCATGGTTAGAACAAGCAGTGTGGCAGAAGGCAGGGACAGCAGAATGGGGTTGAGGGGAGACTTCTGCTTGCAAAAAAGTGCTGCTTGCTAGTACAGGACTAATGCCAGTTCATACAGCTGTTTAATTCAGCATATTAGCAGCAGGACTCTTCTTTGCAAGTAGATCCTTTTAATTATGTCCAGCATATTGCAATTTAAACTTTCTAATAGAGTCCAGACAGTGCTCTACATATACCTTCTGCTGTTATAATGTAATAACATTTTGCACTTATTGATTTACCATGCTATCTTTTAAAGAAAACAAAATGCTTATCAGTGTAAAAATGCTTAGTTCAAATAATCTACATAGCATATGCTTAGGTTTGATAGCTCATATTGCCACCAGATCCAAATTGTCATATGGTCTTTGGGAATCCTGCACTGAAGTCCCCCTGGGTATAACCAGGAGCAGAAGCAAAGGGGTGTGAAGTGGGACATAGGACAGCAGAGGATGTCTGTGCACTTAAAAATTTCTGGGTGCTTTTCTACATGATATGATGAGGATGACCTAATTCATTTGATGTTGTGTTATTTTTATTCTACCAGTCTTGGGGGTTTTTTCCTTTCCTTTCCTTTTTCTTTTTTATCTTCCCCACTCTGAGAGGTAGGAGGCTTATCAATGCTTAACCATGCTGTGCAGGACTGATAGGCTTCTCTGTGCATCCATTCCTTTCTGAGAAGCTTTTTTAGCTTCTTTCAGTACAATTCAGTTGCAATTTCAGTACATCAGTTACTCTCAGTACAATTTAATAGCGAGGTTTCTCTAAGGCCCATGAAAACAGGCAGGCAGCTAAAGATGCAGACTAACTGTGGTTCTCCTACTGCTTAGTTGGAGCTCCTGCATCATTAGGGAGTCCAGACAGGAGAGACCTCACAAAAACCCCCCTGGTAGCGATAGGTTCAGTCAGAACTTGTAGCTAAGACAGCAAGCAGGAGACAGAAATCAATAAGAAAGCTGCCTTCATTAGCTCCCCTGCTCTGCCGCTCTTTGTTTTCCCTTCACATGTTGCACAGAGGCATATTTACACCACTGTTTCCTAGCAAGTCTTGACTTTTCATTGACCTCATTTTGTCTCTTTTTTTTTTTTTTTTGGATAAAGTGTCCTTTCTCCTCCATCATTCACTTCAAGTTATTTTCTAGTCTACTGGAGTATTTTCTACCTTGCCTCTTGTTATAGAGCCAGTTCTGATTATGATTTGGTGCACATAAACAACTTATTTTCTGTGTAAATTAGTTAAACTGATTTCTAGTGCCTAAAGAAAAGTTCCTTCTAACAGGCAGGGGGAAAGAGGCAAAGAGCCTTGAAGAGCAGGCAGACATCAGAGACAAGCAAGACAAATGGCCCTGATTTTGTTCACAAGCTGGGATTTGAGGAAGGCAAATTAACTCTCTCCTCATTTAGTTAAGGGTTCTCAGTGATGGCAACAGGAGTGTTTTTCTCATCAAATGAGGAATGAGTGAAAACATAAGATGATTTGTAACTGAACATATTTGCAATTGTTTATGTTTTTTGGCTAGCAAGATACTTCAACATTCACTATCATTTGCCCTACAAGCTTAAATTATGAATTATTTAAGGTAGAGAAAATATTTTTCATTCCATTAGTGCAGTTCATAGTACAATGTGATGCTGATCATGGCTAAGGCTTGTACATTGCACAGATGCAAAATAAGGGAAGAAAGCAGAAATTTTGGGGTTTTCTTCTTCTTTTCTTTTTTCTTCAAAAAACAAATTATGTATTGGGAAGTGCATGCACACGCACGAGAGTCTGGGTGCTGAAAGACATTTGCTTGCAAAACCAGAAAGTTTCCCCAGTGGCTTTGTGAGTTAAGAACTGCTTTTCATTTTTGCTATTTCTTTAGAAATTGGAATTTCCAGCTTAACATGCGCTAAACTCTACGACATGCAAAATACATCTTGTGTCAGCCAGGAAGTATGTCCCCGGGTAGTTGTTAATATAGGAACCATGAAAAAAGGTGAGCTTTTTGATCTTTATTTGGCCTGGAAAGGTTTTTCACATGTGAATTGCCCTAGCACTACCTTCTGCATGTGTTTATCTTGTAGAAGACTGTAAGAGGATTCAAGAAAATTATGCAAACCCCTGCTTCGTGGGTTAAATAAGATAAAGATTGGTTTACGTAGATAAACCAATCCCAAACCTGGTGCTAGATGAATTTTTTTTAGAAGTAGCAACAACATAGGAGTATGGTGTCCAAAAAATTAGCTTTCCTCATTGGAAGGACACTAGATTACTCTGTTTTAACTGTATTTTTATTTTTCTAATCCTCCGTTTACAGCTGGTCCTCTTTGGAGGTAGGGTGAGAATGGTTGTGCATAAGGAACATTCTGCTCTTGATCCAACATTCAGCTCACTTTTTGTGAAATACTGCAGATCCACCACAGATAAAACAAGAAAAGGTGTTCCCACATTCTTGTGGCACCACATGCTAGATTTTTGCTTATATTTTCATGGTTAAACTGATTTAGGGTCAAGATCAAACCGTCTCCCCAGACACCCCTTAGAGCCGAGCAAAGATTGTGGGAAGGTTTTTGCTTGTTTTTAACACTTCTTTAGATGCCATGGTGCCATCTGTTCCCAAGGTCCTCCTGGAACTCTACTTAGGAAATCTGAGGGGGTCTGAAGTGTGGCAGTGCCCTTGACATGGTTGTAGCAGATGATGACTTGCTGCAGTTAAAGCATTTGGTAAAACGTGCTGGGAAGGTGCTGTGTATTGAGAAATGCTCCAAGGCACAAACTGTGCTACTTTCAGCTCTGTTACTTTTGAGGGGGCTGCAGCAGCTCTGTGTGGCAGTATGGTCATGTATATAAGCGTGTAAGCTTCTTTAGATCTATATCCAGGGTACTTAAAACAACATTTTGTTCCATTCTGTGAACAGACCCTAAGTTTAGCACTGTTTTAGTTAGGGCCTTTTATTTGTTTGTTTTGGTTTTTAAAATTGATTTATATTTTAACTGAAGTGGAAACAGTTTAGCAAACCCAGACCCTTGCAAACAGATTGTGCTGACTATGAGGATAAGTTTGTGGGCTGAGTTTTGTATCTGCTGAAACTATAGAAAAATCTTAGCGTGAACTGCAAGCTAAGATGATGTTGTTGCTCAATTTGCTTTAACTGAAAGTGTCTGCAAAAGATCAGACTAATTAATGCTGTCTCTGAGGGCCTAAAAATGCACATTCTTATTAAAATATCCTTGATCTTTTAATTATTTTCAGGTGGAAATGCAATAAAGGATTGTGCCTGGATTTTCCTATCTGAAACCAGGTGGGTGCCTCAGAGACCTGGCTGGCAAAAGTGCTGGTTCTAGAGGACAGAAACAAGGGCTAAAGCAGAAGCTGGGGCACAGCATGAACCTCCAAACATTTACCGTCTCTCTTCTTGTAGGAGATGCTTCCCTTTGTATAAATAAAACCCAACCCCTACAGACTCTTCTGGAGCCCCACAGGCCCCAGCCCATCTTGATGGCCCTTTCTGTTGCCCTCCAGCCAGTGTCCTGGGGAGCCCACAGCTAGACAAGCACACAAAAGTAAAGCTGTTGCTTTCTCTTTCCAATGAACATTTAAATTCTTTCAGCAAAGAATTTGTTTCTATCACCCCTCTGCATTTCTATTTCATTTCTGTCCATATAATGTGGTATGCAGTATTTTTTTTCAGCCCTGCAGTGTAGATTTATTAGGAATACAAACAGAACTGTTTGTCAACACTTATTTGGGTTCAATGCCTGAGAAAAGAAATAAAAATCTGCTCTTCTTTGGTCTGTGTGATCAAATATGATTTGGGCACAAACAATTCCTGTAAAGGAATGCTATGCTGATTCTTCAAGAGTCATTTTCAGCTGGAAATAACAGCAATCATGAATAGCTGTCAATGAACAATGTGGGTTTTTTCTCTGTGGTTCAGTTCCCAGCCTCTCACTAGTCTGGAATCTATGCAGCTCTAATCACCTTATTTTATAAATTTGGGCGATTCAGAAGACATACATGTCATCTTTTTGAGGTGATAAAACATAGTTTGCATAAACCCCCCATAATCTTTAATAATAATCTCGATTATTCTGACACTTTGCAAATTTTTTTTTGGCGCTTCAGAGATATCAAAGTGATATTGAACTAATGAAAATTTATTGAACTTCTAATAAAACATGAGGAAATGGACTTCTATTTTGATGGACTCTGATCTCTTCTAAAACATAAAAGAAAATGTCTAGACTTTTAATGTTGCTTTACATGCATTCTCACAGAAAAGGTACAAATATGAAAAGGAAGAATTAACAGAACTCCAGTCATTTGGGGAGATCTGATTTTAGTGGTGTTTGTTTAGGCTGAAAAACAAATCCAAGGTGATCAATGATGGGAGACTGACATGGCAGTGAACACTGTAAGCCTGGGGTGCCCCAGAGCTGGGCCGCTCAAACACGTGGCTGGAGAGCAGCTCTGCTTCTCCAGTGCTTACAGAATTCTGTCAGAATTCAACACTTCTCTTTCATGAAGCCTCAAAGGGCTGATACTTCTGATTGGAGATGAATTCCTCTGTGATATTACCTGATCTTGATGACGCAAGAACTGGGGCACCTCTCCTATGGAGACAGGCTGAGACTCTTGGGGTTGTTCAGCCTGGAGAAGAGAAGGCTCTGGGGACACCTTACAGCACCTTCCAGTGCCTAATGGGGGCTAAAAGAGAGCTGGAGAGGGACCTTCTATAAGGCCATGTAGTGATAGGACATGGAGGAATGGCTTCAGACTGGACTAGAGTAGGTTTAGATATAGAGAAGGGTGGTGAGGCACTGGAACAGGTTGCCCACAGAAATGGTGGATGCCCTGTCCCTGGTTCAAGGCCAGGCTGGATGAAGCTTGGAACAGCTGGGTCTAGTGGAAGGTGTTCCTGCCCATACCAGGGGGCTTGGATCTAGATGATCTTTAAGGTTCCTCCCAACCCAAACCATTCTATGATTCCATCATTTAGAGGGCTGCATTTTAAACATTATTGTTATTTTCAGGCTTCTAGAAACTGAGGCTGTATTACTTTGCCTGTCTGAGCTGACCTCAGCTGTTGAAATACAAAGATGAAAAAAACAATGAAAATAACTTGTTCAACATGGATTATTCTTGAAATTAACTTTCATACTAGCTGTATTTGAAAGTTTTATAGCATCTGCTAAGAGCTGACATTCAGCAACTAGCCTAAATTATGACTAACCATAAGGATTTAATGGTGTGGCTTCTGTGCTTGTCTTGAGTGAGATTAAACCTGTATCTTATGGCAGATTTGCCAGCTCTTCAGCTCTAGAAAGTTTTTCTAATTTTCATGTGATAATATGAAGAAAATCCTTTGTTCTCTTCAAGTGTGAATCCAGCTTTAGTCCTTCAGGACTACTAGAAAAATACTCCAGGCCAGAGTGCTTGTCCTGCATGTAGAATTCAGTCAGGGCTTGTAGCATCAAATATGTGTCTCCTGAGCATGAGATGCTCCAAAGTCTATCAGGCAAACTGCCCTGGTTTTGCTACCAGCTGAGTGGTACATGGAAACATTTTATCTCACAAATTACTACACTAATATGTAAATCTGATAAAGTTGGCCAAAAAAATCAGGAGCCTGTAGCTTCCATAGGCTTTCCTGAGTGCCTGCTGGTACTGCAGATAGACATCAGCATTAAAATTCAGGACCCTCTAGTGCTCTCTGGGTGCAAATTTCTTCCAGGATGAGCAAGTTACTGTGATCTTTTGGACATTCTGGGAAATGGTTTTAGGAATGGCCAAGGATAAATATGTGTGGGGGTCTGAAGCCCTGCAAATAAAGGCCTGCATGGAGGTGTGTGCTTGAACTGAATGCAGATGGATGTTTCCTGATGGCTCTGCAGACATACCTGGGTTATGGTTGATACCTGATTTTGTCTCTCAGAGGCTGCTGAAACTGAGACTTATTTGTAATAAGGCTGCTTAATTTCACATGTAAGTAGACTCTCAGCATAAATAAAACCATTGAGGTAGGACAGAATCAGAGAAAGACCAGATTTAGAATTGCACTAAACTAGGTGTCCTGATTTTAGCTGGGACAATTTTGCTCTTAGAGCTGGTACAGTGCTGTGTTTTGGATTTAGTATGAGAATAATGTTGATAACACACTGATGTTTTGGTTCTTGCTGAGTGGTGTTGCTCTGTGTCAAGGGCTTTTCAGTTTCCCATGCTCTGCCGGTGCAGAGGTGCACAAGAAGCTGGGAGGGAGCACAGCCAGGACAGTTGATCTGAATCTGTTTGATCTGAACAAAGGGATATTCCATACCACAGAACATCATGCCCAATATCTAAACTGGGGGAAATTGTGTGCACAGCTATGCTGTGCATCACTTGTTTGTCTTGGGGATGAATTCTCTCCCCCTCTCTGTCTCCTGTCATTGCAATTATTCATGTTGTTGTTGTTGTTATGAGTAGGAGTTTATTTTACTTTATTCCCATAATTTAGTTGTTCTTTTACCTTGTTTACCTTTTTTTCCCCCAATTCTCCTTTGCATCCTAAATGGGGGTGAGGGGAGGTGAGAGAGCAGCTGTGTGGTAGTTAGTTGCCATCAGTGCTTATACTACAACACAAAGTTACAGAAGAATCTCATTCTTTTAGTCAGGAAGTTCAGACAGCTCATGCCTCTGATCTTCAGAGAAGTTGAATTATGATTGCTATGATTTTGGTCTTTGATTTATTGCATAACCTTTTGCATTTCAAGGTATCGTGTTGCCTTTTAATCTAGCAGAGAAATAAATAAAGCCATTCTGGCCTACCTGTTGATCTGGAGATTACAGTGATGAAATACATTAAGACCTTTTAGTATATGTTGCTGGCCTCTGAAGAAAATGGCAAGTAGAATTTTAAAAAATTGATAAAACTAGAAACTACCATTTCTTATGGCTTCTTTTTCTTTAGTGACAAAAACATTTAAATAATAATATACAGTAAATCAACAGTCTTGGGGTTTTTTTCCCAAGTCTGTAGGAAAAAACTGGGTGCTGTTAGGCCTTATCAGAGGACAAAATAGTGCTGACAGTAGACTTGAGTGGGTGAAATCAGAGCTGAGGCAGAGAAGTCAGATATAAAAACTGCAGATTTTGTCTGTTGTTTTATCTTCTACTGCTTTGTTATGCTGATAAAAGAAGCACCCTGTATTGGGGGGGAGGATGATATCAGTGTTTTCTCAGAAACATAGCCTTTAAGGTTAAATATCAGCAGAACACTAATCCAAGACATTATTATTCCTTTCAGACTTGAAACAATTTAACAGCCCTGACTGTATGGAATGCCACAGTAACAGAGAGCTAGAGCAGGAATTTGGCCTATAAAAATGCAGAACATAAAAACATCAGCATTCTGAGTAAGCAATTCACAGGGTTATTATGAAGGCTTTAGGGAAGCCTGTAAGGAAAAATAGCTAAGTTTTTAAGAGGAAATAGAGGCAAATGTATTTTTGAATTAATTATTTAACTAAGAAAATTTGCTGTAAGTGGGGAGAGATATGTCTTCATACTTCTATAATCGTTTATACTCAATTGGTTTTAGTAAAGCATTTTTTGACTATGGTCTGTGGTTTTCAAGTCTTCTGGCTAGCTAGGTAATACTTACTAAAAGGAAAATAGTTAAACCTGAGATATGTGCATATAAAATCCATTACTAATGTGCTAAATGACATTTGGCATCAGACAGACTATTCTTCAGATTAGAGAAAAAAACTGGTATATTTTAGATTAAAAAAGAAATATTGTTTGCACCCTTGGGAGGGCTTCACTGAACAACCTGATAATTAAAAGAGTGCAGAATTTTTGATTTCTGTTTGATAGTCATTTTAACCTGTCTGCTCACTTCAAAGTAAAACTGCAATCAGGTGTCAATAGGTGAGCATGGACTGACAGCCAGCAGTTGCTGAAATGCCACCAGCTACTCTCTAAACCTATCAGAGCCTGTCACATCTTGACTGTGAACTGAAGTGAAAATGGCTGAACAGGGAAAATATTTTTCATCAGAGTGAACATTTTCCAGTAACCTTCGTGATTAGACCTCCAAAGAAATAAATACTAAAGCCCTGCATGAAGGACAGGGGCTCCTGTTTGTGTCGTGATGCGAGCTCTGCTGCCCGGGCGATGTGAGGAGGCTGCTCCTCCCAGTGAAACAGGGTCTTTAAAGCTCTCTTTGAAAGCTCTGCTGTGCAGCCAGGGAAGCGACGTGCCATGGATTATAATAAAACCTGCTCCCACTCCCCCCCTGACCTGGAACATGGTCAGCATGGCAGATTTTTTTTTTTAAAAAATTAAATCAATCTGGATAGTTCAGGCACTTGAACTATGTATTTGCTAGATAAACATTTGTGATGGATTAGAACACAAAGTATTTTATTTCTTGTTATTTCTCGCAGTGCTGTTTGTTGTTTTACTGCTCTGACAAAAAAGCATGCTCCGTGGGAAGGCATGCCTTACATTTATGCTGACTTCACCCAGGAACCCTCCCTGGCTCCAGTGTTTACCTCGCACCCAAATAAAGCACATCCAGATTTGAACTCTTGTCACTTGGATTCTGCTGAAAAGGAAAAAAACAAGGGGCTTGGGCCTGCTCGTGCTCAGAGCTTTGGCTTATTTAGGCTCTCGAGCTGTGTGCAGTGTATTTTCGGGAAGGTGTTGTCAAGTTGTCTCAGTTATAGAAAGTGGAAGAGGACACACATTATGCTGTTTGTCTACTTTGCATTTTTTTAATTGTCACCCATGCTTGCTGCTCCTTTTTTCCTCTTGATCTGCTTTGTCTTGAGTTTGCTTGTGGCTTTGCTTGAGTTTTGGTTTCTGATCTGCTGGTGCAAGAAGCAGAAAATATCCATGCAGCAGGCTTGCCACGAAGGGATGCACTTTTCCACATGATGGACAATGTCATAGTGGCACTCGTTACTGTGGGATGTTGTAGAGGTCTTACATCTAAATGGATTCAAAAGGTTACAGAGGGTATGTCTGCTCGGGGTGATTATATGCAAAAACTTGATGTCACCTTGTCTCAGATGTTTCTATATCTGTATACTTTCAGAAGTAAGAAAGAATCTTTTGATATGTGCTGGTTTTGGAATGCCTTTCTGAACATCTATTGTTTGTCACTGAAAGAGACAAAATAATGGGCTGGGATGACTCTCTGATCTGTCCCAGTATGCCTCTTACCATGGCATAAGCAGTAAGAACTACAGGAATACCTACCTGTTTTCTATGTCTCTTTTCCTAAGGATTCCCTGTGGTCTGCATGGGATAGTTTCTAACCGAACACGCTGCCCTCTGTAAATGCTCTCCATTAAGTGCTCAGTTCCTGGGTCAAAGCTCAAGATTTAGGTGTAAAGATACCCAATGTCAGCAAGAGCAGGGCTGCTTCAAGAGAGAGAATGATCTGGGAACCAAGGGTGACACAAGAGGGCAGTCCCAAAAGATCAGGGGACATGGATGGATTGCTCTTAGGGTCTATTAACAGTTCCAGTCGTGGTGAGGTAAGCAAAATAAATCCAGTGCCCATTGATGGAAGCCAGTCAGGGGCAACAGGAGATGGGGCTGGACGCACAACCTAGGGCTTGAGGTTAATCCAGGAAATCCAGTCAGCAAGTCAGGACAGTGAAGGACAAGGCCAGGTGTGGGTGCACCTACAACACAGTTCTGGGGCCTGAGCTCAAATAAACCATGAGAAATTGGCTGGGAGGAAGATCAAGGTGAAGGTAGTCATAATGAAGGTCAACCAGTGGCCTAAGGCTGTTCATGGATTTAGTTCTTGGTGTCAGGTACTGTATTGGGTTTGGGTTTTTTGAGGTGAGGGTTTATTATATTTTCTAATTGCCAGTAGGTTACTAATATAAATAGAGGTGACACATGAATCTCCGGTAAGATTTAGTGAAGTAGATCACAAACTGAGTAAAAATTTCAGGACGTGTGCAACACTTTGGAAAGAGAAACAGGAGAATCCAAGCTCCCTGTGCCATTTTAGCAGACCAAGTAACTAGTGTCTCACTAATCAATAAAAGTTAACAGACATTGTTAGGATAACAGGCAGAAGGAAGTCTGTAGTAAACAAATAATTTTACTCTCTGGGACTTTGAAGTCAATGACTGTAGCAATAATAGGCAAAAACTAAATATTAAAAAAATGGGAAAAATAGACCAATGAAAACTGTAATCAATGCAGAGAGAATGTGTTAAGCCAAGTTCTACACTTATTTGCAGTCAATGGGCTTTCGGGAATGTGCATTAGCTTAAATCAGAGTAAATCTGGCTTGTGTTTCAAAGATAGAACACTACTGCATATTTTGACATAAATTTTAACACTCCACTTACCACCTAATAGAATAAGATTAACTTCTTTGTAATGAACAGAATGGTTTATACATCTGCTGTAAAGCAAAAATAAGCTTCTGTCAGGTCCACTAGATGATTATTGATTTTAAAAATTTGTTTTAAAAACTCATTTGCAAATTTCTGCCAGTTTCAGAGTCATGATAACTGTGCAACTGCTTGGATTTAAATCTTGATTGATTATGTCTAAAAGTCTTGTTTATTTATAAATATGAATTTGGCTCTGTAAGATGTAGGATTGTCCTGCAGAGGGAGATTGTGGTTTAGGGGATTTAGATACAAGATTGGGACCATTCTCTGGACCAAGCTGGCCTAAAAAGCAGGCTGCTGCTTCACCAATACCTCAGCTAAAATGCACTGAATAAAGTAGTGCTAAAGAAACATAGAACTGTATTTCTGACATTTATCCAGAAAATCTAAAACTCTTCTGAAATGGAAATGCTGCAAATCCTGAGTTAATATTTTTTTCAAATTGACTGTTTATTTTTATAGGAATTGATAGTATGTTTTTCAGTCACATAGAAATGTTGTGTTTTCTATGCAAGGGTATAATAGCAACCCTTTAGACAAAATGAGTTCTGAGAATGGACTAAGAATGAAGCATCCTTCTGGCAGAGAAACTGGTCTTCTCATGAATAATACTAAGCAGCATCCTTTCTTGAGTGCTTTAAAGTTAATTTACAATTTTTCTGTTTTTTTTTTCTTTATAATGTGCAATTTAATCCTGACTTTTCATGATGCTTGGGCAAAAATGCAGATACCATAGCACCAGTATAATGAAGGAAATCAGAAAAAATAACAGTTTAATCATGATATGCATCTCTCACATGATATATAGAATAATAGGAAACCAACCATATGTTGACTTAAAGAGTAGGAATTAACTACCAATTTTAAATCCTTGCCCCAGTGCAGACATGAGGGTTAGCTCCATTACTGCAGGCTGGGCAGAGAGGATGAAAAAGCAGATACAAGCTTCTTTATTTTTGGAGGGGGTGATGGACGAAAAGGGAATAAAAATTGGTTTTATCAGTATTAGTGTATCAAAATTCGTATCTCTGTCTTAAATATGTGGCATATCCAATAGTATTGGAGAAGGCCAGTTAGCTTGTCTTGCTTGCTCAATCTTGTTTCTCAGAAGATATGAATAATGGCTCAAATATATAGTATTAAGATGCCCTGATGCAATTTTCTTGTTTCACATAAGCATCCTTCAATTTCCTGTGCCACTTTAGTTCCAAAACATTATATTTCAAAGAATTTTCATATATTTTTGATAATATCATGATCAAGATTGATAGATGAGATGTATTGACTGGTGAAGACAAGTGTGGAAAAAAATCCCACAGCTGGTATCATACACCAACTCTATTGCAGACTTTTCATCTTGCATGAATAATAACAATTAACGATTATCTATGCCAAGAGAAAGTATATATTGTCAGTTTATATAACAATCCAAATTACTGATGATTTACATGACTCCAAATTTTTGCATCTATAGCTATTCTCTCTTCCCCTTTGTTATCCACATACAGTTTCTCTTTTCCTCCATATTCTAATATGCCCAAGTAAATTATCCAAATGGAAAGTGACACTTTTTGTCTAAGAGGAAAATAGGCATTCAAAGTTTACTTTGAGAATTTATACACTGAAAATTGAATATTAACACTTTACTGGCACAAGGAAGAAAAAACTATTTCATAAAGCATGCATTTTATGATAAAATTGAAATTTTTCAAGAGAATTTTTCTGGTGGGTGAAGAAGAAGAGAAAAGGGGTTCTTTTTTTCAATGCCAAGTTGTGGTTACCTCTGAATTTTCCCTACCTCAAAAATTTTTTGTGGAGTTTCTTTAGCTTTATCTCAAACCAGAGCCCCCAGTGATGTTGTGGGTGGGATGGAATAACAATTTAGATCCACCCACACCATGCTAAGCTCCTCCCCCACCTCCGCAACAAGGACACAGAGTTACTTAGAACTCAACATATAAAAATATATAATAGGCACCAAAATTCTCATTAGATTTCTTTAGGACCATGTGCTGAAATATCTCTGGAGACCTGTCCTCCATTACCAATTTCTGCAGGGGTTTGAAATGAGCTAAAGCTGTGAACACCTGATTCCCTCACCCTCAGGTTGAACCAGCAGCACCTTTGAGCTCGGTATTTGGGTCCCTTAGTGGTTCATTAAGAAAATTAGGCAACAAAACCATTCTTTTTAAAAAGTCAGGATGCTCAGCAACCACCTAAACTAATGAAAAGAAACCACTTAATTAAAATGTATCTTCCATCACTTAAAATACCACTTGCCTATCAGGAAATGGCTGGTCCTTCTGCTTTTCTTTATTGACCTATGCTAATGTTGCCTCCCTTTTTGTTTTATATATGCAGATCCATTATTGACTCTTCTGCCTCATTTACTGTTTTTGTCACCACAACCTCCCTTCTCCAGAAAGGTATAAAACTAAGGGGGAACACTTAGACACAGGTCTGATCTGCATCGTGGTTTGACATTTCATCAATGATTTGGCTGAGTGTAGTGATCCGTACAAGGCTTAGTGGCTGCTGGTTTTATCTCTCCTTGGTTATCTCCTTTTTATCTCCTTGGTTAAAAGGCTGCATGTGAGCTCACCAGGAGGAATGTTTTAGTCCTAAAGAAAGTTCCCTGATGTCATCAAATGAAGCATGTTCCTTGTGGGCACCATGGTTTTGGGAAATTTTATAGCTGTTTAAGTGAAGCACTTAGTGGGGGAATTTTGACTGCAACTAAACAATGCTAGATAGAGTTTTATTCAGTAATGTGCATTTTAACAATTTCTATAACAATTTTTTTCTTTCAAACAAGCAAATAGTTTGTTTCAAACTCTGTGTATTATTTAAACTCCAAACATATTGAACTGTCAGATCTGGTCTTGTGTGCCTTCTACTTCATGGCAGAATAACCAAGCCTTGCCAAGAAGTTCTGCCAAGCAGAACTGAGATCAGAGCAGAGAGCTGGGGGTTTGGATGGCTCTGACCCTGACCACAAGGGCATCAAAAGCAACACCAGCAAACAAGAGGATAGTGGCAGAGCACTGATAATTTAATCTGGAGAAATATGTCTTTTATATTAGCTAAATCAGTCTTTATGTTAAAAAAAGAAAAAAAAAGAATCAGAACAGAGGGAGTAATACTTTCTTTAACAAAGGTGTCCTCACGGTGGGAAAGAGAACAGCAGAAGACTGTCATCTCCTTGTTTGCCTTGATGCCTGCTACAAAGAACTTGTCTACTGTCTCCTACACATATTTAGAAAGAATAAACCCTTCTCAAGAATATATTTTTACAGTCTCAAGTCTATAACTTTGCTAAAAAATTTTTGGATCTGTGTACAGCTTCATCCCAAACCTTCTTTCTCCAACAATTCTCCAAACGTGTAACACTGAGTCATCTGTGGCATTTTCTGCTGACAATAATTACAACAAATTACAAAAAATTACACAAAAACTTCTGCATAAAACCTTTATTTCTGAAGGTGATCAAATGTTGGCAGCTCAACCTCAGATTTGTGTATTGAAATCAGCCTTGAAAGAGTAATTTCATTACTAACATTAAGCCTTGGAACAGATTTGAAAAAAGAATAGCACTTCAGTGTGTGGAAGATGCCAGCGATTCGATTCTGTTCTATTATCCGTGGGATAAAGTAAAGGAGTGGTCCTCTGAGTGGGGTCTAATGCCTAATGAATAACCAGATGGGAGCTTGAAGGCTGCTTTCTTCATGAGGGGTTTCTACTTTCTGTGCCTTGATTTAGACATGCAGTGATCATCTGGTACCACAGGACTCTTAAAAGTATGACTCTTCGTTGTGTGTCTGAAAGTAAAACTTTTAGGCGTTAAAGGTATTTTAAGGCCAGATATCTGCAACAACAGGACCAGAATGATTCTAGGTTAGATATCCAGGTGGACTGGAGACTGTAGGACAGTAACTCCAACTTTGTCTAAAATCTGCTTCAGGCCCTGTTTTAGACACCTATCCCTCCTTTTTTAAATTCTGATTTTGATACTTTTTGCTTACTTTCTACACTAGTGAAATAAATGTAACAAGAGATTCTTTTCTACATCTATTTCATAGTGTAAATCCTTTAATGTAATTTTGTATTTGTATGACCTTAGATTTCAGTAGTAGGCTGTGGGTGTACTTCTGGTATATTAATATGCTATAAAGCAACAGCACATAAAATGAGAATAATTAACATTTTCCACCAGGTATTTAAATTTAATCTAAATTAAATACAGTTTTAACAATTAAATACTATTTCACCTTATCCATATTTTAATATAAGTATGAAATATTAGCATCCCCAAGGCAAAGCAGCTCCTGTAATTTAAGCCAGAAAAAAAAAACCTGCTAAAATATTCTTCCAGGGTAGCTTCCTAGATTAAAAATATACAGTTATAACTTATTTATAGCACTGTGCATTAAATGAAATATATTGTTAATGAAAACAAACACCACTGCTTTTACAAGCACCACCACTTGCTCCTGTGATCCATGGATGAGTATTTCAGGGCGACACTCTGTCGAAGCACAGGGTCAGGATTAAGGCTGGGAGAGAGAGCAAACCTACAGCTCCAAGTGGTGCTGGATTACACAGGGGTGACAAAGGATGCTGTGGACTACAAAAACAATGCTCCTCAGACAGCTTGTTGGCGTAGACCATAATGCTGTTCTTTGGCTAAGGCTTGGTCAAAGCCTAGCCCTTGTTTTTGGGTAAATAATTGGATAGCTGCAAAGAGCTTCAGGTAGTGTAGGGCAGGAAGGAGCCTGGCAAAGGAGAACACAGGCTCCTGTAAGAGCTCTCCCCTGAAACTGGCTTCTGCTGTCACTGCTGCGGGTCTTGGGGTAAGGCTGTCCAGACTGAGCACTTCAGGTGGCAGCCAGGGGCTGCTGAAAGATAGAGAAAGCTGCAAGGTTTGCTCACTGAGGACTTGTTTGTGCCCTAAGGGTGGCCTTGGCAAAGCCTCTGACATGGCCTAGAGCTTGGGCTGGGGTTGTGGCTGAGGTGCAGGGATGGCCTGGACCTGCTGCTGGAGCTGGGCTGCAATGGGGGCTGCCAAAGAATGTTTAGGTGACAGAAGGGTTTCTTCCCCACAAGCCGTTCATGCAGACCATGGCTGGGTGTTTTGAGATAAGGGTGTTTGTTAGGGTTTAGAGTTAGAACAAGGACAAAGCCAAGAGTTTCAGGTAGTGTGGGGTTGCCAGAGTTCTCCCCATAATTCTAATGCACCGTTGCTGGGCTATAGTAAATGTGTAATATGTATCTACCAGGAGAGTGCTTAAAATAATAATTATTTAAGTTGGTGGGGAAATGTAGAAATTTGGTATTATATGGGGTTCGTTAGTTGGTATTTTGTTGGGTTTTTATCTTTTCTGTTTTGGTTAGGTTTGGTTTCCTGGGGGTAGGTTTTTTTGTTGTGGTTTCTTTTGTGTGTTTGGTTTCTTTTGTTGTTTGGGTTTGGGTTTTTTTGAAAATAATATAAGTACTCCAATAGTTGAAAACATATTTTTCAATTATTGTTTTTATTGAGGTAGAAGATTCTAGAGAAGGAAAAAAAATGGACATTGCAAAACAGTATCTTTCTTTCTGGAACTGAAATATTAAATAATGAAACCCATAGTAAAATGTGACCAAAAGCCCTTTGATTTTCATAACTTAGGTGTATGGTATTCTGTGGTATTCAGCATCTATATAGTTGAAAAATTTCTAAAAATATTTTCAATAAAATATAAAGTCTTAAGTTGCACCAGTATAGTTCTGTGTGCGGAATCAGGGGGAAGAAAAGTGATCGTAAATAAAAACTTCGAAAGTTATTGAAGGGCCTGTCACTTCTCAATTTGTATAAGCTGTTCTATAGAGAAACACACATCACAGTAATATTCCTTAATTCCATCCTTTTCCATCTTGTCTAAAGCCAAGTCAATTGCTGGAAATTATAGAGAAGGACGTCTCAAAGTAAGTACTGATGATACATTTTGTAGGTCTGGAAGTGGATTTCTTTCTTTAAATCTCCTGTCCAAAGCAAGTATTTTATTAAGAATTAGGTCCCCTGTAAGATGATCAAAACCATCAGTTCACCTGTCTGCATTTCTTGTGACAATACTTGATGTCTAATGTGTGAAATAAGAGTTTAACCTTCAATATGGGCTTGGCCACCAGAGGCACAGAAAGACTGTGGAGTGGCTGCTGTAGCTAATTTACCCTGTGGGACAAAAGGCAGCACGGGCAGAGATAAATTTTTTGAGTCTCTATCTTTTCCCAAGTGTAACCACCACCCGCTCCCCCCCATCCACAGGATAAATAGACAAGGATTCCAGTCCACCCTAAGTGAACAGTTCAGGGACAAATCCTTAATCTGTGTTCTTGTGTCTAAACATAAAGTCTGGTTTTGACATTGTGAAACTACTGGGTGAGACCTGAAGACCAAAATTAGCTTCAGTTCGTGTGCTTTCCCTGAATGTCGAGAAAGAAAGGTGAAGGAAAGAGGAGGCACAGATAGGATTAATTACATTTTTCATTTGTTGTAATTCATTGCCTGGGAGAAATTTATCAAGCAAAGTATTTAATGCATTTTTCAGAGACAACAAAGCCTTGCAAACAGCATGTCCTCTTGGCTACAATTCCCTCTCAGTTCCCCTTCTCCTTCCTGAAGCCCAGAGGCAAGTAAAAGTAAAAACACTTGTAAATAACAAATTCACAGTGTGAATCCACCCTCTTCAGTAATGCCAGCAATCCTTCATCATTTTCTAAGGATGTATCTTATCAAAATAGCTGGTATAAGTTTAAATTCTTCCAGAATTTTTACAGACCAGCACACTGTGGAGAGAAAAGTGGGAGCACTTTTTTGCACACTGACAGTGTGTGTTGTCAGCTGACATTTGGGCAGTTTAACCCATGACCAGCTATGGATGCAGACATAAATTGCTTTGTCCCCAAGCCAAAACAGACTTTGTCTTCAATTACTAAAAGGCATGTCTGTGTAGACATAGCAAACAGGTTTAAAAGGAACATAAGCTAAAGCCAAGGAGATTCCCAGGCTTGTGCTGCTATCTGGTGGAGTTGGCTACCCCAAGTTAGCAGACTGGAAGCAAAGGCTTCCTACCCTGCCCAGTGCAGTAGGTATGCTCATTCCTGCTATCCCAAAGGCAGAATCCATCACAATAGGCATAATATCATGTTAGATGATGTCTGATCCTTGGCTGTGTGTGTAGTGGTCAGCAGCCTTGAGGGTGAGATGCGAGCTTTGAATCAGAAGCACAGATTTTTCTTCTTGCCTCAGTGTGGTGTTAAGAGAAAAAAATTCCTGAAGTGTTCAGATAATCTTTGTTGAGTAGAGGACTCCAAAGCCACATCAGAAATCTAATCTTTCCTGCCTTCTTCCATTCCTCTCAATCTAGCACATGTCTCCCTGTGCAGCTGTGCACTGATCCCTATTCCTCCCTGGCCAGCACAGATGTGATTTCTGTGTGCCTAGTGGCTCTTAGGTGTGCTGCTCATGGCAAATCCTGGCCTGGCTGGGTGTAATCCCTGCTGTGCCCCCAGGTTTGGTGTTTCCTCTCCTCAGACTTTTTCATTTCAAAGTGAAAGAAATGTCTGTTGTAGCAGGTGTCCTTTCACTGGAGCTGTGGGAGAGAAGAAGGAAATAAAGAGTTTTGGAAGATAATTTCTGTGCCAGTGTACTCAAAAACACTAAGAATCACTTGGAACTGGGAAGGATTGAAGAGTCAGGATCTAAAATAACATCAAGCAGATACCCTGAGAAGCAAGGAGGACATGGGCTGCCACTCAGAAGATCAGGCAGCAAAAAGGCATCCTGCCTTGATGTTACAAAAGCCAGATGGCTTCTCATGAATGTCATACATATTACTTAAACTCAGCTTCTTCAGCTGATAAACTGCTTTAATACAGAGCAGCCAATCTAATGATATTTTTGAGGATGGAAGTGTGATAAAAATTATGAGCATGCAAACTCCTAGATTGGTTCAAATTATTTATAACTTTTCACAGTCTAAGCTTCTGTCAAGTTTAGTTTCATTGCTTCTAAAAATGATATTCTAGACTGGAGTGCTAAAATGGGGAAAGCTGTCAGGGAAGGAGAAATTTCTGCTATTCAGTTCCCTATTCTTTTCTAAGCAAGTTTTATTTATTCTGCTGGAGCTCAGGTCATTTCATTTTGAGGGTCTGTGGCATGCATTTGTTATGACACTGAAAACATCTCATATATAATGAAAAACTCCCTCTAGATTCCCCAAATATCTTGAATAATGTTTTTTTTTTTTTTTTCGTTATGAATCTTCAGTCACACTGAAAAGCTCATGGTAAATTCATAAAGAACTGTTTTCCATTTTCCAAATTTACGTAGCTATAAATCTAATAAGAGCTACAATAAAAAAGAAACATTACTTTCATTTTATTAATTGTGATATTTGGAGAGTATATTCTCATGTTTCGGGTTACAAATTCACCATTTATGCTACATTCCATGAGAACTTTTGGTGGAATGGCTACTTTAACAGGAAAAAGCTCAGACAGAAATTCAAGACTCAGCAATGAGAGATAAATTGTTAAAAATAGTCAATGATTGACAGCCACTGACAGTCTTGTAGGCTCAAGCAGATGTTTCAGAATATCTTCTTGTAAAAATATTGCCTTTTTTGATGGACAGACGAATATATGAAAATAAGAGCTCTTTCTGAACATCCTGAAGTCACCAAAAGCAGTCCCATGCCTTCAGTATCTGCTGAAGCAGCCCATGGTTGAGGCACTTCAGAACAGACACACCATTTCATTCTTCTACTTCAAACAGATATTTGTGCCTCTTCTTTCTCCTTACTTTGCATTCTGCAGCTGCCTTATTGCAACAGTGGTTTCATCTTGCTGGAAAATAATTACTAAAGGTGTCAAAGTTAGATCAAATATTAATGTATGCTCTTCATTGTATATATAGGCATATTCTTATTTTGCTCAGAATGAATAAATATTTAAATTTTACTCTGCATCCCCTTTTGAATGAAAAATTTTATAATGTAACCTTTTGAGGAATCTGGCTTCAAAATATGTATGAATGCATGTGTGTTTGACTTGGAGACTTGAACCAGTTAACTCATTTAGGAGTTAGTGGTTTTGAATGTAAAAATAAAATCTTAGGTGTTTTAAACTACATCTATTATTTTTTATTAGAGCTTTTATTTATAGACTTCTATAGAAATATTGCTTATGCTTTCATGCAATGGGTATCCCTTTAAGAAGTAATCCTTCATTTGCCTGTGTAATTGGAAAGGAAAATGTTTGCTAGCAAAAGAGTCATTACTTTGGTTCTTAATTTCCTGTTTATGTTTGAATTGATAGGTGTTTCCTCATTACCATCAAGAAAGAAGAAGTTGATCATTTATGAATAACTCATTCACACTGTAATCACAAAGCTGCAGCAGATTGCAACTCATGACTCAAAAATCAAAAGGTACTCATAGGTCTCAGCAAATTGGACGGCCCAAATCTTGCCCATAAACTCAAGCCAGAACGAACCAAAGAGCAACCCAGCAATCTGTGTGGGATAATCAAGACTTGGCTGGGTATTCAATACAGGGTAAGTTATTTATTACTGTGGCATTATTGTTTAATTTTGTAATCTGATTATTTCCTACCAGAATTCACTCACAGAAGTCTTTAAAAATATAGTTAGCTTTATGTGATATTGTATCTAAGTAGAATCTTGACTTTCATTTAAATATTCATGCTTCAAGTGTCATTCTCTTTTGCTGTAATTTGCTTTAATTTTTATTTGCTTTTACACTTGTTTTCCCAAAGACATTTGAATGAAATGTATTTGAGCACCTCATTCTCATTGATTTGTAAGGAAGAAAGTAGGCAGGGGTGTTGGAGAATTTGGCCAGAAGCCCTTTACATGTTTACAGAAGACTTAGAAAAGCATTGACGAGAAATTCACAACTTCTTGTCATAGCTGTGCTGTGGCAGCAAGTCTGTATTGAACAGGCCATGTCTTAAAAAAAAAAAAAAAGCAGTTTCATCTGCATGCTAATTTTGTATTTAGCTTTTAATTATTGTTTTGCATTGATGTCACAAGCAAGAACCAAGACTTCTTTGATGAGTCAAAAGACCATTCATTAGCAATCAGATTCAACCACATTCAGTAAATCCTGTACACCAGTCATCAAGGCTGATACAGCTTTCAGGATAGAGCTGAAGCTTTTCATAATTTTTTAAAACCTCTCTTCTTTTTTACAGTAGGATAAACCTGATAGTTTAACAGATCAGCATTTCTCTGAGAATCTTCTACCCAAAAAGCAACTTTGAAAAAACGTGACATCTAGTTAGTACAAAGTGTCACCTGAATCATTTATGTAACATTCCTCCCACCATACTGCTCATAATATCTTCAAAAAAGTGGGTGAAGAGCTACAACAAAAGTGATAATGGAAGAGAAAAGCCTGAGATGTGAAATGACAGCACAAGAGGTACAATTTGGCTTGGCTTCACCTTGTCTAAAGGATAAATCCAAGGCATTTTCAGGTCGTAAGCAAGTCAGAAATTTTTATGTAAGAACAACAGCATCACTGTGGTTTTCTAATGTAGTAATTATGCATTTACACTGTTGTACACATATATGCATTAGTCAAATAACCAGGGTGTTTACCCACAAATAGTATTGGACAAAACCAAACTAGGTTCACGTTCATGAGAAATTTTTCGGTCATCATGTTTAGTAGCAAAATAATGGCATTTGGAAAAGGTAAATTTGTTCTATTTGTCAGCTTCACAGAAGAGGAAACAGACATTAGTGATTGGTTCTGTGTTAGTGTTATGGTCATCATATTAATGAGAGCTGGAGTGTCACTGGATCTTATAAAAAGTTCAAATGCTGTTCTGTGCTAGCTATCATTCTGCCAAAGAAGCTTTCACTGTGCCCTGCATATTTAATTACATGTGCTTGTGCAATACTGGGCTTACTTAGACTGAAACAGGAATTTATCATATGTAATCTCAAGACAACTGAAAATAAAATTTAAGGACCTAAATCATATCTGTCTTCATATTCATATTAATTGAGATTAATACTTTGAAAATCAACATACTCAAGGAAAAAATGTACCTTTAAGAGGTCTGCACAAAAGCAAACTGAGAGTTGACTTTGTAATTTGCAAATGCCTGTGCTGCAAAATCCACGTCACTGAAGGCAGAGATATTGGACAAAAAAGGCATCAGACCTCTCTGCACTGTTTTACAATGAGTATCATTGTTATACCTTCCCCCTCCCAGTGGAGATAGCTTTTTCCCTTCCTAGAACCAGTCTCCAAGACCTCCACCACAGGACTGGTGCTCTCACTCTGCACATTCAGCATGGAGGCTGTTTTCAGAGACCTCACCTGCCACACACAACAGGGGAGCCAATCTAGGATGTCCCGGATGAATTTGCCACACAGAGTTGGGGACACATTTAATCTAGAGCAATACTTCAATAAAAGCCATTTTGCTCAGCAAGAGTCTGAAGCTGCAGGCCCTCTCCAGCATGCCACTCGTGACTGCATCTTTGGTTGGTGCTTATTTTGATGCCTGTGGTCATTTATTGTTAGGGACCCTTCAGTCTTAGAGCCCATGGGCTCCAGCACCTCCACCTGAGCGCAGCCCTGAGCTGCTGACCTGTCTCTTGGTTGAGGTGACTGCTACACTTATTTTTAGCCCTATCCCCTGCTGCCTCTGGCTGGCAGAGTCCTAGGGCCCCTGGGCTCCCTGAATGATCCCTGGACTTGATTCATTCCCCGATGTGCCTGGGTCTGCAGCACATGGCTTTGTCCAGCTGAGCCCCTGTGGGACTGCGCTGTGGTGGGTGGGTGAGGACACTGCCCTGCTGGGGTCACCTTCAGCTCCTTCCCCATCGTGGAGCAGCCCTGCTTCTGCTGCTCTTTGGAAGAAGAAATGTATGCTACAAGTTTCTCCCCTCTTTCCACAATAAGCTCTCTTCAGAAAGAGATGGTAGAAGCTAGAATGTTTTAAAGTTATTTCTTTGATATATGGCTGCATTACAATGCCGTCATGATGTATGTTTTAAATTACATGTAGGGATGGAAAACAAAATAATAAAACATAGCTGGCATGTTTTAGTGTACACTACTGTGATCCATAGTTCGCTGACAAAATAAGACCTCAGGGTGAGGTGTTTATATTAATTTAGCTTTAATACCCTTTTGTGCTTTACTGTTTTGCTTTATTTTCCTCAGTTAAGTTTTGTGCTTTGTCACAATGTTCCTTGTCTTCCTCCACAAGCTGTAGTCAGGAGTTTATTACCAGCAGGTTTTTCTACTGCAATTTTGCCATTCTGCTCCAGCATTGTAAAACTAGGAAATAACTTAAAGCAAAACAGCATTTTTCTGTTTGCCACATACTAACTCAATCTACTCAATTAACAGAGGAATGGATTTCCATGGGCTTCCCCATAAATAAGAGCTATTCACCCCAGTAAGGATTTTCAAGACATTATCTATTTATACACATATAAAAATATTTTTCACAAACTCTCATCACCGATTAGAGGATCCAGAATGTCTGGGCAAGATTGACTGTGAGAGTAAATATACCTGACCTGCTGAACAACATGGATGTAGGGGAATTACAACTTTTTAGCACTGAAGAGACAACTTTTTGCCATCAAGAGGCATTGTGTAGCCTATGGCATTGGCTGCCCTCCTGAATCTGCCACTATTTCCCTCACAGCTGACATGACACTTGCAATGGTGTGTTTTCTAGCTACTGATATACCAGCTATTGAAAATAATATATTTATTTCAAAGCAATCATTCAGTGTAAAGTATGCAGGCAGGGTAGTATCTGTGCTGACAATGATACCTGATCCTGTCACAGAACAGAACAGGAATCTGTTTTTTTCTTATGATTTGTAATGCAGGATGATGTACTCAATAAAATTACTCATTGTTACATCGTTGCTTTCCCAACAGATGAATCATTAATATCTATCTATACTGATCTATAAAACTAACATTTTATGTGACAGACATCATTAATAGTGAACATTCAGTATAAAGAAGAACTGCATTATATATCAGAAAGATCTGAGCTTTAGATATTAAAGCTACAGTGGATTCAAGCATGTTTTCATAGTTTAACAACAATTAAAAAAACTCCACTTTTCCTTATTGTGAGCTTGTCTTGGTGATCAATCTGTTTTACTACATGTCACTTTCGATCTCAAATTTAGAAACTAAAACAAAGTACAAACTTTGGCTGCTCTATGTTTAAAAAAAATGCTTCCTTAGATTGTGTTACAAAATATTCTTGACTGGGATATGAGCAGTTGGCATTTCTGGTGAAGGATTTTTGCTAATTAAGAAAAATTTGATCTGGTACATTATGGCTTGGATTTACAGACACCAATGCAGACACCATGCAGAAATTTCACTCTTGTCAGCTCTTTCCTGACAACAGCTCTAAAGTGAGAAGAGAAGTAGATTACAAGGGATTCTTCTTATAGTCACTGGTCTGCTTTTCATTGGTTATTGGGGTTTTCCAATCTTTTACATATTTCACATTTTAATAAATCTGACACAGTAAAAGACAATGCACAGTGCATTCAAATGTAACTGTCATCTTGCTCTTTTCAAGCCTGTGTTGCAAAAGGGATTGGGGAAACCTTAGTGCTTGCTGATAAAATTATCTCACTGATTTTTCTTTTAAATACACTTGTTTATATACCTCAAAAATTTTATAACGATGAAAAATTGATATTATTTCAATATTTTAATTATCATAGTCATGAATCCCTTTGGATAAGAGAATGGCTATTCTCTCATCATCTTCTATACCATACTGGTGTGCTTTCCTTTTTCTTTTCACATTTTTGTCCTTAACTTTCAGCTTAGTTTAAGCTGCAGCACTGACAGGTATAATGCTGATTGCTAGAATTTTATACTGCTTCAATACCAAGAGCTATGAAACTGTACTATATTTTGGGGTTTGCTCTGCATGAGCTTCTTTGTTCTCCTATTTTAATTAAAAATATAAGTGTATTATAACACTACACTAAGGTCCTTGTGAAAGTTAGGAACATTGAAAAGTGAAGAAATTATTCTAAATGTAAATTAGAAATAAATACACATTTTTACTAAAAAAGACCCCAAATGATTAAGCATTAGAGTGGGTGTTTTTTTTTCCCTGATCTTACTTGCCTCTGCATTTTCAGATATCAAGGCTGGGCCAAAACACTCTGAGTACAGGTATCCCTGAAGTAACAGGATTCATCTTACAGATGTATCACTAATTTCAGCTTTTGGTGGATTTGACATTTGATTCTGCATTTTCTAATTTATTGTAAGTTATGTACACTCTAGTTAGATGTGCAGAGATGTGTGATTAATGCTTTCAAAAGGGGTATGTTTTGTTTAAATGGTTATTCAAATATGTGAGAAGGTAGTATATGAATTGCCTGTGTTTGATGAGAACAGATGGTGTTTCTATTCCTTCTTTCCAAGGAGAGTACTCAGCAAAAGTTTGCTGAAATTATTTCCATAAGCCAAGGATACAAATGTTAAAGAGACCTTAGGCTCCAGTTGCCTGGGACCACAATATTGCTTTTGAAGTTATTCAACCCAAAGTCAATATTTAACTGTTACAGTACTTTTGTGAGTAATCAAGTATCACTGCCCTAATTTATTTCTTTGCTATAGACAAATTTTATTAAATACTCTAAAGTTGAACAGACAATCTAAGAAAGTTTCTACAAGTTGTAAGTTCCTGCAACCAAAGTGTAATTATCTAACTTCACAAAAATACACGTCTAACATTGAGAACAATAGCACAGAAGCTAAACTAATTCTGGGTTTTTAACAGCACTTGACTCTGACAAACAAGGGAACAGTAATTTGGTGCAGGAGAAACTGTAAAACAGAACTTGTCAAACTTCGGGAACAGGTAAAACACTTCTGGGAGATTTTTTTGTAGAATCATTTAGGTTGGAAAAGACCTTTAGGATCATCATGTCCAACCATTAACCTAACACTCAAGTCCACCACTAAACCATGTCCCTAAGTACAACACCTGCATGCCTTTTAAATACCTCCAGAGATGGTGACTCAACAACTTCTGCCCACTCCAATGCTTGCCAACACTTTACCCAATCTAAACCTGCCCTGGTGCAGCTTGAGGCCATTCCCTATTGCTTGTTTCTTGAGAGAAGAGACTGACCCCCATCTGGATACAACCTCCTTTGAGGGAGTTGGAGAGAGTGATGAGGTCACGCCTGAGCCTCCTTTTCTCCAGGCTAAACAACCCCAGCTCACTCTGTCACTCCTCGCAGGACTTGTACTCAGACCCTTCAACAGCTTTGTTGCCTTCTCTGGACATTTTCCAGCCTCTCCTAGACAAAATATGTTGTACAACACTTCCACTTTCTGTAGTGATTCTGCTCTCTAATGATCTCTCTTCCTACATAGGTTTCTTCCTGATCTTTACCCATGTAGCATGGCTTGGGACAGACCAGAATGAAAAGCAAGGTATGCTCCAGCTGGGACTTTACTATTTCTAGCCAATAATAAAATCAGTTTTTACAAACTAAGCAATATCAGACCTCATCATGTGGCTAGAAGACTGCCAAGAAACACAAATTACAGCAGTGGTTTTAGTGACTCAGTAGCTGTGACCCCTCCCTTCCATGTCAGTAGCAACCTGCTGATGGGGCCTGGCAGCACAGCTATTGTATACCATTTTGTTTCAAGAGGTCTAGGTGTATTCTGTCTCTCTTAGCATCTTTTATAATGCCCATGACAAGCAGATATTACTTGAAAGAATTTATTTCTTCATAAAATTGTTCCCAGAGTCAATAATGTTTTGCTTTCATAACTTTTTTCTCCAGAAGTTTGTGTGCTCATCTGAAAAGAACAAAACCCCCGAACTATTGCTGAGTTTAGAATTAGCAACTTTTTATCTCACAGCTATGAAAAAATGAAAGGATATTTTTGTTCATGTGGATTTCCATGCAGGCCTCTAAAATTTAGCAAACACAGGAGTTTTCTACTGAATTTTATGTTACATAAAAGAGGGTTTAAATTAATCATTTTGGCCATAAGAACTCAGAGTAGGTGTCTACATGGAGGAATAAAATTGATTGTGCTTTCAAAGAGAAACAGTCTAAATCAAAAATGCTTTTGCTTCAGGGCCTTTTCCCGAGGCTGTTAACATAAATGGTGATGGAGTTGTGACCACTGAGAATAAAGGAAATCCTGCCTCTATATGGTTGGTTAGTGAATCCAAATAGAACATTGATGTTTAAGATCATTATAGGTTACTATTTCCCTCTCAGAGCTTCAGAATTCGTGTCTCTGTTTCTCTTGAGGTTACCCCATTGCTAAATATATGTTCTCATAAAGCTTGATTATGGTTTTATTAATGTTTTTTGTGTTATTGTTCATCCTGCTTAGGATCAACAATATGGAGCATAGACAGTAATACTTCCCAAAGCAAAGAACGGTAGGAAAGAGCCATGCTTTTAACTCATTCAAAAACTCCAGAAGAGATCTGAAAACTCAATCAATTGTTGGACAAGTAAAAAAGTGTGTTACTCCAATGTTTTAAAAGCTGAGGGGCTACTCTCAGGGGTATGTGTTCAGCATCACTTTCAGTAATGGTAATGTTCAGGTGAATCAGAGGTAAAAGATTCAGATATTTCATCCAAAGTTGCATGAAATTCCAAGTTTGAAGTAATGGTTTACTTGAAGCAAATGTAGGGAATGGGGACCAACACTTCTAAAACACAAGGTTATTTTTAAACAATGCTTCAAATATGATTATCTCGGAATCCATATAGAAATACTAGGGCCTTTTTGTCCACATTTTGCTTTCTATGTGTATTGAGCTTGAAAAGCTTTTCTAACAGAAATCAAATACTGTGACCAACCCCTTGTCTGGTTTACAGTGGTGTTTTTTTGACCTTTAAAAAGTAAACCACAATCCATACTGGATAGATAATAGTGGGGAAAGTTTTCCCTGTGAATAGATACCTTAATCTGGTCCTGGAGAGCTCAATCCTACAAACTGACTTTTTTTTTTTTTTTTTTAAAGAAACATGATGTTTTATGTTTTTGCTTTTAAAGAACACTTTCTGGGGAAACACATCTTTGAATATTCCAAATTCATTAATATTCTGAAACAGTGGAATAGAATGCAGAGTTTCTTCCCTGTTTTTTAAGGGGAATACCTTAAACTGCTTGCTTCTTCAATTTGAGACTGATGGCCCAAAGTACTAATCATTGCTAATATAAGAATATAAACTTTGGCAATATTTGGAAGTCAAAGCAAATAATTTTTCTTCAGTGGTGAATAAACTGAAAGAGGAGATTTGTTTCTCTACTCCTCCTCAAGGAGGGGCATTTCACTGCTTGTTGGCTGCCAGAACTAAGAAAGGAAGGCTTCTCTAAGACTGTCCTAACATTTTATAAAGAATCACAGCTGATTCTCACTACAAGAGAAAGAGAAGGAGGAAATACAAGCTGAGTGAATTAGAATTGTGTACTTCTATGGTTTGCCCTAATCTCCAGGACAAGCACAGTTGAGTATCACTTATTTTAAAATGCTTTCTCATTTACTATGGATTGTGATCAGGAGAGGATCTTGCTTTCTGGTGAATTTTGAAGAAAGGTTTTTAAATCAAAGGTGCCCTTGGTTAGCTGTAAATTGGCATCTCTGTGGATTTGCATTTGAAGGGCATCAGAGAGAGAAGCAAGTACAATCTTGTACTTGTAATCCCTTTAGGATTACACATGCTTTAAAAAAGCATTTAAGATTATAGGCTAAATACTACCTAACAATAGGGAAACTCCCTGAATTTTACACTTACTGTATTCTTATCAGTCTCTGGGGTTAAGTTGTTGGAGTTGTTTTTCCTATTTGAATACATAACTCTGCAATATCTCTTGCTACCTGCAATATGTTTACATAAATCACTACAGGCACCTGATGAAGACTTAGATAAGGAGCAGTGTTGCAAATCTGACAATATTCATCTATATACAGAAAAAGAATGAGATGCTATCTTTTCCTTCAGGTACTCCTATAGAGAATATATTTCCATGGTCTCTGGATATTTAAGTACCAATTCTCGAGCACTTTTAATTACTTTTTTTAAGGGAGAATGCCAAGTAAACAGTAGCAAAATAGCCCTTTTAAAACTTTGAAAACAGCTTTATGATTTGTCAGTTTCATGAGAGAATAATAGGGTAAATGCCTGAAAAGTAGATAGAAAAACCAATTTAAATAGAATATATGCATTTTTTTTGGAAACCCAACAATCAATCATTTTGTTTACAGTCTTACACAATGCCTTAATGAGGACATTTTCTCCTTTTTAAAAGAAGGAAAGAACAGTATTAATATTTTATTATTTAGAGTGAAGTACATTAAAAATGTTACAGTTAATGCTATAGCCAAATACTCAAAGCCCCTGAAAATCAGAGAATTTAAGTAAAACTGTCATTCACTTTTTGGCTAGTCTCAATATAACTAATGAGATATAAGAAAAGTGCACTCAACTCCCCATATCCTCTTTTATCACTCTCTTGACTTAAACACTTTTGTTTTCCAGATTTCCAAAAAGTGCACTCAAAGCGTGTAGAGCTTTTACTTTGCTTTAGATTTCATTTTTTTCCTAGAGACTAAAAAGAAAACCCACCTCAATGTCATATGGCTCTCAGATGAATATTTAATCATTCTCTCCATATCCATTTAGATGGATCATAAATGCTGCCTATTTTCATGTTACAGCCGGTCCATTAAAATGGGTTTATCTTTTGACTGGTTTGAGTTGATCATCCCTTTTGCTTTTATGTATATATCCTTCTTACTTTGAACAGAATAGCTCTTAAATAACAATATATTGGTCATGGTATAAAAACCTTCAACTCTATATTCACAAGATTTGGTTTAAGTAACGTCAGTATTCAGCAAGTATGCAGCATTTCAATTATTATTAGGTAACTTTCACTTTTTTTGCTGTTTATTCAATAAAGAAAAATATAATTATAAATAGATATCAATTTAAATATGTTATAAATTTCTTTTTTTCCACATATCACTAATTCTGTAAAGGTTTTAATGTACTATTGTTTAAACAATTCCCAGTTTTAAGTTTCTTTTCAATTTTAAGAGACTTTAGCACAATAAGAAATAGCTGTGAGTTTTCTGTAAGGTGGTTCATCATCACAAAATGTTGTTAATGAAATTAAAACAATGTGGTTTAAGTAGGCATCAAGTTCAGATCTTTACTACAAAACAAACAATATCTTAGGCTTCATATTGTTTCTATCATGAAGAAAAGTCATTGTCCCGAACGCATTAGTGATAATCTCCGTGCATTTGCCACACACAGGATGAAGAATTTTATGTTTTCCCTTAATAATTGGGTTTGACTGAAAATGAGGAAAAAACCTGAAGCCAATAAATTATGTAACTCATAGAAAAGGAAGGTCCACAGGAACTGGACATGAAGAAAAAAAAAATAAAACAGCACATTTATTTTACATAGGATGAAGTATGGTTGTACTTCCAGGCATAAGATATCCAGTCAGTGACAAGGTTTGGGAAGCCACGTTTTTGTTGTTTAACTGTGGTCACTACAGCCTGGATATAAAGAAAGACCATAACAATGACCATTGTCATCAGCAGGGTGACGAGGAGATATTGTGGTCTTTAAGGAGGCCCGAAAATTATTAAAACATCTGCACTGTGCTGTTAGCAAACTTACTATAACCATGGCATTAAGTCCAGATCAGACTAAACAGTATCCCTTTACTCCAGTTTGGGCTCTCAGTTCAACTCTGATCCTGAATAGGAAAGAAAATATTATTTTATTGGTTGGAAATGGGATTCTTTCTCTGGAACACAACCTGGTGGCTATGGGAAACAGTAACTTGAATGTTTGTGTGTGGCATACGCCAGTAAGAGGCTTGGAGTAGCTGCTGACTGCCTTCTGAGATGGGAGCCTATGCTGGATGGGTGGCTGGAGAAAAAGAGGTGGTCTGATAAATAGGCTGGCATGGGGTAAATGGAAGAGGTGCAAGCCTGGAGAAATGCAATGAACTTTTTTTGTTGTTGTTTAAAATATAATGTTTCTGAGATTAGAAATATGGTAATATATTAAGTGCTTAATTAATCAATTTGAAGATTTACGAACCAGAAATGTCATCCCCAGCTGTTTGAAAACAAAAGAACATTTCATAATCCTATGAATTAAGAATAAAAAAAAATAAACACAAATGCAGATAATATTATGTGAAGACATAGTTTATGTATTATTTATTTATACATTATTACATTAAAACATTTTAAATTTAAGTCTTTCTCATATCAGGTGTGAATTTCATTTAAACGGGAATAGACTACTGAATGGCATTAAGGAACACAGTTCTGTGAAGGAGTTGGGAGTGAAACCACACTGCTGCTATTTCACTCCCAGCGAGCTGCTACTGGCATTTAATCTGATGTGGTGTTGACTGTCTTTTCACATCTTGTGTTATTAAACTGACAATTTAACAAAAATCAGAAAAGCCCATGATTCATAAACTGGCATGTATATTGTAGTATGTGAAGCATTTTTCTGGAAATGTAGGAAATCAGAGATAGAAAGCTAAAGTATCCATTTAAATGAGAAAGGAATAAGTAGAAACATTACTCATTAACTGCATTTTATAAAAGAAATGTCTCATCTTTTTGTGTGACTCGTGAAGTCACCATCAACCAGCTTGTAACCTGTAATTGTATAGCATTTCTCTGCCAACCTGGGGGTGAAAAATCCATAGCAGGAATTTTATTAACTCTGACTTGGGGCACTGCTAAAGGATATTGGACATTTTGGTCATGATTTTGAAAATAACATACCAATTTGCATAACTAAATATTTGGATTTTCAGATGGGGATATTTTCAAGCCAAATTTAGAAACAGCAAGGTTCCCACCTGTTGAAAGTGAGTCCCTTTTAAGCCAGTTCAGTGATTTCCAATGTCCGAAAGTAAATCTATCATAGAACAGTTCAGAAATCCTGTATCAGAAATCTATTGAACAGAATTATGTGTTTCTTACCACCATGAGGTGACATTTTTCTTATAATAAGCATGTAGTGTAACTATGGGCATTTTCATCATGCACATGCATGGCTAATTTTGTTTAAAAGCGGGATATATTAATCAACATATAAAATTCTTTTTTATGTCTTTGTTATATTTCAGATGAATTTTCTTCTGTTTACTTGGGTCACAGACTGCAAATAAGAACAGTCATCTTTTCTTCCATTTGCTAATTTTTGTCTTTTTATTCTTGCTGCTATCACCAAAGTTTGAGAGATCCCTCAGTTTGTTTTTTTTAATACTAACTTAAACCAAGGAGCTTTCAATATTAACTGTTATACTTTCTCCAAAATGTGGCTTCCACTCTTTCACAACTCATTCCCTCAAACATCTTCTCTAAATTACTTTCTCTGCCTCCCTAAACCATACCCCCAAGGAAATCTTCCACATTTCTATTTCAATATCTGATGACAAGTTGAAAAGCAGTATGCAAGGTAAGGATAGAACACTAATTGATATAAATGTGAAATGACAGTAATGGTCTCTGTCTGAGCCATGGCTGGAGACTTCCGTGTAATGAAAAACCTTCCATAGTTAATATTTTTTGTCCCTCTAGTAATATTAGCTAAGATAATGTTTTAATAGATTTTTGAACAGAAGTCTTAGTTCTGCTGTACAAAGTTGAAATATGCTATGGAAGACACTTTATATCTTTGCAGCATTTCTAGGGATTTATTTTTTCCAGAAACGTGAAAGGAAAAAAATATTGGCAATTTTCATTGTAATGAGTCCATTTCAAGAAGTGGTGAATGGTTTCTTTATTATTCATTTCTAGCTTCTCAAGAGATCTCAGAAGTTTTATTCAAAATTAGAATTTTTTTCCATGAATACGACTTCATGTGTGTATGTAATGGTAACACAGAAAACTGAAAATTACATTTCTTGAGTCAAGCACTGTGACTGTAATATGAAAAGAAAGATGATGCAACATTAATTGCTTCTGTGGTAAGAAAAAATTGTTCTGGCAAGGTGTGAAAATAATGCAGTTTTGCCTTTTACTTTATATATCGTTAGAAGTGGATTTTTGTATTTTAAAACATTCTTTGTTGTTTGACATACTGCTAATGAACCATGCTAAATTAGCAGAGGTTTCTGCTATGCAACTCTGAGATATGAGAGACAAAGAAAATCACATCACACAATAAAAGAAACCCAGCACTGCAAATCATCATCAGTGAAGACCAGAATAGGGAGAACACATAATAGAATGGTAAAATTGTTAAGAATCTTCCAGGTGACCCTCAAAAGTTTGGGTCTCCCCCTCTTTTGACTCTGGGTCTTTCTACTTCTTAAGGACCACCCAGGCCAGTTTGGAAGGAGCAGCTGTGTTGCACAGCAGCTGGGGATCAAGGTCCTCTCTACCTGCAAGTACAGACTTAATCACCACTTCCCATTTGCTCCCTGGAAGACTCTTAATTATACTTCATTTCAGGAGGAAGAAAGGGATAGCTGCTTCATAAATGGGAATTTGTTTAAAATGCATTGAAATATCTATTGGTCCAATAATAATGTGCTAAGGACATTTGTAAATTTGACAAGTCTTTCCAAGTGATGTTTCTCAGAGTATATTTTAAAAGTTTAGGTTGGTTTTGAACAGCTGGGATTTACATTTTCAGATAATAATACCTTGGTCAAATTTCAGTGGCTGTTCATTAGATTATATTCCCCCACATTAAAAGGAGATTATCTTGTAGAATTTTAAGTCATGGTTAAATATTTCAAGTAAACCCAAGAACTGTTAGCCTCTCTAAAATGAAATCTTGCCTCCCTATTTTAGACATCCAGAGCAGTTTTCAGTGTTCTCAGTTTCCAAACAGAGACCATGGAAGAAACACAACTTGGAAAATTTCAGCCTAAATGCCTGAAGACTGGCAATATGATAAGCAACTAGAGAACATAATCTTGCAAGGAAAAGAATCTGGTAAGCTGAAATTAGGGATGCTGTACCTGCACTGGCTACTACAGAAAAAGCCACATTCTCTTTTTAATTGTATGGAAAGTTTTACTAGTTTCAACACTACCTAAACCTCATTATTTAAGACAAAGGATTATAAAATTTGTGTTAGGAAGATGCATTGTCACAAAGAATGGTAAGGAAGTCCACTAGCCACCAAAGGAAGCTCTGAAACCATGCTTCTCTGTGGTTTGAAAAGCCAAAGCCATTCTTAAAATACACAGCCATATTCAGAGAATCACAGAGTGGCTGAGGTTGGAAGGAACCTCTGGAGATCATCTGATCCAGCCCCCCTGTTCAGGGCAAGCTATGGCTGGTTGCCCTGGGACATATCCAAATGTCTTTTGAATTGGTCTTCAATTAGACTTCATGCCACTGATCACCACCCCCTGGGCTTGGCTGTTCAGCCAGTTGTCAGTCCACCTCCCTGTCTGCTCATGCAGCCTATGCTTCAACAGCAAGGATGCTGTGTGAGCTCACGGGTGTGCTCCAGCTCCATTGCTCTGCTCAAATGACTACTCAAACTCTTTTTGGTAAAACAGCCATAAGCAGGGCTTAATTTGCTTTTTTTTTCAGAGGTTTATTCTGCTACAGTGATGTAAATCAAAGAACCTCTCACTGAACACACCTTTGAAAAAGGAAATTAAGTTATATATGTTCACTCACTCAAGGGAAAGCAGAATATGCAGGTGGCAGCCAACACAATTAAAAAACTCTCACGGAGAGATGTACAGGGAGTACAAACAATCCTCCACCTCCAACAATTTCGGGCAGAACAGGCAAGAGCAGTCTTCCACTCCAGGGACAAAAATTTCAGGCACTAACTTAACTATTAAAGTTATTGCAAACAAAATATTTGCTAAAGTGACTTTTTCTTACCCATCTAGAAACAAGCATGAAGTGTGTATATATATACATGCACTCACATATGTTTTGCTAAATGTTGGTTGACAGTCACTTAGGCAAGGTGCTGACATTATAAGTGTTACTGTTTAAAATATTAACAATGATGAAGAATAGATTGGCATTAATGTTTAAACTTGTATTTTGAACCTCCAAAAGCTTCACCAAGGTGTTCACACAGATATATGTAATTTCAAAAAATCAGTGAGTAAAAATGGAAGCAGCACCGTTTTGAACTCTTTGCAGTAAATGAGACAAGGTAAGTTCAGGGCACCTTGCTCACAGGTGAGCTTTCTGGATATCTGGGTTTAAGTACCCATCAATTTGATGAGTATACAGAGGATCAAGCTGGGAGGACTTCTAGGAATTAGCAGGTATCTCTTCGTTCAGGCAAAACCAGCAATGAAAAACAAACAACAAGAAAATATTTTGAAAACTCGTGCCCCCTTGTGCTGCTGTATGGTATGAGACTTTGGCTTTTAAATAGCAGTGAGTAGATCAGCCCACAAATACCCAGCTGAATACCCACCTCAACATTTCTTCATTAGAAGGCAAACTGATGGCTGTAAAATGAATGTGAACAAGAACATATCACAGAGATGGCAAGAATTTCACATAGAGAGGTAATTAAATGCTAGACAGGTCACCTGCTGATGCAGTGGCTTGGATTCCAATGGCGGCCCATCAGCCTTTCAGAAAGACATCCAGATGTATTGCAAACATACGGTAAGAGTCAGACTGAGGAATAAGGTGTTACACAGTGTTATTTTGCTGGTAGGTTAGACCAAATGACAGCTGTTCTTTTAGTTCATGGAAAGCAAAAAGCTTTTTGGTGTTCCAGTATCAACTTCACATACAGAATATGAAGTGTCTGTCTCTAACTCTTCCACTGTTGCAATTGAAACAAGGAACCACAAAACAAGTGTTAAAATGTTTGAGCATAATCGACCTTGATGGCCTGAAAAATGACAGAAGGAGCATAAAGAGAACAACATAACTGAGTATATCAAAGTTTTTCACAGCTATATCTGATATATTTATATTCAACATTTGTGTTTTGCTCTTTAGAATGTCTCATGTTGTTTAATCCTCTCTGTGGCTCTCACAAACTCTGACTGAAGAACAGGGATGCTTAATGCACAGCAGTCCAACATAAATGAAGCTCTGCTCCTTTACTACAGTCTAATCCTCTTTGTGTAGGATAGATTGCAGTCTTGGGGAAGATATTTGATTACTAACTACATCCAGATCATAAACAGAATACGACTCCAAACAGAAATGTAGAAAACTTTAGCTGAATAACCTAAATGATGAACACAAATGCATCCTTTGCACACAAACTTCAAGGGGTTTTCAAATCAAACCAGAGCCTGCAGCAGTGGTGTTCCTCCACTGCCCTGAAAGCAAAAAAAGCCTGGGCTTTCACAACATACATGTACTAGCAAACAGCCCCACGCTGTGGACACTGCATGTACTAGCAAAATCACTTGTGAATTTACTGTACTTGAGCTGTCTCAGCTCACCCAGCCCCACCAGAATATACTGAAAATTATTACTTTGTGATTAATGTAACACTTACTTGCATACTAAATTTGTGTAGACTACTATAAAGAAGAGGAACCTTTCAAGAAGATGGTAGACTTGAATTTTTTTTTTTTTTTAATTTAGCAGGGGAACATATCAAATGCAGAAATTCTGACAGAAAAGCTGTTGAGTGTCATGTGGTCCTGGCAGTCAGATGGGGAGCAGAACTCAGTCGTGCTCTGTAGCAGGAGTAGTGGACACCCCACACTTGGTAACTGAGAACAAATCCTGTGTGGGACCAAAGTAAAAATCTCCCCTAGAATTGCTGAGCACAAAGATATTAAGTCTTTTTTTTTTTTTTTCTGAAAATGAAGGTTTTAATAATTTTCCAGGGATTCAGCACACTCAGACACATAGTTCTTTACAAAACATTGATGAATCTTTCTTCCTCTTCTAGGAAGTTGCTTCTGACCTGATTCTGGATCATCTCCTTCCTTTCATTCTATTTTAAGATGGGAAAAAGAGGCCTTTATAGACATTTCGGCTAACATCCCTTTTATTCAGCTGTGGGGTGGAGCTGCTCTGGGCAAAGGGAGTGTCCTTGGTCGCCACCCACTGAGCAGCACTGCAGCTGGATGCTGAGAAGAAAGGCTGTTTCCTAATTTGCAAGCAACAACCATATGTTCAGGAATGAAGAAATGCATACTCCACCTAATCCCATGAGCTTCCTCTCTCCCCTGTGGCCTATTTAAAGTTATTTTAGCACTCTTTACAGGACGCCAGCTACTAAGTGAATTACCTTCAAATTTTAGGCCCTTCAAGCAAAGTGATTGTAAGCAAAGCTGAGGAAAAACTGAGCATGCATGAACCATTGTTCCTAGTGACTCATGGCATCATTTTCCAGAGTGACTCTTCTAGGGAGGTTCCAATGCTCCTCCCTTTAGAGCAGATGGTAAAAATGTTTTTATTTGGCATTGTTATTGTGTAACACCAGGAATCAAGATTGACAGTTTACAGGAAGTTATAGCGACAAGATTTCTGTCACAAAGGTCTCAGGTTTCCTGAGAAAATCTCCCACTCTATGGATCTACTTAGGAGGCAGAGAAGGAATTAATACCAAACTTGCCTTGGCTCCTTGGAGAGCCACATTGCTTCTCTGTTAATAACTTAGCAAAACAGGTACCTGGCAACTTGCCAAAGAGTATCGATTCCTCCCTAGACTTTTATTTTAAGGAGCTTTAAGGGCACGGGTACCACTCGGAAGTGTGTCTTAATACAATTTATACAGCAGAATTTGCCTTCTTTTGAACAGAATAACTAGCTTCTTAGCCAGGATACAGGATGTTCCACAAGAAAACTGAACTAATACCCAAGTGAAAAAAAGTGGGTAAGAAATCCTTCCTTGTACTCTTAGCTTGAATTATTGCGATCAAAGAAATTGAATTTCAGTGTGCACAACCACAGAGCCAATAACCCATTGCACGGGCCTCCTTATTTCCAAAGCTGTACAATCTTTACTCAGAAGTACATATACTTTATTCTGATGTCTACTTTTTGCATATGGGTCCACGTGTGACCTTTCTTTGACTGGTTGCTGGAAGAGGGTTATAAATTAATTAGAAGATGATAGAAACCAGCAACATAAAGTTGCTTTGTTTATTAATATTGTATAAAGCTGATGTGATGTGTGCTTTAAAATGGGTTTGGGGATTTTTTAGTGATTGCAAATCATGTACTTTAGCTGCCATATCAAGAGAAAAGGTCTTGATAACATGCTTTAAATGGTTAGACTAAACAGGAATTACATTTCGGAAGTTTAATAACAATACAGGCATCTAGTGGAAGCGTTTGAGACTGCAGCTGTCAGAGAATGCATCAATGCACAGCTGATTTTCTTGCATTACTTCTTCCCACGTGGACTTTCATTAATCGAATGACAAATGCCAGTGATGGTTAAGTTTTATTTAAGAATAAGCAAAACTAAAATTTCATGGTATTTAGAGACTGTAAGGCAAACATGGTTTAGGAGACAAGCTGAGGGCTTGAAGTAGGGAGTGTCAGTCTTCCTCTCAACAACAAGAAATATCCTGTCCCACTCTTTTATCCAATATTTTAATGGTTAGAGGACTCTACCAGGACATAAGAGAAGAAGTTCAATCTCCTTCTGTGCCTGACAGCACATCTGAACATTTATTACTTCCTATTACTGTAATTTCCATGAAAGGAGAAGACAACTCAGCAGAAATCTGAAAGCATGTCTCTTCTTGAGCTCAAGAAGAAATGCAAGCTACAGCCAGACTCCAAAGCATACAGAAAGCACACAGGCCTAGGGCTTGGTGACATGTTTGGCTGCTTTTTAATCTTCCTTTTCTCTTGGGCTATAGGGCAAAACACACCACAGAAGCAGCTGTACTAACACATTCAGAACACATTACAGAATTATTCGACTTTTACATACTATGCTGGTTAGACACTTAGCTCCAGACACCCAGCACAGCTTGTTTCTCTGTGACAGTGATATGGTCTTGTGACAGAGAAGTCATTCCTCAAAAAAACTTCAGGGTCTGGCGAGGGCATCTTCATAGCTTTGGTCAGCTTGGCTCTATAATATGACTAGAGGAATAAACATGTAATTTCCAAGGTGTGGAAGTGGGGAAGCAGCCAGGTAACTTCAAACAGTGAAGTTTCAAAACACAGTGTTTTCAAAACACAATTTTTGAGCATGCTTGAAGTCTATCCATTCAGTCCCATGGAAAAACATTGGTTTTAAACAGAGCCTGGATCCTCCCTGTGGGTTTTCAATATCTAGGTAAATTTCACTTAAAATTTAGGCTCAGGCTTGCTTATTCTATTCCTTGTCTGAGTGTAGGAATTGATCATAAAGCCTGCCCTCAAAAATATAAACCATGATTTTATGACTTCCTTTACTAACCACACTATCATTTATTTCCACCTCAATTTTTCTTTATGGGATGATGTGATAGAGTTTTTTCCTGAAGAGCCTGCATTGTGGGCTTGGATATGTCATGTCTAATATTTTTGTCCTTTAATTGGTGAATTTGATTAATGATTGCCGGCTGCAACCCAGGCTTTAAGCTCCACAGTGCTGCCCCCGCTGCCTTCTCATGGAGTTTCCAAGGAAGTTTCTGTTTCCATGCCTCTCTCATACGGAATTGGCCTTGTCTAGGGGCCTGAGCTCCTAAGCCTGGGGTGCCTGTGGGTGGGGGGATGCAAGGCCTCACTCTACTCATGGCTTTCACAGAATTAGGTTGGAAAAGACTTCTCAAGTTCAACTTATGACTGAGCACCGCCCTGTCAACTAAAGCAAGGCACCAAGTGCTACATCCAGTCTTCCCTTAAACACCTTCAGGGATGGTGACTCCACCACCTCCGTGACCAGTCCATTCCAACGTCTGATCACCCTTTCTGTGATGGAATTCATCCTAAGGTCCAACCTCAACCTCCCCTGCTGCAGCCTGAGGCTGTGGCCTCTTGTCCTGTCACTGCTTGCCTGAAAGAGACCGACCCCCAGTTGGCTACACCCTCCTTTCAGGGAGCTGCACAGAGCGATAAGGTCACCCCTTTTCTTTGCTCCTCACAGGACTTGCGCTCGATGGAATTCATCCTAAGGTCCAACCTCAACCTCCCCTGCTGCAGCCTGAGGCTGTGGCCTCTTGTCCTGTCACTGCTTGCCTGAAAGAGACCGACCCCCAGTTGGCTACACCCTCCTTTCAGGGAGCTGCACAGAGCGATAAGGTCACCCCTTTTCTTTGCTCCTCACAGGACTTGCGCTCCCAGATCCTCCACCAGCCCCGTTGCCCTCCTCTTTATTTTAGGCGGGGGTCGCTGGCGGCTCCCCGTTCCTTTAAAACCACACAAGACGACAACCCCGGTGCCGCGGCTCCTGTGCCCCGGGCGTGACGCCTCTCCCGGGGCGGGCAGGCTCCCGCCGGCCCCTTCCGGGCGCGTCGCTGCC